>JALGQZ010000008.1:10729797-11307297 GCA_023105745.1 Austropuccinia psidii | reverse complement strand
GAAGTAGAACATATCTAAATTATTTTATTATTTATAATTATTGATGATTTTAAAGTAATAAATTTATTTAATTTTAATGTTTTATAAAAAATGGATCATTTGAATATCTAAAAATATTGATAAAATACTTTTTGTAATATATAAAAAATTATTTTAATTAATTTATATAATAAAAAAATACATAAGATGGTATATAAATAAAATATAATAATATAAAAACATGATTTGAATTTGAATTTTTATTACTAATTAAAAATAATGAGGTTTTTTTTTTTTTAAAATAAGAGTTAAAATTTAATTATTTAATTTAATAAAAACTTAATAATACCTATTTTTTTTTTATTTAAAAAAAAAAGATAAGATTTATAAATTTTCAATAAGATTATTAAATTTAGCCAAGAATTTAGTTTTTTTTTTATTAATCAAATCCAATTATTTTTCAATATCTTATTAAGGAAAATACTTTATAATGTCAATTTTTTATGGATTTTAATCTCTCAACTATAAAATCAGTACTCATTTTATTCTAATATTTTCTTTTTAAAATAAACTTAAAGTTTTTTTTATTGTTCTTAAAATTCAGAGAATTCTTGTTCAGATTTCTTCCCTAAGAACCTTCTGATTTCAAATTTGTCCCTTTTTACTTTAATTTGAACCTGATTCAACTCCTCTTAACATTTTATCTGGTTGTTTTACTTTATGTTTCTTTTAAATTTAAAATTCATTTTGTATTACAATCTGGTGAAATCCTGTTTTATCTTCTAATGATTTAAATCTCTTTGGTAAATTGTCTATAGCATGAAGACTTCCCTTTCCTATTTATCTTTTATTCACATGATCTCTCTCTCTCAAACTTATAATCATTGTATTTATATTAAAATATTTGTTTTATCTGAATCACAACAGAATTATCATGAAAATACAGATTGTTATCAAGCATTCCAAACACTCAACCAGGGTGATTCATGACAAAAATGTTTAGTTAAGTTTTCCTTTTCTCTGTCCTTAATATCTCTTTAAATTCTTCCTTTTAATTTGGAACTTAGGATCCAATGAAATATTAGAATCTTGGTCATTAATTTATTGAAAATTAAGTTACAATAAATAATTAGGAAAATAAGATTAAACCTCATTATTTATAATTTAAGCTTAATATTATAGAAAAATATAATAAGAATATTTATTCAATTATATAAAAACCATTGAGTAATAAAAATTGAAAAAAAAAAATAATTCAAATTCTGATTTTTGAAAAAAAAAATAGTAATATAAGTTTAATAAAGAAGTTTAAAGAATTTATATATTATAAAAAAAAACATCTTTTTTTTTTTTTTAAAAATTAGGTAAATTGTTTTTTTTTTTTTTTTTTTTTAAAAAAAAAAATTTTAAAATAATAAAATTAAATTTTTTATTAATAAGAAAAAAAAAGAGAAATAGTTTATTAAAAATAATTAATTAAAATTATTTAAAATAGATAAAATTTAATATTATTATTCTAAATATTAAAGTATTTTAAAAATTAAATTAAGGTGTTGGTTAACACATGTAAGCCTTTATATATTTTTCTTATCAATTTATTGCCAAAAAAACAAATAAATGACCTTATTTTTCAAAAAAAAAAAAAAAAAAAATTTTCCTCAGGATCAGTTTTGAAGTTTTTTTTTTTTTTTTTGTCATATTTTTCCAAACATGGGATGTTAATATCCACAAATTTTTTTAATATTTTTTTTTTTGATGAAATTTCTCAAATTTGGCATATTTTTTTTCCAAAAAATCATTTAAAATCTTTCCAATTATGAATTTTCTTTTTTTTTTTTTTGAAATAAAGGGTTAAATCTGGAGAAAGAAGAACCAGAAGCCCATGAATTGGGGAAATTTTTTTGGTGGGACAACAAGTGAAGGTGCAATAAGTCTTTTTTTTTCATGTTTATAATATGACTATTTTTAGGTAAAAAACTGCCAGATGTTTGATAAAAAAAGAGACTGAGGTGGGATTTATATAATAAATAGGACTGAGGAGGGGGATAATCAACATAAATTGTATATAAAAAAATCAATCAATCTGAATAAACCTCAAAAATAGTTGGTCTTTTCTGAGGATGGGAGGGAAAATTAGACAAATATAATATCCTGTGTTTCTTAAATTTATCAGCCCACCCCAGGACTTGTGGTTGGGTATGAATCTCCCAGTTCACAGTAATGGGGGGGACTGGATAAACTTTAGAAATGATGATGTCCAAAGGAACAAAATGAGCACAACTATTCAAGAAGCAGATGAAAATGGGGGGATTATCATTTGGAGGACAGAAATAAGGGAAAAAAGAAAAAGATTGGGCTGTGGAATAAAAGAAAACTGGTCTTTTATACTTATTTTAAATTGTGTAAGATGTGACTATGAAACTGATGATAATATTACTATTAATCAACTGTACTATGTCTGTTCTTATGAAATATAATAATAAAATATTATTATAATCACAATTAAATAATTAAAGAATTATTTCTTTCACGTGTTAAGCACTACTAGTGATTTTAACAGTGAGTAAGTAATTGTCTACTAGAATCAATTACAAGAAGAATTTAATAATAAAAACCTCTTTTATTAAAATAATAAAATTATTTTAATATATAATTATCTTTTGCAAGAATAATTATAATTATAATTCTTGAAGAAAACTAATTTTAGAGAAAAACTTTAAGAATTAAAGATAAATCACTCACTAATACTCCAAAGAACTTATTAATAGATAAAAGTAGAGAAATTTGACGTAGAATTGTGGATTTAAGAGATCAAAATGATTTATAGCAGGATTACAACAATATATAGTTGGATTCTATGATTTCACGTCTTTCTGATTGATTCTGAAAGAATAAAACACTTAAGCAAAGTTTTAACTAATACTTACTTGTTGGTAATACTGATATAAATGATTAATAAGATGATGATGATATGGAAAAAACAGCAAGAAGAGGCTTCTTTTAAGTCAACAACAGCTCACAGAGGCGTGCTATGGAGCAAACTGAAAAACCAGTGAGTGAGAAAACAATAAACCTTTTTGGATTAATGATTGCATCATCTGTTGTCACGTAAGATTATCATAATTACTTAATTGCTGCTTTTACGTGATTACCAACCCCAATATGGTTAAGAATAAAAGGAGTAACATCTGTAAATCTTCTTTTATTCCAAAATAATCATTGATTTCTCAAAGTTATCAATGTTATTGCTAATTTCATCACAGGTTTTAATTACTGTGAATTTTTGAAGATTCAGTGTTTCACGTAGAATGGTCAAAAATGGACTGTAAGTAAACCTTTTAATTTTACTAGTAAAACTGTAATTATTTTTAGATGTACCATAGATTATACAGTTCTCCATTGGCCCTGAAGGTTTCAAAAGGATTCATTAAGAATTGTATTTTTAATGAATTTTTGAAGTTTTTACCTCATTTCTATGTAGAATTGCAAATATCAGTGTTTCACTGGTTGCTATGAGGTAAATCAATGGATACAAGTCCAAAAAGGGTTTTAATTACTCTTTTGGGGCTTATCCATGGAAAGTCATTAAGAATTGACGTGGTTACAGGAGTCTAAGTAGCTCTTTACCTCCTTGGCACGTCAAAATAGCAGGTTATTTGCTATTTTCTTAAGATTTACAGTAGTTGTGACATGGTAACCAAGTTCCCAAAGAGGTTTAGTTTACCAATTGGGTCAAGATAAGCCATGGAACCAAGCTTTGGAGCTATCCACACCTCTGAGTCCTCAGAAGTTGGGTACCCTGGCTCTCTTTGATGTCTTTTGTCCCCCTTGCCTATTTTTTTACATCAAAATAGTAATTTAAGCTTCAAGTGAGATATCCACTATGGGTGTACCAAAAGTCCATGTAAGAATACCATGATATTAAGTGCTCAAAACATGCATAACACTATTCTTAGTGTATATGTAACATGGGATTTCTCACTTTCCCATTATTTTGGCGTGAAATTAAGAAAAACAAAAATTTTCACGGATCTTTTATGTGGTATTGAAGTATTTTCCATTTTACCACCTCAAAGAGTTAATTTGAGCTTATTCACTCTATGGAGCTACCCTAGGTGAATTTTAGTGTAGAATCCAAATCTGGCCTTAAATCCATGGATTTACATACTCAATAAAAAGTTATTTATCTTTTCTGAAATCAAAACTGATGAATTTTGAATATATGCATGATTTATGAGTTATGTATAATTCAAAATTTCTTTTTAAGATAATTGTGGCCTATTTGGGTATGTAAAATATACCTCAAGGCTTACATTCCCTCCCACCAAAAAATAAAATTGTACTACAATTTTATTAGTGATAAAAAGAATAAGGCCCCAAAGGGGGTTAATGTCCACTGTCCAACCTCTTTACATTACTCAGATCAAGTAATTTAAAGCACATTTATAGACATATTCAGGCTTGTGGCCTTTTTTCATGTCTAAATCTTCTTAAGAGTTTATCTGAGTCAGGTATTTCTGATTCTGCCATCCATTCATCTTCATGTACTGCATTTCTATATCTGAAAAGATATTCTCTTTGATTTTTACCACTAAGTCTCCTTTCTTTAATGACTTTCTTTATCTTTTTGTCTTCATTCTGTTCCACAGGTGGTACAGTTAAAGGAGTTGGGTTTCTTAAAGGAAACAATTCTTTGTCAGCTGGTTGATAAGGCTTTATCAAGCTGACTGGAAATGTAGGGTGTTTATTTTCCAATTCACCACTCAATTCCACTTGAACTGCATTGATTCCATGTAAAGAAACAATAACAAAAGGTCCTACATAAGAATCTTTAAGTTTCTTTGGGCCTTTGATATTATTAAAATTCAAGGTTGAAACTAAAACTAAGTCCCCTACTTTAAAGTCTGGTACTTTATGACTCTTGTCCCACTTCTGTTTTGCATAATCAAAAGCATCATCCATACTTTGTTTTGCGTGGTGTTTTACTTTATCAAGCATTATCTTGAAGCTGGAAGCTGTAGGATGAATGTCAATCAAGTCTTTCCTCAGTGTGTCTTCTGGGAGTCTTGGATTCCATCCTTTTTCTAACATAGCAGGAGTTTGTCCTGTGGAAGAATGGACTGATGTCTTGTTCGCCAATTCTAGTGCAGGTATCAGAGTGCACCAGTCATGGGTAAAGCCATCTGAGTCTTTGAATTCTAATCCATAAGCACAAAATCTCCTGATCATGTCTTCTAAAGTCTGAATCATCCTCTCTGCTAGCCCATCTGCTTGAGGGTGATATGCTGTAGAGAATGATAACTTAGTCCCAAACAATCTATGAAGATTGGTCCAAAGTGCAGATGTGAACTTGGGATCTCTGTCACTTATGATATTCTTAAATAATCCTGTATGAGAAATAACTCTACTCCATAAAAGAAGATCTGTATCCATAGCAGTGTCATCTTTATGACATGGTAAGAATATGGGAGTTTTGCTATATCTGTCTACAATGACTAAACAAGCATTATAAATTCTGTCACCACTTGGAGGAAGTGCTGTGACCCAATCCATGTGAACAACTTCCTAAGGGGATTTTTGTTCTTGAATATGGATCATTAATCCAAATTTCTTGCCTGTACTCCTGTTTGCTTTCTGGAATCTGTCACAGGTATGGCAATATTCAATGGTTTCTTTTCTCCAAGATGGCCAGCATGCACAGTTCTTCACTTTTTCAAGTGTTCTGTCTTCTGACAGGTGTCCAGAGTAGATACTATCATGACATTCATGAAGAATGGTATTGATAAGTAATCTACTGCACAATGTCATAACACAAGAATGTTTTGTTCTGTGGTAAATGATTCCATCAAACAAGTGAAATCTTCCTTCAGAATAGGAGTTTTACCAAGCTTCATCAAGTGCATTAACTAAAGATGTATCTTTTAAGTCTTTATCTAATAAAGAAGTCAAGATATGGCAATTCTTGTCTTGTTTATAAGATTCTCTGACCTCCTCAAAGAATTCAGTTCCAATATCAGTTATTTTAATTCCTTCAATTGGAATCTGTGGTTCAGCTTCCAAAGGTACATAAGCTGGGTTATCAGGAGTGTTGGCTAAAGCCCATCTACTAAGTCCATCAGCATTCTTGTGAATGTTTCCTGATTTATGAACTATAGTCATGTTTCCTCTATATTCTTGAATAGCTATTTGCCATCTCAACATATGTCTGTTGGGAGTTTTCATGTTAAGAAGTGATTTTACTGCATTACAGTTGGTTATCACTTCAAAAACACTGCCATCAAGGTAATAGTGTAATTTCTCAAGTGCCCATACCAAACATAAGCACTCCATTTGGCTTGCACCATATCTGGCTTCTGTTGGTTTGATTTGCCTTGAGATATAACAAACTGGTACTTCTGTAGGTTTGTCATCAATAATTTGGACTTGATGTAGGGCTGCCCCTAATCCATCTCCACATGCATCAATGTACAACTTAAAAGGAATATTCCAGTCAGGCATGAGGAGTAAAGGTGCTTCTTTAAGGGCTCTCTTTATCTTCTCATAAGCTTTAATTCTTTTCTGTGTCATCTCAAATACAGTCTGTTGATCACAGATTCTATAGAGTGATTTGGCTAGAATTGCAAAGTCTTTTAAATGTTACCTATAGTAACTAGCAAATCCAAGGAAAGACATCATTTCTTTTTTATTCTGGGGTATTGGCTTAAGCAGTACTGCTGCCACTTTATTTTTGTCAATACCCAAGCTTAAACCAGAAACAACATGTCCTAATGCTTTAAGTTCTTCAAAACCAAAGTTGCATTTCTTAAGTGAAATTTTCATATTCACTTCTGCAACTTTGTGAAGTACTGTTTCAAGTCTTTCAAGGTGCAAAGACCATGAGTCAGAACATATGATAATATCATCAATATAAATGATAAGCCATCCTTCAGACAATTCTGTGGGGAAGATGGTATTCATCATTCTTTGATAATGAGATGGAGCATTTTTAATGCCAAATGGCATTATAAGATACTCAAAAATACCACAGTGAGTGATGATTCTAATTAATTTCTTAGCTTTAGGCGTCAAAACATTTTGATGGAAGCCTTTCAATGCATCCATTGATGTTATATACTTGGCTTTGGATAATTGAGTCAAGGTTTCTTGGATTCTAGGGATTGGATACCTATCTGGAACTGTGTAGGTATTCAAAGCTCTAAAATCTCCAACCATTCTTGACTTATCATTATGCCAAGCAATGATAACAGGTGTTGTCACCTCAACTTCCTCATTATGGCCTACTTTCCTTAGTACACAAAGTTGAATTAACTCTTGGATATGTTTCTCCAAGGCTTCTCTAGCTCTGGGACTGGCTGGATAAGCTGGTCTTCTGAGTACTGGGGGATATGGTCTGTCAATATTAAGAGTAATATCAACTTCATGTCCTCTTATAGCACCTAATGGTTCATTATCAGAGGCAAATGCAGTATTGTATGTGTATAACACGTCAATAAGTTAATTCCTCATTTTTGGTGACAAAGATGGACTAATCTGTGCTTCAACAAGTTGATTAGACACAAATTCATCTTTATAAGTATCTTTGACAGAAGATACCACAGATATTTGTTTTGCCATATTGGAAAAAGCAAATTTTTGTCTTTTGTTATCCCCAATTGTGAAATATCTGTCTTTATGGTTATTGATGTCAATACCATAGATATTCAAGTAATAATTTCCAAGAATGATGTGCTGAGATGTGCAATTATCCATTACAACAATTTCAGTTTTCATCCTTACACTTCCTGCTGGGTGTGGGAATACAAGATTAGTGTCTAATATACCCAAGGGGTACATATTGTTACTGGCACTACTAAATTGTACACCTTCTATTGGTAACAGATGGTTCTTCCATCCAGGAAGTATAATTTGGAGATAATCTTTGCCCACAAAAGTGCAAAATGCCCCTGTATCCAAATTTACTTTGGCTTCAACATCACTCATCAAAACTGATGTGATACAGGATGCTCCAGCAGTATAACCCTTTCCTCTAGCAGGTTTTGTTTTACACATTCTGGCATCTTGGATATTGGTCAGGGTGCAGCAATCCTCACTGTACTGTGGCAAGTGGGTATGGACTTCTGTGACCTCAAAGAAAGCTGTGATGTTTTCAATGGGATAGTCCTCTACTGGTGTATCTTCAGAGACTGCAGAATCTTGATCAGACTCTCCTTTCTCTTCAGTACACTGAATTTCTTCAATGACTTGAACTTCATTGATTTTTGTCTTTTTTGTGCAAGTGCTGGCTAAATGTGAAGTACTTCCATATTTATGACACTTTAAGACAGGTCTTTCTGGTCTCTTATCCTCTCTGGGAATCTTAGAGGTCATCTTGGATTCTGTTGGTATTTTAGACCAAGTTTTACCAATTCTTGTTCTGGCAATGATATCTTCCATAGCATTGATGTAGTCTTCTGTTGAACAGGGTTCTACACATCTGCTTTTGATAGCATGTTCCAATTCTCCACACTTTCTTAATATTTTCATATTAATCATAGTGTCAGACATATCTGGTTGTAAAGCAGATAGTCTGTCTTTTTGTTTGAAGAATCAAGTAAGTGGTTTATCTTTCTCTGAGTTAAAAATGGCATTTTCAAAGGCATTTTCTATTTTAAACCTCCAAGAATTATTGGCCCATTTTGTAATAATTTCAGATTTCCACCAAGACCAATCATGTTTACCAGGATCAATCCTCATTTTGTAATAACATTTCTTTGCAGTTCTGGTAAACAGACAGTGTAATTTTCCCACTATGATTTCATCAGGTATATTAAAGTCTTCTTGTAACATATCAATAGTCCTGATGAATTCAATATGGTTGTATTCTACTTCACCAGAGAATGTTGGCCATTCTTCTATTTTGGGAATATCTCTTTCAGAGTAGGCATTTTCTCCCAAGAATGGGGTGAGACTTTCTTTAACAGAAAGTTTTTCTTCAGTTAAAGGTGTAGAATGTCTTGGCATATGTGGTTCATGATTCTTATGAATTTGTTCCACACTTTCAATTATTTCATTCTTCAACTTCTGCCTTTCACTGTCACTTTTTGCTAAGTGTATAGAAAAATGGTTGGTATTCTCAACTATTTTTAAGACTTGGTCTTGTAAAATTGTAAGTTGATTACTCATTTTAAAAATGGAAATTTCTTCCATCTCATCATGCTGAACTTTGCACATGTTTTCAATTCTTTTGCAAGAATTGGTAATTGAGTCAAGTCTGGCATGTGTCACTTGGTGCAATTCAATATATGTTTTGTCATTTTTCTTTAATTCAACTATATCTGATGCAATTTTAGTTAACTTTCTATCAAGTTTACCAATTTCTACATTAATACTAGTCTGTACACCAATTATTTGCGTGGAAAGGTTCTGTTCATCCTTTCCTGCTCCTTGGCTGTGAATTCCATCAGAGTTCTGGCCATATTGAAGACACTGTCCACGGCTGAAGGCTCCAATTTGGGGATCCTTTACCCTTGTGGGTAAGGTCTGTGCCAATTGGCTTTGCCTTGATGGTTCTTGGGACCTTTCTGCTTCTTCTGAGGTCCCTTGGGCTTGTCCTTGAACACTTCTGGAGCTGGTTTGGAGCTGGTAGACGCCACTGGTGCCTCTGTCTCCAAAGCTGGAGTCATTTCCAACTCTTTCTTCTGGTCTATAGATAAAAGACTTTGGTTCTTCAACCAATTCTTTATCTTTTTGACCTTGTCTTTGCAAGACAGGGGGCTCCATCCTCCTAAGAGTTCTATGGTCTTCTCCTGACCCAGAAAGCTCTTGATGTTTAAGTAGGAGTTCATGGCCCCCTGCCAAAGGCTTGGGCATATTTCCCACTCCTCTTCTTTGGCTTCTCTGAACCAATTTTTGTACTGGCATTGATATATTTCTATTGCTGCCACTTGAAAATGGTTCAGCCTTGGAAATAATATCATGAATTAGTTCAGGCTCAGAATTCACATCAAAATCTGTTGGTACAGACCTTGGGAAATGGGGGGCAACTC
This sequence comes from Austropuccinia psidii, assembly GCA_023105745.1. Classification (NCBI taxonomy): domain Eukaryota; kingdom Fungi; phylum Basidiomycota; class Pucciniomycetes; order Pucciniales; family Sphaerophragmiaceae; genus Austropuccinia; species Austropuccinia psidii. Next base: position 11,297,293 of record JALGQZ010000008.1, on the reverse strand, counting down.
TGGCATCCTCCAGATGTGTCTTTCTTGTGGAAGATTTGACACTTCTGGATTTGGTCTTGCCTCTTCCTTGTCCACATCCATCTGGTTGGACTGAATAGTTGCTTCCATTTCTGGTATGCACCATTTTCACGTCAATTTAAAGATAAAAAGTGAAAATATAAGATAAAGTACACACCTTTTGGTGGTAATTTAGCCTTTTCTGAGTTAAATAAGGTGCCTCTTTTAGCAATTTGCACCTCAATAATTTCTTCAGATTCTGGACTAGTGATATATCTTTTACTGAGTCTGTTGCCAGCTGCACAGTATTTGATTAAAAACACTGGAAAAAATTATTTTTTATACTTTTTAAAATATTTTTAAAGATTTTTTATAAGTTTTATATTTTTTGATATTAAAAAATTATTCTTTTTAAAGAAAAAAAAATAAAATTTAAGATTTTAAATGAAAATTAATTCAGAGTAACTCAAACAATAATTTTATAAGTTTTTGGATGTGAAAAAGCCACGTGTAAAAACAGTATAAAATTAAACCAAATTCCTCAATGAAAAAGATTTTCAAAACAATTTCAAAAATAAGAATTATTTTAACTTTAAAATGAAAGAAAAAAATTATTAAATTAATATATTTTAGAGCTTAAAAATATATTAATTAAGGGTACAAGGTTCAAAAAACACGGCCAGGCCCCCAAATGTAAGATGTGGTAGGTATGGTTGTTTTTTAGAACACAATAATGAAGTCTAGAATATGATTCAAGCCAAGTCTATGGATAAAATCACGGCCAGGCCCCCAAATGTAAGATGTGACTATGAAACTGATGATAATATTACTATTAATCAACTGTACTATGTCTGTTCTTATGAAATATAATAATAAAATATTATTATAACCACAATTAAATAATTAAAGAATTATTTCTTTCACGTGTTAAGCACTACTAGTGATTTTAACAGTGAGTAAGTAATTGTCTACTAGAATCAATTACAAGAAGAATTTAATAATAAAAACTTCTTTTATTAAAATAATAAAATTATTTTAATATATAATTATCTTTTGCAAGAATAATTAGAATGATAATTCTTGAAGAAAACTAATTTTAGAGAAAAACTTTGAGAATTAAAGATAAATCACTCACTGATATTCCAAAGAGCTTATTGAAAGATAAGATAGAGAGATTTGACATAGAATTGTGGATTTAGAGGATCAAAATGAATTTATAAATGTATTACAACAATATATAGTTGATTTCTATGATTTCACGTCTTTCTGATTGATTCTGAAAGAATAAAACACTTAAGCAAAGTTTTAACTAATACTTACTTGTTGGTAATACTGATATAAATGATTAATAAGATGATGATGATACGGAAAAAACAGCAAGAAGAGGCTTCTTTTAAGTCAACAACAGCTCACAGAGGCGTGCTATGGAGCAAACTGAAAAACCAGTGAGTGAGAAAACAATAAACCTTTTTGGATTAATGATTGCATCATCTGTTGTCACGTAAGATTATCATAATTACTTAATTGCTGCTTTTACGTGACTACCAACCCCAATATGGTTAAGAATAAAAGGAGTAACATCTGTAAATCTTCTTTTATTCCAAAATAATCATTGATTTCTCAAAGTTATCAATGTTATTGCTAATTTCATCACAGGTTTTAATTACTGTGAATTTTTGAAGATTCAGTGTTTCACGTAGAATGGTCAAAAATGGACTGTAAGTAAACCTTTTAATTTTACTAGTAAAACTGTAATTATTTTTAGATGTACCATAGATTATACAGTTCTCCATTGGCCCTGAAGGTTTCAAAAGGATTCATTAAGAATTGTATTTTTAATAAATTTTTGAAGTTTTTACCTCATTTCTACGTAGAATTGCAAATATCAGTGTTTCACTGGTTGCTATGAGGTAAATCAATGGATACAAGTCCAAAAAGGGTTTTAATTACTCTTTTGGGGTTTATCCATGGAAAGTCATTAAGAATTGACGTGGTTACAGGAGTCTAAGTAGCTCTTTACCTCCTTGGCACGTCAAAATAGCAGGTTATTTGCTATTTTCTTAAGATTTACAGTAGTTGTGACATGGTAACCAAGTTCCCAAAGAGGTTTAGTTTACCAATTGGGTCAAGATAAGCCATGGAACCAAGCTTTGGAGCTATCCACGCCTCTGAGTCCTCAGAAGTTGGGTACCCTGGCTCTCTTTGATGTCTTTTGTCCCCCTTGCCTATTTTTTTACATCAAAATAGTAATTTAAGCTTCAAGTGAGATATCCACTATGGGTGTACCAAAAGTCCATGTAAGAATACCAGGATATTAAGTGCTCAAAACATGCATAACACTATTCTTAGTGTATATGTAACATGGGATTTCTCACTTTCCCATTATTTTGGCGTGAAATTAAGAAAAACAAAAATTTTCACGGATCTTTTATGTGGTATTGAAGTATTTTCCATTTTACCACCTCAAAGAGTTAATTTGAGCTTATTCACTCTATGGAGCTACCCTAGGTGAATTTTTGTGTAGAATCCAAATCTGGCCTTAAATCCATGGATTTACGTACTCAATAAAAAGTTATTTATCTTTTCTGAAATCAAAAATGATGAATTTTGAATATATGCATGATTTGTGAGTTATGTATAGTTCAAAATTTCTTTTTAAGATAATTGTGGCCTATTTGGGTATGTAAAATATACCTCAAGGCTCACAAATTGGATCCCCCATGTCAGGCATGGACATCCACTTGCTTTTCTGAGCCTGGCCAACATCTTCATACCATTCAATTCTTTCCAAATAAGAGGATACTGACCGAATTAAGGTGTTCATGGCTTCATAAAGGTCTTGATTTTGGTGAATTTCTTCAGCCAAGTCACCTCTGACATCAGCCCATTGATCTTGAGTCTTGTAAATGAAGTGGGATACTGTTATGTAGCCACAGTCTCCATCACCCTGGACATTGATGGCCTTGAAGGTGTATTTCAATATAAACTTGGGAAAGTCTTCTGAGCCAGTTATCTGATAAAATAAGTTCAAAAAATGAATAAATATCAAAATAAACAACATAAAATTACATTAAAAAGAATCAGAAACTCACAAACAGCTTGGAGCATTCATCACTTGTGTGATAATTGCCTTGACAATTCTCACAGGTCAAGTCAATTGCATCATAGATATTCAAACTGGTGGCAGGGTTGTGTGATTTTCTTTGTGAGGTTTTGCTTCCAATTGCCAATCTTCTGGACCTTCTGAGGGTTACTTCTGATTTATTTAATTCAGTTTCTGAGGGTAGTTAATCTGATGAACTGATAGATTTAGATAATGAGTCCTAAAAATCTTCAGAATCTTCAGATGATTCCACTTCCATAATTGGAGAGAGGACATTTGACTGGGATCTTGATGTTGTTGTACTGGTCACTTTTGAGGGGGGTTTTCCTCTTCTCTTGGATTGACTTTCAATAATTTCAAATCTTGAAGGTTCTCTTTTGTTTTGGTTTTTGTTTTTATTCTTGGCTCCTTGGGGTCTTCCATGGATATTCTTGCATTCTAGAGGGTCTTCATAATATTGATCATCCTCTTGACTCTTGGGAATTTTCTCAAATGGGGCTTTTCCAGTGAAAAAATCTTGAAAATGTTGAAGAATTGGGGTTATTTCTTCCATTGGTCTTTGGAAAAGTTCTTCCCCAATATTTTAAAATCTTTTCTGGGCTTCATTCCTTCTTTCTTTTCCAACACTTTTATCATCACCTTGATAACCAGTCTGAGAAGAATATGAAAAAAATCAGTTAATAAGAAAAAAAGTAAGAATTTGAAGTTAAAAACCCCTCACAGGCAAATTCAAATGTCACTTAGGATGGAAGTCTGATATCTAAAGCCTTTGGTGCTTGGAAAATGCCTTTTGGGTCTCATGCTTGCAAGGAATGCCTTGATAATTTTTGTATTTGTTGGTGCATTTTTCATTGAGAGGAAATTTGGTTTTGAAATTTCCAAAGGCCATCTGAAGAGCATAATGAGACACCTAGCCATTGAGAGCACAGATGTGTGGAGGAAAATTCTTGACATGGACAATAATTTCTTTGGAGATTCTGTTGAAGATTTTGATAAATCTTTTTCTGAATTCCATTTGGAGAGCCCTAACTACCTCCAGGAGAGTACCAGTGGACTTTTGGAGCCAAAGTTTAACCATGGCATGGGCACCTTCAACTCTGGAGGTGGAGCCCACACCCAGGTGGCAATGGTGGTTGGTCCAGGCTGGCACATAATACTCCTTTATAGGAAGCCAGGTATTTTCCAAATATTGCAAGAATTCAGGATTTTTGACTTGCTTTTGAAGCTTCTTCCAGTTGTCTTTGAAAGAATTTTCAGTGGATGAATACATAACCTGAGAAATGAATCCCAAAGTCATTAATAAAAACAAAAATAAGAGAAAAAGTGAAATAAAGTGAACTAAAGTGAAAGGTAAAAGTATATTACTTGATTCCAAAGGCCCATAAAGTTTTCCAAATCAGTTCCATGACCAATTTTCTTCATGCAATGAGCAGATACATCTTTATTGATGTGAAAAATTCATAGCATTACTTTGGAGTCTGGGAAGGGCTTCTTATGAGATTTTTTCAAGGCCATATCCCTGTCAATAACAATGAATGGAGGGGGAACAATATTGGTGTTGTTGAGGAACTTTTCTATGTATCAATTTGATGCCCAAGTATATGAGGGTGCAGTTTCATTCTTAATCAAAAAACAAGTTCCAGAAAAGGTCTTATTGGTTGAGCTTGTTCCAACAATATGAAAAAGGGGCATTTTGTACTTATTGTTTGTATAAGTACAATCCATATGAATGACATGAGGAAAGCCATGAAGGAGTTTTATGGCAAGGGGGTGAGTGAAAAACAAGGAGGTAATGTTTCCCTCAGCATCTCTTGCAGAGGACAAAACAAAATTTTCTCCTTTGAGGGTTTCAATAAGAGCATCAATAGGCCTTCTTCCTTGCAGTTTGTCTTTCATGATTTTCTTGACTTGGTTGTAAATTTCTTGAGGGATTACAGGCCTGTCAGACTTCCTCTGGCTGCATAATTGGGCCTGAATTTGCCTTGGAAGAAGCAGTTAATCATATATTTGAGCAATTTGGGAAGTTTCTTGCTCATCAAATTTCCTGAAAGCAGGATGTGCCATTATATTTTCAGTGGCATCATGCCTATGTTCAGGATTTTTGACTTGAAGAGTCAAAGTGGTCTTCTTGGAATATTTTCTGGAATAAAGTCTAAATGGACATTCAAGATTTCTTGAAGTGACTGTTTTGGAGGAGTTTTTGTTGGGATTTGGCGTCCCAAACCTGTCACAACCTATTTCAATTTAGTTGTGGGTCATATTGAATCTCAAGGTGGACACAGCATACCCCTGAGCCCTGGAAACATTATTCACATTCTGCAAAAGAAGCTAAAGGGTCTGAAATTTACCTTCAGCTGGGGTTTGCAGTAATTCCGGGTGAAAAAGATGTATAAATTTGAAAAAAAAGGGAATTCAGGGATTTGGAATGGGGTAAGAACCTTTCAAAAGGTGAAAAAAGGTATGAAAAATTAAAAGATGTGGTTAATAGTGAAAAAAAGTGGTTTAATTGTGGGATTAATGAATGAGGGAAGGTAAAAAAATGAAAATTTAGAGGATTGAAAGCAGTTTGTTTTGGTGGAAAATGCAGTCTTTGGGGGAAAAAAAGAAAGAAAAGTGTGAAAAGCTTTGCAAAATTTCTTTGGTAATGCTGTTGTTCAAAAAAAAAAATGTTTGGGGTGGGGATAATGTGAATTATTTGGGGTGTTTGGTCTTTTGGTTTCTTTTTTGTTTTTTTTTGGGGGGGGGCTGGGCAAAAAAATATGAAACAATTGGGAGTTAGAGGGGTTTTTGGGAATTTTTTGGCCCAATAAAAGCATGGCTTTGTTTTATTTTCAATTAAAAATGGGCCCAGGGCACCACTTATGTGTTTTTACCAATACCCTTAAGGTATTAAAATAGTGTATATATCTCAATTAATTTAATAATAAGGTTAAGTCCTGTGAGAAATGAAATTATATGTAGTCACTCATTTTGAATTATTAAATAGAATTAGGGTAGTTGGAATTCATAATTTGGTTGACTCACGCCACAGTTAGATTTCAAATGGTCATCAGGGAGCTCTAATTGTATCTAGGTGTTTCAATGCTACTACCAAACCTTTTTTTCGTAAATTTTTAAAAAAAGAAAAAAGTATTGAATTTCTTCAATTTTTGAAATTAAGGTTCAAAAAGATTTGTTTAAATAGTAAATAAAACTTTTTATAAATAATAGTGGATATTAAAAATAAATTTTTTTAAGGGTCTCAATCAAACTCTAGAGTTTAGAATAAGAAATTTTAACCAGACATTTAGTAAGATTATTTGGAATCTAAATTTTTTTCCTTAATGTTCTTTTGTTTTTTTTATGAAAAAGATGTAGTTATATATAGCTAATAATTTTTAGTTTACTTTGAAGAATTTGGTTTTGATACTTTGTTCAAATTTAAGACGTAATTGAGAACATAACTTTAATAAATTCTGAATGTGACACTATTTCACAGATAGTTACTTAAAGTTTCTAAGAGGGTAAGTCATTTAATTGTGTCTGGTATTTAAATACTATAAAATATTTATTTAGATAGAAACTGACTTATAATGAAATAATTTTAGAAATTGAATTGAGCAGAAGTGAATGAATAAATAATTACTAAACTCTTGATTTATTTGAAAAATGATCATTATGTCTTCAATATTGCTTAATAAAAGCTATTAGAAGTTCAGAATAATTTTAAAAGTACTTCCAGTTCCTTTCAAGAAACAATATCATAATTGTGATGTTCTTTTTAGAATAATTCAATGAGACAAATAAATTATGGAATTATGGTTGAAGCAAGGAAGAAATGATATAAATTTTTTTCTGAAATAAATTCTACTTCTGGTGGAGGACCTTGATAAAACTCTCTTTAAAATTTGATTTTTCTTTTTGTAAATATTGAGCGATTTAAGAAATTTTCAAACAGGAAAAAAATCTTTCCAATTATATGAGAGTTCTTTGTTTTTATTCTAGAAAAATGAAATTATTTCAACAACTGGATTGAGAAAACTCACAAGAAAATTTCTTTAAGTACTGAGATAACTGAAGGGGGTATTGTCAGTGTATCTTGAAATGGTTTCTAATACATATTGAGGAAATTCTTGCAGCCTTCTTCACACAATTGTACTCTTAAAGATACCTTCTCAAGTGAGTACCATTGACATTCACATAAATTTTAAGGAAAATGGAATATATAATTGCCACTGGCCCATTTCATGAAGTATTTTCTTCAAAATGAAGAATTAGTTCAATAGCTGACAAAAGTCTTCTTAAATTTAACAATTTTTTCCATTGTTGGATGGGAAAAGAAGTGCTTTGAAATTATATGGAATTCATTAAAGACACAATGTGTCTTCATTATATTGGGATTAGAATGGGTATTAAGTTTCTACAGAAAACTTTGATATTAGTATATTGCTTTTAACCATTCAAAGAGAGAAATGTACCTGGAAATTTATCAATAATGCAGGAGAATCAGTGATTACTTCCAAAATAATACTCAGGGAAATTAATCTACTTTCAAAAAATTCCTTTGCCACTCCATAAAAGCTATCAGAAGTATGGAATTTTATATTAATCTCTAAAAGATCTAGAAATTTCTTGAAATAACAACATTTTAATAGTATGAATTCATATATTAAAAATTCTGAGTTCTTTTTCCACCCATAAATGGTCAAAATAATGTGTCTGGAGGTTTTGAAAGCTGGTGAATAATTATCTTTTCAATATTAGAATGAAGCAATGGAAGAATTGTTGAACAGATAGAATCAAATGTGGTTATATAAAAATGCGACTTCAAAAGGGCTTTCTGATATTATTGAAAATGGTTATTCTTCAGAATCCAGAAGTAAATATTGGAGATTACAATGGCCTTCAAAAGGAGATTGTGGATCTCCTGGGTTCATTAATCCGTTAATGCTTGTAAATAAGGATCTGAATATGGTGTATATAAAGTCATCATTGATAATTAAGAAAGATTAGATACAGGTTTTGAGGCTATTCCACTGGCACCAGATCTTATAATGCTATTGGAATAACCTATTTTGAAACTATGAATTATTTCCTGAATGTATTTAACTGTTTAAAGGGATGAAATTTTGACACAGAAATAATTTATGTGCATTAAAATATTGTAAGGGAATGATTCATTAAATATATCATAGAAGTAAGTGAGTTTTTCTTTGTAAACATTTCAAGTATTATTTGTATTTGGATGCGACATTAAAAATTAATTACAGAATGAGAAATTAAACTTCAAAGGAGGTTTCCGATCATAAATCAATGACATTGATTTGATTTTGATAAGCATTTAAAAAATAAAAAATAAAATAAATAATAGGAAAAAATTCAAGAGAAACAATTTTCCATAGCTATATAAACTCAACAATAAGCTCCAACTAGAGTTAGGTACTTCTGCTTCACCGCCAAAGGCTAAATTTGGGACAAGGACTATAGGAGTAGCATACCAGGGTGTTTATTTAGGGCTCCTTAACCACCACCCTACATGGTATATAGAAAATATTAATTTAACAACATAATCAGAGATTGAATGGAATTTAATAATTAAGCCTACTTATTTAAAGATTATTTCAAATAGGGAGAAATAATATGAATGATATAATCCATTTCCTTCAATTTGAAAGAAGTTTAAATGTTACTCTTATATTATCAATATGAAATATATTTATATCTGAATAAAAATGTACTATTAAGGCCTGAGAAGTGGTGCTCCCTATTTATGAGAATATATATAGATAGATGAAATAATAATATATGCAGTTTTATGAATATTTGGGAATATTTTGTAAAATAATCCGCAAAAATGAAAGATAAAAGATTATTTAAAAGATTCTTTTAAATATAATTTCAGCTGGGATAAAGGGATATTCTTAAATATAGTATAAAGATTAATTTTTGGAAGATATTTAAATATATTATTTCAAATACAAGTAGTTTGTTTTAAAATGGGGGAGTTTTAAGAGATTGTATTTTAAATAATTCATAAAGAGAGAAGAGATACCTAATTATATATATAATCAAAAAATTGAGGATGAGTATGAAATAATGAAATACAAAAAACACTCTGAGAATCTATAAATAAGATAGAAATTATCACAAAGCTTAATATTTGAAAGCAAAACTCATGTTTTCAAACAAGATATTTGTGATTAAACTGCTATAATTATCTTATTTCATTCAGAAATTATTTACAAGATCACTAATAAATCCTTAATATTAACATAAAGGGTATTCAAGATGTAAAAAAGAGTTGAAGTGAGCTATAGTTTCACTTTAATACCATTGACTATTCCTTATTAGAGGGCTTAGTGATGGTTTTTAATCTATAAATAAACTTGAAATACACAGCGGGGTGTCTTAAGCTACAAATATATGGGTAAAAGGTGTGAAATTGTATGAAAATTCTCAATAAAAATCTATGGGGTTTACAAATTCTTAATGTTTTATGTCAAAAAATGAACCATGCATATTTATAAATTCATTTCAATTCATTTAAAAACATTTGTGAATTGATATAAACTGAAGGGAATGAGAATAGCCTATAATATTGCATAAAAGCTATGCAGGGATTCAGAATTAGAACAAATATCAAGTTTTTGAAAAATTTCTACCTGAAAAAATTAATTCAATCCTATATATCGATTTATTGCACAATGAAGTAAAAGTTTGATAATAGGGAGGTTATCACATTCGAAAAAAGTAACAAAGTTTTGAGCTTTTCTCCAACAAGTTTCTCATAATACTTTTAAAAAATGGTATCAGAATGAGAATAAAATTTCTACCTTGAATCAAGTACAGCCTTCGGAATTAAGGTTGGATACCATCTTGGAAATGGCTTAGATTTGTGATTGTATTATTTGTAGTTATTTCAAAATTTCTTTAGATACAGGAAATGGATGGAGTTACTGAGAATATTTCTACTAAGACCTCTATATATTCAGATATATCTCCACCCAGAAAAGAATTTTAATGTTTTTCAATTATTTTTCAAAACTATTGAGCTTATGGAAACTAAGATTCATTAGTCCTTTTTTGATAAAAAGCCTTGGAAATAATACTTTTACTCACATCAAAAACATTTCTCATTGAAATTTGATTGATATTTTATCTACTATTCATTCATTGTATTTAAATAGGTATATCTTGATAGTGATGTTGTAAAATATATTTTCAATGATATAAGCCATGTTATAGTAAGACTAGAGAAACACTTGGTAATATATGAATTTCTGAATTATGATAATACTTTATTTGATTGTTTATTTTTTTAATACATGACTCTTGAAGTTTTTCTTAAGCCCCTCCAAGATTTAACACTTCCTGATCGATAATTTAGTATAATTACCTTTATTGGAAAAATAATTACCCTTTAGAGTTTTTCTATACAGAAATCAAATGAAAATTATTTAGAATTCTTACTTTTTAGGAATACAATTGAATAAATTCACAAAATTTGGATACATAAAAGGATAGCATTTCATATTTGAAGAATTCTTAGTTATAAATAAAAACAATTTTAAAATTCTTAATTTTAGACCAGTTTCATATGGAGTACATTGAAAATTGTATTAGGCCATGTCCTGTCTTAAGCCATTCCAAATAGTGTCCAAAATTGTGGTGCAGGATTATTTTTCCAAACCCATAGCCTGTGTAATGCAGTAATACATATAGTTTTCATCCACCAAAATTTCAATTGACTGTCAAAACCCATATGGTTTAACTATCTTTATTCATTTTCTGTTAATAAATCTTATTCCCAAAGACAAACAATGGCATCTATACTTAATATAAAAGGTCCTCAATATCAGAAAATCTATACCAAACAGTGTGATAGTCTGATATCTTTTACTTAATTTATAAATCATAGTTTATACCTTTTACTTGATAGCATTATTGATGAATTTGAAATTAATAAACTGGAAAACTCTCTCAAGAGCCTTGACAAAATCATTGAAAAACAGCTGATCTACTGAATAAAGTCAAATTAAACCAAGCAAAAATTGAAGAAGAACAATTTCTGGATCTTTAAGAAAACCTAATAGAAGAGAACATTCTTTATCAAAGTTTCATCAATAGAAAAAATACTGGTAAAAATAAATTTGAATTATTGAAATTTGAACTTTAGGCTCTCAAGTGATTTATTGAAAATGGAAATTAAGTTCAGAAAGTCCATCAAAGCTCCAAAAAAAATGAAAATAACCACTCAAGCTGAGATGAAACAAACAAAAGAACAAAAAAACATCCTTTTATTTCTACTTTGGGCCAAAATATTGAAGTCTTGGATTGTTATTACCAACATTGGAAGAGTCAGTGTATGAAAGCAAAACATGTCAATCAACTTTACCCAAGTCTTTGCCTTAAACAACCTTAAATTTCTGAATTTCTGAAGGAAGAAGTCAAAATTCTTAAAAAAATCATCTAATAAATTCCAAAAACATGAAGAAAGCGATTCCATTAAAAAATAGCCAGGTCAAAAATATGCTAGAAGAATGAGTTCAACAAGAATTTCAAAATAACCAGACTTTTACAGGAAATGTCTTAGGTGAAAAATGGAACAATTTTGTAAGAATATTAGGAATAAAAAGTGAAAAGTAGCTCATCTTGTAAAATGGATGGCTGAATTTATTCAAGACTGATGATTAACTCAAGAATTATGAAAAAAATGTTGAGAGTGGTGAAACAAATCCTAATTATGTTTAGGATAAAATAACCTATCTTGGGCCAATTATATCAGAGTAAAAACCATCCAGAATATTTAGCATTGAAAAAACTGGAATTTTCTATGTGTAAATGTCCCTTTTTTCTATTTTTTGGAGCTCATTACTGAATTGAAATTTGTTTGAACGTTTATTAGAATGACACCCAATAAGGGCTTAGCTCCCACTTAAACGAATGGGATAGATTCCAACAAGACATGAATCACAGTTCTATTGAAATGTAATACAACAGGAACTTATAGGTTTATATTTATATAAATTGGAGAGTATTAAAGCCCATTCTGTTTCAAAAAGAATTGATTCCAACATGGCTACCAGTATTCTCATAGCCGTAAATCCTGGATGACAAGTCAGTTTGTTCAAAAGCTGCTAAAAGCCTGGAACAATGAGTTTTGAGAAAAATATTGACATATTAATTTACTTTTGGACCACTTCAAAGGTAATAAAGAACCTAAAGGAGGAATTCCAAATTTGAAGCTTGTTTTTTTTTTCAAACCTAATATCACTGCGCATGTACAGCTCCTAGATGCAGGAATAATACAAAATTTCAAAGATCAATACCTCCAAAATTTCATTTATCTTTCAGTTCAATAATATAGCAGAAACATCAATACCAATAATCTAAGAATTATGTGCTTGTTACAACTAGCTTGCAGATCAATAAAACAAGAAAAAAATCAGAAAATGCGGGGTTAATGAAAAATAATTCTCACATAACATCTAATCGTTGATGATTTTGAAATTGTGAATGATTAGAAATCCTTAGAGAAAGAAAGAAATTTCCTTGAAGACTTTCACTTAATCACACCTTAAAGCCAAAATTCAATTTCCAAGCTCTTGAGTCTTTAGAAAGGGAAAAAAATTCATTACCTCTCAGCTGCAGGAATATTTGATAGAAAAAAACCCTTTAGTAAAGAAACTGGATAAAGAAAATTAATGATGTGGCTCTGATTGTACCACTATGAGCTGAAGTCCACAAGTACATCTCACTTGTGTTGGCTTATGTCACATCTGAATCATCAAAATAAGATTATAATGAGTGAATAACTTGAGTAATTTCTCAGGATTATTGAAAAGAAAGCTCATTCCAAACTGAAAGCAAAGGTACTTATTGGATTAATTTCATCCAACTTGAAAATTTCTATTATTTTTTTACCTTTACTTGCTATTATTGAAATTTTATCTTATTATATCCACTCATGTACTTAAGAATACTTCACTTAGTAATTCTTCAGTCCTTATATTTTGCTTGATTGAGAACTTATAGTACCATAGTAGAATAATTGTGTCTTGTTTTGTGAAATTTATTTCCTTAGTGCATGGGCTTAAGTAGGTTTGAAGGAATTACACAACAATATATTGGTTTATATTATGGCCTTTTGAAAGGTCCTTTACTATTCAAAAACCTGTTCTAAGACATGCCAAATTGTTTCCACTGGCGTGTATGGCTTTAGATAGGCTTTACTGTATATCAAAATAACGAAAAATCAATCTGTTATCAAAAATTATTTAAAAATATTTGAATACTGAAGGATGTAAGCTAAATTATAGGCTTTCAAGACATGGAAATCATTCAATAATCTTTCTTTTCAATCACTTATTTACTTTATTTAGTTTAAATACTGACTTCAAAGATAAATACTAACTTGAGCTTGTATCCTTGAGAGATATATTTTACCTTTGGAAAGTATTTTGTTTGTTAAAATTGATATTCATTATTATGGTATCTTAATTATATATCTTTATATTAAGGTTCAATTCAGTTTGTGATTTGATTACTGAAAGAAAGGAGCCCATAATCTTTGAAATAGTATTTTCATATTTATATTTGAGTGAACATTCATATTAAAAAATGAAAGGTTTTGTCCACTTTTTTAGCTCAAGCTATTTGTTCCTCTTTGGAATTAATTGTGACTATTTTAGAAAATAAATATTAGGAATTTTCTGTTTTTATGAAGGAAAGGAAGGACTTTTGGTGAGTAAAAAGTTTAAAAGAACTACCAAAGGCTTGTATTATTCAATTTAACTAAGGAATTGAAATTAATAAATCTATCACAAACTTATTATTCGTCTTAGAAACTTCTCAGTATTAGATATCATGGAAGAAGACCTGAATTCCCAAGAAATGAAATTATTTTCTGTTGATTTTGTGAGTTTTTACAGTATCATTGATAAAAGGAATGTATAGTTCCTAAAAAATCTTTATGAAAATACTAAGAGAGTAGAAGTAAATCTACAAACTGATATTCTCATGAATATTTTACTTCTGACAATTCTTAAATGGAAAAAAGTCCATTTTGAGATTATTACAAAAATAAGTATGTACTAAATTAATTTATAGCTAATTATTTTGAAATTTCTAAGAGTATTAAATTCTCAAATGCATTTGGAATTAATTTGAATACTTATTGTATAAGGGTAGGGTCAATGTTTCAAGCTTTCTTGTAGTAATATATTTCAGGAAATTAGAAAAAGCTACAGCCCCAATTTTATATAACAATGAGGTCTTTGCAGCCTTTTTTGTTTTTTAATTCTTTCATTCTTTTAAAAGATTTACACAAGTAAAATGTCAGGGTTCCCAACTGGCACCTGAAGTACAAGTGTTTCAAGTAAAAAAACTGCACAATAAAGAGAATTTAAAATCATTCTGAGCCCTCAAAGGCACTTTTCAGGACTAAAATCAGAAAAAATGCCAGGCTTCAACGAAATTAACAATATTATGAGAATCTCCTATGTGTTATAAATACTTCTCAGGAGCTTCAGAACTTAATTTTTTTATCAATTGATCATATAGTGAGGCTGTTCAATTACAAAAATTAATTTTTTTCCACAAAATTTGAAGTTTAACTTTGAATTTGTCAAGTGATTGACCCTTTTAAATATATATTTATAAAGAGAAAAATTGGAATAATGCTGAAAAAATCAAAAATTAAATCTTTGAATCAAATTTAATTATCAAAACAGTAAGTTTTAACAAATGAATTCCAAAACTCACATAGTTCAGTCAAATTGTTGATATGCCTTGTCCACTTTATTGGAAGAAGCCAGAATTGAATATTACTCTTTCCTAGGAATTTGTAGGAAATATATCAAATATGATTAAAAAATATTCATTTTATTTAATATAGAATTCATTATTTAAAGGGTGTATATTAGTGAATATTGAAAAAGGGAACTATTCAAATTCAAATTTTTTGATACTATGAAAAAGTAATTTAGAACAAAATAGTATAGAAAAAACTTAATTAGCTCATGAATTCCCTTTGTGAGCTATTGAGATAATCATCATGGAGCTGAAATTATTTTCCATACTGAAGATTTTGTTACTAATTATTGAGGAAAAATAGCATTAAAAATATGAGTAAGGCTTCCATTTCAGATATATGTCTATAATATATAATTTGGAGTTAATTGAATATACTGGAAATAATTATTCATTTGTATAATTTTTTGAGAAGATATGTGGGAAATGGGTGATTAATGATCTTGAAAAAATCAAAAAGATCCCCTCGGATATATTTACATGGTTTCACTCAGTTTTGAAAAGATAGTCTTATTTACTGTATGCTTAATTTTTGAGATAAAGATATCCTCAAGATAAATTCAAATGGAAAATCATTCCATTGTGAAAATAATTAATATTTGTGAAGAATAATTAAGATAATTTGTGATATTATATTTAAATATATCCCAAAAATATAGATAACGATGAAGATGTAGTAATTGCAGGATTTTTTATATACTAACTTTCTTATGAAAATACTATAAGAAAATATGTTTGTAAATTTTTAAAATTTACTAATACAAAGTACTTCCCCTAAGGCAGGAATTACTTCTGGAAAAGGGAATCTTAAATTATAATGACAAATTTTAATAATAGAAACTACCCACATACCAATAAAAAAGATATTTTCTCACTTCAGTTGTCAAAAATTTGATATGAGAGAAGTTTTGTGCTTTTAAATAAAATAAATAAATCACATTATATTTCATCTCAATTCCTAGATTAAATAAAATATAAATTTTCATTATGTTAAAAATATGTAAAATATTAGGAGGGCTACATATTTGAAAAAACAATTAAATTTTATGCATTTGAAATACCTCTCTCTCCTCATTTTAATATTTGGAGAAATAATTTTCTACAAGGCTGATTAAATTAGGAAATGAATTTTCAATAGAATATGAGTAATAAAATATCTAGTGATTTTCTTCTTTTACTCTTTTAATAAGATGTTTGATTTTACAGCTGCTTTAACCTTTGTAAAATTAATAATGTGTCTTTCTTATAATTTCAGAATTTCGGTTATCCCAAAGCCACAGAAGTAAAAGGTACTTCTTCAGATTTCATTGAATACTTTTGATCAAAATTTAAACTAAATCACACATAATCCTCAAGCTATCTGAAAAGATAATATACCTAAACGAAATTTAAATTTTCCTTCATATTTGAAACACCATAGTAATTATTAATAATAATGAAATATAACGGTCATGGAATGATTAATATTCTATATACACTGGAGCTCACAGTAATGAATTATACTTCCGCTTATAATATTATTATTTTATCTAAGAGATAAATACTGATAAATGCATATATTATAGAAATTTGGAATTACAAAATGAATATATTTTCTTTCATTTAATAGAAAAAATTGAATCCAAAAAGTGGGAAATTTGTTTCAACTATTGTATTCTAATTAAAGAAAATTTTAGGCCAAATTTTGTTCATTAAATCTCTGATTTCAAGAAATATTCCAATCTACATTGATTTAATGAATTTAATGAAGGGTATTTTTCCATGGACTGATAGTAATTCTTTGAAATTCAATTTAAATGAGTTTTTATTTTCAACCATCTTCAAAATGTGTACAAATAATAGAATTTCCTTTTTTTACTATATAAATAGGAAAGATAATTCAAGAAAATAAATTCATTTATGGATTCTATGGCTCCAACTTTTTCATAATTTTTTTGTATCAAATGAGGAACTTTGTTTTGGAGTTCTGATTTTTATGAATTTTCAGAATTGTATAGTTTAGAAAACTTATTCCAAAGATTTTGAAAGTAATCTCAAAATTAAACTATCCAATAAAAAGTTTAACCAAATTATGATTTTGAGTTTTAATTTATGTATAATACATTCCCCTTCCCACTGTTTGATAGCCAAGCTTACAGCTCCTAATCAAAATTGTACTTGGATTTTTTTGAAATCTTGAATTAAATCTATTGTTGTATTTATTTATAACTCTAATAATTTGGCTCACATTTCTTTTTAAAATTTGGAATTAAGTATGAATGGCTTGAATGTATGGCATAGCAGTATTCTGAAACTTTTAAATCAAAATTGAACATCTAGATAAATTTTAAATTTAGGTCAATATTGATTCTATCCCATATTCTTAATTATAAACAGGCTTTTGGTTTCCAATTATTTTCTCATTTTTGAGATATTTGGAGCTTTATTATTTATTTTCTACTGTATTCAAGCTTATATCATTCCCTTATAGAAATATATATGAACCTGTATAAAAAATGATTATATCCAGATATCTTAGTAAGCTTGGATATTAAATTGATTTTTTGGAGTTAAAAGAAATGTTAAATTTAATTTTGGGAATATTCAAATTATTATTTTAATAAATCTGAAATATCTAGGTATCTGGGTCATTATGGATTTTCTTTTTGGCTTTGATGGTAAGCTTATAATTATGATGTAAAGGTGCAATGGAGATTATAGTTCTTATTATTTAATAATGAAAATTTCCTGAGATATAATACCTCTCAGAGTATTTTCACATCCTAAAATGTTTCGGCTATCCTAAGAATTATGCAATTTAATTCTGAAGTGAGTAACTGTATTAAATAATTATTTTAATAACCTCTTATTAATCAAATATGATTCCTAAAATAAATTTGAGCCTCAATCCTCACAAAATGACAACTTTATAGATTTATTTAATCAAAATCATTTTTTTATGGTTGAGCTATTCAATTTGATTGAATCTTTATGAAACAGGAAACAAGCATTCTAATTGTACCATGATTTTTAAAGAATGATAGTTTCAAAAGTATTTCATATTTTGAATTAATTATATATAATTTTACCAGTTGCTTTATCTGGTTTATTTCTACAATAATATGAATAATCTATGAAATAATTGGGATTTCAATGATTCCTTTTATTGCCTTTTTTATTAAAAGCTCAATCTCATAGCTTATTAAATGGTTTTTTCAGAGATATAAAATATTTTGGCTTATTAAATGGAATGTATTAAACTTCAACTGTATATGACTTTTATTTAGTAAGGATTGTTCTCTTCTACTTTTATATAATTGATTATGTTATTTTTTCATGTCACCTCAATGTGCTTGACATATTCACATAAATTTTAAAAAAAATCTTCAAAGCTAAATATCTTGTATACTAAGTGATCTATAAGAAATATAATTAAATCAAAATATTTTCGCTTCCTAATCCTTGGATATAATTCTCAATACCATGAATTCCAATTTTACCAGATGTTCATGGTGAGGATTATAAAACTGTGGTTCCAAAAGTATACAGAACCTATTTTTGTAAGATTTTTCCATGAAAACATTTATAAAAGCTTTATTCATTAAGATTACTATGAATTTTATTATAAAATATAATAAAACAAATTGATTATAAACACAAATAAATAAAGGGTGTTGCTAAAAACACATAAGCCCTCATGTGTTTTTTCTAGAAATTGGTAAAAAATGTTATTTTATGTTAAAAACACGTAAGGGGTGTTTTCCAAATGAAATATAGCTATTTATGGCATTTGGCATTTCTAATTCTATTAATTCAATTTATGGCATTTATAATGCTATTAATTCCATTTATGGCATTTCTAATGCTATTAATGCCATTTATGGCATTTTTAGGGAAATTAATGCCATTTATGGCATTTTTAAGGACATTAATTCCATTTATGGAATTTTTAAGGACATTAATGCCATTGTTAAGGTCATTTATGGAATTTCTGATGACATTAATGGCATCAGCAAGAACAATTATGGAATTGAAAATGCCATAAATAGCCTTAAAAACTTCATAAATGGCATTTTTAAGGCCATTTATGGAACTTTGAAGGCCATAAATGAAAGTTTTAATTCCATAAGTGGCCTTAAAAATGGCATTGTTAATTCCATTTATGGAATTTTTAATTCCATAAATGACATTTACAAGGCCATTAATGCCATTCTTGAGGCCATTTATGGCATTGTTAATTCCATACAATGCCATTTATGCCAATTTTATGGCCATAAATGGCATCTATATGTCATTCTTGATCCCATTTATGGAACTTTTGATTCAATTTATGGCATTATTATGTCATTTTCAATGTCATTTATGGCACTTTTAATTCCACAAATGGAGTTTTTAACTTCAACTAATGTCATGAATTACATTTTTAATTAAGTTGAGATCAAAAATGGAATTTTAAATTTACTTACAAACATGAACAAAAAAACCATAAAAGAGACTTTTTGGGCCTACAATTGTCCTGGGAAAAAATCCCAAAATTTTGGGCTTCTGGTTTTTTATTCTCAACATTTGTCCCTTCCTTTTTTAAAAAAATGAAAATTCATAAGTGGGAACATTTTTAATGATTTTTTTCAAAAAAGGGGCCATTTTGCCAAATTGGCCAAAAAAGAGAAATTGGGCAAAAAAAAATTCAAAAAAATTTGGGGACCTTCACATCCCATGTTGGGAAAAATTTGAGAAAAACAATATAAAAATTCTCAAAACTGAGCCTGAGGAATTTTGTTTAAAAAATAAGTCACTTATGTGCTTTGGCCATATATTTGTAAAAACATGTAAGGGTTTAGGTGTTTTTACTAAAAGCTTATGTGTGTTTAACAACACCCTAAATAAATAATTGCTTCATTATTTCTTCCAAATTCTATAAGCTAATAGTAATTATAACAGTAATAATTAACTTCCTACTAGAGTAAATTACAATAAGATTTAATAATAAAATATCTTTTTCCAATAAGATGAAATTATTTGAATTACTCATTATATTTTTCAAGGGTAATTATTATAAATTATTAAATAAAACCACAAAACTTGAATAATTCATTCATAATCTAACAAAACACTAACTAGTACTCCATACAGAATTTGAAAGAATTTGGAATGGCAATGTGATGTATTATTTGTGAATTTAAAGAGTCAAAAGTTGATATAAAGCAGTAATACAGAAATTATAGGTTAAATAATATTGTTGATATTACTAAGCCTTTATCAAAAGTCTTTCTGGTTTATTTAGAAGTATAAGAATACTTTATAATGATTTACTAGCCAATAATTCCTTATTTAATTGCATATTGAATGATTTGACTGAATGATAATAATTTTTTTTCACAAGAAATAAATAGTAGGCTGCTTTCAAGTCTAAAACAGTGCATAGAGAAACTTCATTAAGATAATTTAAAAATAAAAAATCAAGAAAGCCATAAACTTACTTTCATTAATTATGACATCACTTTTTTTCACTTCAAATTATCATAATTAATTAATTAAATGATTTTACATAGCTACCAACAAATTTATTATTGATAAGTAATTAATTTAGATCAGTCAATATTTTTTTATTTAAAGATATTTTTTCCTTTTAAATTTTATTAATTTCATTGTAAATTTCATTCAAGGTTGTGTTTTCTGT
Source organism: Austropuccinia psidii (assembly GCA_023105745.1). Classification (NCBI taxonomy): domain Eukaryota; kingdom Fungi; phylum Basidiomycota; class Pucciniomycetes; order Pucciniales; family Sphaerophragmiaceae; genus Austropuccinia; species Austropuccinia psidii. The sequence continues at coordinate 11,276,744 of JALGQZ010000008.1, read as the reverse complement.
GAATTTTCGAAGATTCAGTGTTTCATATGGAATCATAAAATATGCAGTGTAAGGAAAAGTTTGAGTTTTTACTATTAATTATGAGTTATTTTTGGCTTTATTTTGAACTATTATTTTCTCAATTGGTCTTGAAAGTTTCAGAGATATTAATAAATCTTTGAATTTTTACCCCATTTTCTATGTGATGTAGGTAAATAGCATAGTGACAGCTGGTTTCCATGAGGTAATTTCAGGGATAATAGTCCCAAATTTTCTCTAATTTCTATTTTTTGGGCTTATGCATGGAAAATGATTCTCAATGGGAATCTTTAAAGGTATCAGATCTTCTCATGTCAAAATAGATGCTTATTCACCATTTTCTTATGATTTAAATAGGAGTTGACCTTACTAGAAATGTTTCTAAAAGGTATTCATTTCCTAATTAATTCATTATTAAAAATTTACCCAAGCTCTGGAATTTCTAAATCTCATAGGCCTCAGAAATTTAGGTACTCTGGCTCTCTTGATCTTGCTTGTCCCCCTTAGCTATTTTCATGTCAAACATAGTAATTCAGGCTTAAATACTGATATTCACTATGGGTTCATAATAAATTCATTTCACAATAAGTTAAGTTTAAGGGCTATGATAATTCATGAAACTAATCTTATTTTATATGTAACATTTGAATTTGCAGAATCCCATTATTTTGGTGTAAAAATGCAAAACAAATTGTGAGCCTTAGAGGTATTTTCATATACCCAAAAGACCACAAATGATAAATTAAGATACAAATATGAATAAAATAAATTGATTAATATTATAAAAAAAATTGAAATATAAATACAAATTTATAGTTAAAGATAAAAATTTAATTAGAATCCAAAAATAAAATTACAATAAAATTTAAAATTATGAAATTACATTTTTACTTGTAAAAATTAAGTAAAAAAGAATTTTCAATAAAAATTGTGAAATTAAAATATTTTGGGTAAAAAGTTATATAAAATACATTATAGCTTTTTATCCAATAAATGAACATAAAGAAATTATCACACCATTGGATTCCTCATAAAAAATAAAGTGGGGTCACCTCTGGATGAAATTCCTGTAACTCAACTCTAAATAAGCTTAAATTAAGTTTTTAGTATTTTTTGTACAAAGGTATGAAAATCCTCAGAAGCTTGATTTCAATTGCACCACATGTGGTGTTAACCATCAATTTTTGTCTTAAAATTGAGGTGTTGTGTTTAGTTTAGAAGTTATGAGGAATTGAAGTATTTTCAATTGAATTCAATTGAAATGTCAAAATGTGTGCATGTATTAAATAAGTGAACTTTAATTTACATATGAGGTATCAATTATTACAGATGTGTAATTCAAAACTCAATTGAACTACATGTGTAAATTATAATTGTATTACATGATGAGGAATTAAAGAAAAAATAAATTGGAAAGATTAATTCTGGGGGTGGGGGAAAAGACACTCTAACTCTAAGGGGGAGCTAGACCCCCAAACTCCTTGCTTACTGGAGTGAGATGTCGAAATCCATGCAAAAGTTCATTACTTTTGGCCTTGAATTGAGTCACAGGGTCTGTGACTCAATTGATTATGAGGTTTTGATACCAACCAGGGTAGTTTTAACTGCTTCCAAGAGGGTAAAACTACCCTTGAGCTAAATAAATGTTAGTAAAAGCAGTTTCAAATGGTTTCTACGCCTCTTAAACACATTCTGATGTGTTTTGAATGCTCTAGACCAGGTATTGCTATAGTAATGGCTGATTTAAGGGTCTAAAATGGCTTAAACCAGCCCTTTTTTGGTCTAAACCAGGGTTCAATTATGCCATAATTGGCTTTTCTGTTGTCAGACTGTTTTTAACGACTGACAAGAGTAAATTTTACTTTTTGAGTAAGAAAATTGATGGCTATAAAAGAATGTCTTCTTTGCCCCAATTTTCTTTTCTTGTTAAAATCTTTTCCTTTTATAATTAGTTTAAACACTGTTCAACTAATCAATAAAAGATTCCAACCACTCTTTTGAAATAATTTTGAACCTTTTAACCACGTGAAAAAATCATTATAATCATTTTTACACCTGAACCACCCCAAAAGTGAATTAAAGCATCTTTAATCACTGTTAACTTTGCCACTTTGTTTCCAAATTCACCCTGGTCAATTTTGGGTGTTTTTTCTCTTTGAATATCTTTTTAAAGACTTTGCTCTTTAATTAATTTCTTGCAGATTTTTCTCAATCAATTTCAATTTAAATTTCTCTTGAAGAAATTTCTTTTGTAGCCTTAAATATCTCTTGTAGAGTATTTTTGGATAAATCTTTATTGTTGGTAAAACAATAGATTTTTAATATATTATTGTTTTTGTACTTTTAAAGTTGAAAACAATAAAATTGGTGTGTTTTCTCTTTAAAAATACTATTTCTTACTATTTCTAAATAATTTTACCTTATACAAATTTTGAGGACAGGAAAAGTACTTGATATTTTATCAAAGTTTCATATCCACACCTTACATTTTGGGGCCCAGCCGTGATATTTCACCTGTGACATATTTTCTTACTCTTTTTTAATCCTTTTTCTTATATTGGAAAATTCAAAAAACATATAAAAAATACTTATAATTCAAAAAATCCATAAAAAATAACTTTTTTTCATATTATAAGTGAGGCTTATATTTCTATTTCCTTTTTGGAAATACCTTTTTTTTACTTAATCAATTGGATTTTTCATTAATTTTAGTGTCTGACAAAGTGGTAAGACAAGAAAACATTGAAACAGCCTCCACAGTTACTAGCATTATTCCTGCAAGCACTGTGATTTCTGATCATGATAGCACTGTTATTATAGCTCATAATAACCAACAAGAGCCAATTTCTTCTGAATTGATCAACTTGGACATCAGTAATACTCTTCAGAAAGCTAAAAATTTGGCAAATAGTACGTTTTTGACGTAGAATTACTATTTTAAACCCTTTTTAATCATAAATATGCCTTCAACCAGATCAGGAGCAAGCTATAAGCCCTCAAGCATCCCCCAAAAAGGTAATAGATGTGATTATGCCAGAATCCAATCAGATACAGAAGGACAAGGGTCAGTAAAAGACTTCCACAGCAATAAATTGTCCAATTCTGAAGCTGATGACACTATTTTACCTTCAAAAAGAGCTGACACCGCCACAAGAAGCCTCAGTGGACATCTACAAAGCCAGCCAGAAGGCTCAAAACAATGCACTGCAGCACAAAGAGTACCAGATCCTTGCAGATCTGTGGAAAAACTGCATGAACTCATACCTGACTGTAAGAAAATTCCTGGTTCATCCCAACACTTGCAAGTTACTCAATGGATGGCATCCATTGATGCAAAAGAATAATATGATGCTTTTAGCAGAAGAATGGAGGAAAAACAACCCTCCACCACCAAAGCAAGTTCCAAGACCAGGCCCAGTGGCCAGAAGCAGCAATTCAAACATGAAAAAGCAGCCACAAGCTCAAACCAAGGGCAAAGGGAAGGCACCAGCCCAAAAACTTACAGCCAGGGCTACAGGATTCCATGGAAAATGTGTTTCAGATGGCCAGAACCATGATGGAATTACAGAAGAAGGAGGAGGCCAGATTAATATTCCAGAAATGATTTCTGATATATTTGATTCCATACCAGAGTTGTATGAAGCTATAAATGTTGTGAAAAAACATCTTTCTGATAAAAATGAAACCATTTATAAAAACATTAAGAAAAACAACTTGAGTCTGTGCCAAATTAATGAAACACTTATGTGTTTTGAAAAAGTTTTAAGAACAATTAAAGCTTCCAATAATGATAATTCTTTTGGCAATAAAATAAATGAACAATCTGCCATTATTAAAGAGTTAACAGACAAATATTTTAAATTCAATATTTATGACATAATTGAAACAAGAATTAAACAAGCCATAAATATTATCAAGAAAGATAACAAGAAAGTCCTTGATGACATTTTAAATTCATTTACTAAAGGAAAGACATATACCATTGCCTTGAAAAGGTTTTTTGATGCTTCACAAGAAGAAGTATCAAAATTATCAATAAAATTGAATCAAGTCACTTCTGATAATACAAGACAGACAGAATTATGGAAAGAACTGACACATAAAGAAGACATGTATAAAATTTAAGTAATAAACTTAATACAAGCCTTCCAACATGAATACAGGAATTCTCAAAGGTATAGCAAAAGTAAAATGAATGATATTGAAAAAATACTGAACACCTTACCAAGAATGGCTACACCTCTGAATCAAAATGAGGGCACAAGAATTCCAAATCCACAAATATTGGAACCTGATAATTCACAGTTGAAAAATGAATTATCCACTTCTTTTCATAACTTGGAACCATCAATGGGCCAAGCACTTTTGAAAGAAGTACCAAAACTTGAAGAATGGCCTCACTTCAGTGGTGAAGGAGAATATGACCATATGGAATTCATCAGAGGAATCGACATGATTAAGGAAGATTTTGAATTACCAGACAGATTGGTAACAGCAAGATTTAACACCTTGTTTACCAGATCAGCTCACAGATGGTATATCAAATTCAGACAAGCACATGGACACCAAAGTTGGACTTGGTGAAAAACCCAAATTATCAAGAAATGGGCCAATGATGCTTGGAGATTTGAAGTGTAAACATCCTTTTAATCTGCCAAATTTAATGCTGATAAAGACAAAGATTTACCATGGTTTTTCCAACAAAAAGACAGACTAACAGCATTATACCCTGACATGTCAGAATTTGTAAGGTTTGACTATGAAACAATAAGTAAAAATTACTAATTTATTACTTATTGTACTCTAAATCTCCTTATGAATTGAATAAATAAGATTAAAAATATAATAATAATAAATAATTATTATTATTATGGCGTAAAATAACTATATTATTAAATAAATATAATAACATAAATCATATTATGAAAATATAATATAATAAATAAATATATTAATATAAAATAATTAATATATTTAAAAAGCTCTTTATTATTGTTACCAACAAATAATAAAGGCGTACAAAATTGCTTTTTATTAATAAAAAAAAATTAATAACAATAATATTACTAATATTAAAGTTATGAATTAATATAAATACTATTTATATTAATTAGAGAATTATTAAGAGAGTAATAATAGAGAAATTATTATAATAAGAGAAAATAACCTACTTTTAACACTTAATATAATAATTTTGAAATATTTTACGCCAAAAAATATAAATACAACCTTTTCAAATTATATTTACAATAAAAATAAAGAAAATTACAAATTATTCTGGATTTTTACATGGAAATGAGTTTTAGAGAGATTTTTAACAAAAACAATTAAATAAATGATTTAATCACGTCAAAATATATAATTATAATAGGGGGGTCTTTGGTCTTTAATAATATAATAGTTTTATATATAAAGAATAAAGAAATTACCTTTGATTTAATTGATTTAATGTTTTTGATGCGTCTGAGGGGAAAATAGAGTAAAAAGAGCTCTATTTATAGTAAATACCTCCCTCCTAGAGTCCAACATGCTTTTAGTAGACGTTTACTGATCATATTCACTGGAATTGATCAATATTTTAAGGTTTGATGATGATTACATCATGATCAAACCTTATTACATCATTATTACACCATTATTTAGAGTTATCACTATAACTCTAAGTTTGATGACATCAGAGGCTTGGCAGAACCCCAAATTTCGTGGATTTTATTAGTTTTAATCATAAACTAATAGTATTCACCAATTTTATCACTCTTAAGACTGTTAAACTTAATTTAAGGTTACTGTGAGTGATCATAACTGCTCCAATTAAGCTCAAACTTTGATCCTCAAGAACTTTCAATATTTTCACGCTACAAAAATTCAAAGAGTGAATTCTGATAGCCTGACATAACCGTATTATGCTGCCAAGAGCTTTTCATTACATCATCAAAACTCTAATTTTGATGATTTTTCTTGTAACTCATCTTTTCTGTCGGAATTCAATATTTTAAACTTCAAACCTTGATTTCAGGGGGTTATACCCTGAATTTAATAATAAAAATTACATCATTCTTCACGAATAAGCTAGTAGAATCCAACTGTATACTTTTTTTTAAGTTTGGAACACTTTCACAACAAAGTGGTCAACAGCTCTGTTGATTTTTGTCAATATTTCATCATAGGTTTTAACCTTGTTTATAATTTGTAAAATAAAGTTCATATCTGTGTTCTTACAGTAATTAAGTGGTAACTTTATTTTTGGTTCATCATTCTATCATGTATAGTTTAGGAGATATTAGCTATGATCCTTGAATATATGCATTGACCAAAAAAGTGCATATATTCAGGTTAATTCCTTAAGTATTAACTTTGGAAATTAGCTTATTAATTGTTTTATGTGTGGAATTTCGTGGGAAAGCCACTGGTACAATTTATTTCACATGTTGTTTCATTAGTTCCTGAGATAAATAAGGTTTTATGGTTTTTATAAGGTATTATACCTTATACCTCATTAAATATTGACTTTACAGATATGCCATAAAAATGGTATATGTGTATTTTACCATGGGGAATCCAATGGTATGATTTATTTTACATGTTGATCCATTGGTTTTTAAGTTAAACCAATTTTTGTACCAATTTATGGTATTTTTTGTATATTTAAGTAATTATTTTTAATGTATAATTATTCTAAGTAATTTTAATATAATTATATTAAAGGTATAATTATTATAAGTATTTTTTGTGACCTTATTGGGTATGTGGTCATATCTCAAAGGCTCACAGAATTTATGATCCACAGAAAGATTCTGAGACAATGTGGAGGTGACTTAGAGCATGCTGTCAAAAGCAGGACTACTGAACAATCTTCAGCAGAGGATATTATCAATATATTAGAAGAAGTAACCACCAGAACCAAAATTGGTTCTAGTAGGGTGAATCTGAAAACAAGGTTTAATACACCTTGGAGAGATTCTGTGGACAAAAACCCCAAAGAAAATTCTAATAATAAGTATAAATCTGCAGATACAATCAGAAAGTGCCTTATTTGCCAAAGCACCACCCAGCTAGCCAATATATGTCTAAAAAGGGGGAAAATCAATTTATTTGATATTGAAAAGGAAACTGATGTTGAAAAAGATGACATAATTGAAGACAATTCAGATGATAAGTCATCAATATTTTCTGAATCTTCAAAAGATATAAAGAATATTAATGCCACTTTTGACATCATGGAATCTTATTCCCACTTTTCAAAATTGAGCAATGGTCAACGGGATTTATCAAAAGTGAAAGATGCACAACTTATGAAAACAAAACCAAACAGGGGGAAAGGTTATACAGCTGGTAACTCCTGTATAACAGAAGTGGTGATTTACAATAAGCCCACTAAAATTTTGCTTGACCCAGGAGCCTTCTGCTCTTGTGTTGGTAAATATTTTCTTAAAACTTGTGTACCAAATTTTGAAGACCAATTGTTACCAATTGATGGTATAAAATTCAATAGTTCAAGTAATCCAATGAAAGAATTAGGAACTTTTGAGACCAAGGTCATATTCCCACACATTAATGGGAATTTAAGAATCACAGTTGAATTCGTTGTTATGGAAAACTGCTCTAGTACCCATTTTATATTGGGAAATGACTATTTAATCATGTATGGGATAGATTTGCATAACAACAAAGACAGATACTTTACTATTGGAGAAAATAAGCGTCAGAAATTTGCCTTTTTACCATTTAAAAGAAAAATTACAGTAAATAAAGTATCACCAGTCAACTTAGAATTGGAAAAATTCAAATCTGAACAGTTGAGGGAGGCTGAAATAAGCCTTCATCTTACTGATAAACAAGAAAATGAAATTTCTTCCCTTTTGTATGACCACAAAGGAGAATTTACTTCAGACAAGGAACCTCTAGGAGCAATTATTGGTCATGAATTTGACATCATTCCTAATATTGAAAGACCTTATCCACCACTCTTGAGAAGACCTGCATACCCAGCAAGTCCCAAGTCAAGAGAGGCTCTGGAAACTCATATCAAAGAACTTCTGGACCTTGGTATAATAAGAAAATTTGGGCAAAATGAAGAGGTAGAAATAACTACACCAGTCATAGTGGCATGGCATAATGGAAAATCGGAATGGTTGGAGACTTTAGAGCTTTGAACACTTACACTGTTCCAGATAGGTACCCAATACCAAAAATCCAAATTTCCCTTACTCAAATATCTCAAGCAGTGTATATAGCCACTGTAGATGTCCTTAAAGGATTCCATCGAAATGTGGTGACACCAAGAGCAAGAAAATATCTGAGGATTATTGTTGATTGTGAAGTGTATGAATATTTAAGAATGCCCTTTGGTATCAAAAATGCACCTTCACACTTCCAAAGAATGATGAACTAGATCTTCCCTGAAGAATCTTCAGAGGGATGGTTAATCATTTAAATTGATGAAATTATTGTCTGTTCCAAGACTTGGAAGAGCACATGTACATATTGTCCAGAGTTTTGACAAAAATTCAGTCAGTAAACATGAAAATCTCTTTGAAATAATTTCATTTTGGATCTAAAGAACTTAAAGCACTAGGACATGTTGTATCTGGTTTGTGCCTTGGAATTGACAAAAATAAAGTTGCAGTAGTATTGCTAAAACCCATGCCTCAGAACAAAAAAAAATTCAGTCATTTTTATGTTTTGTAGGATATTACAGGCAACAAATTAAAGATTTTGCATCCATAGACAGACCACTTTATAAGTTGTGTGACAAAGACACAGTATTTGAAATGACTGTTGACAGAGTCAAAGCTTTTGAGTCTCTAAGAGAAGCCTTTCCCACTGCACCACTCTTACTGATGCCAGACTTTAAGTTGCCTTTTAAATTGTATATTGATGCATCAGGGGATGGGCTGGGTGCTACACTTCATCAAGTTCAGATCATAAATGATAAGCCTGTGGAAGGACCCATATGTTTAATATCCAGGAAAATCAAACCAACTGAAGCCAGATATGGAGAAAGTCAAATGGAATGTCTATGCCTTGTCTGGGCCTTAGAAAAATTGAACTACTTCTTAGAGGGATGTGTTTTTGAAGTGATAACAGACTGTACAGCTGTCAAATAACTTTTAAACATGAAAATACCTAACAGACATATGCTCAGATGGCAAATGGCCATACAAGAATACAGGGGCAATATGACTATTGTTCATGAAGATGGCAATGTTCACAAAAATGCAGATGGACTAAGCAGATGGCCATTACCAAATAATCTTGATAATCCTGCTTATATACCAGAAGAAGCTTTACCACAGATCCCAATAGAAGGAATTAGTGTTACAGACTTGAATACCACCTTCTTTGAAGAAGTAAGAAACAGGTACTCAAGATGAGAATTGTAGCATCTTATGCCAATTCCTTAACAAAGACTGCAAAGAAAACTCTATAATACATTCCTTGGATGAAATATGGAAAAAATCCTATTATGAAGGAAGATTTCACCTACTGGATGGTATAATTTACCACAGAACCAAGCATATATGTGTCATGACAGTTGTAGACAGGTCATTAATCAATCTTGTACTAAATGAATTCCATGACAGCCCCTTTGCAGGACATCTGTCTGAAGACAGAACAAGAGAAAAAGTAAAGACCTGCATATGGTGGCCAATGTGGCAGAAAGATGTTGCAGAGTATTGCAAAATGTGTGACAGATGCCAAAAGGAAAATAAATCCACTGGCATATGATGAAAATCCAAGAACCCAGCAGACCTTGGGAAATTGTCCATATGGACTGGGTAACTGGCCTACCACCAGGAGGTGACAGACATTATAATGCTTGCCTAGTGATTGTAGACAGATTCAGTAAAACTCCAATCTTTTTACCATGTCACATATATGATACAGCCATGGATACAGCTCTTCTGATATGGAATAGTGTAGTGTCATGGACTGGAATATTTACAAATATCATTAGTGACAGGGATCCCAAAATGGAAAAATCTTCACCAATTATTTGGCACTAAGCTGTCCTTCTCTACAGCCTACCACCCACAAACTGATGGTCTAGCTGAAAGGATTATCCAGAACTTAGAGGACATGGTAAGAAGAATTTGTGCATATGGCCTTGAACTCAAAGATTGTTATGGATTTACCCATGATTGGTGCACTCTGTTGCCAGAACTGGAATTAGAATATAAAACATCAATCCATGCCAGTACCAATCAAACTCCTGCTATCCTAGAGAAGGGATGGAACCCCAAATTACCCCAAGATTCCTTGAGGAAAAATTTGATTTAAATACATGCCACAGCTGCTAGCTTCAAAGGAATGATAGACAAAGCTGGAAAGCATGCAGTAAGGTGCATGAAAGACTCCTTTGCATATGCTAAGGACAAATGGAATAAATCAGGTGCAACTCCAGATTTCAAAGTAGGGGATTTAGCTCTTGTATCCACCACTAACTTCAATAACATCAAAGGATGTAAAAATCGGAAAGACTCCTTTGCAGGACCTTTTGTTATAAAGGCCCTCCACAGGGAAAATGCTGTTGAAGTAGAGTTATCTGAAAACTTAGCAATAAGCATCCTACATTTCCAGTGAGATTGATAAAGCCATATAAATCTAGTGATGCTGAAAACTTTCCCTTGAGGAATAAAGCTCCCCAAGTTATACCTACCATTGAGTCATCTGGAAGTAAGAAAATTACCAAATTTCTCAAAGAAAGAAAGCTGAGAACCAACAAAGTAAGGAAATACCTTGTTAGGTACAGTGACCCAACTTGTGAAGATGAATGGTTGCCAGAAAAAGACATACCTAAAGCTACTAAACTTCTCAGGAGGTTCAGGCACACTAGAAAGAACAATATTACAAAGTAATATTCTCTTTTTAGGGGGAGGGAATGTGAGCCTTAGAGGTATTTTCATATACCCAAAGACCATAAATGATAAAGTAAGATAAAAATATAAATAAAATAAATTTATTTACATTATAAAAATAAAAAATTGAAATATAAATACAAATTTATATTTAAAAACCAAAATTTAATTATAATTTAAAAATAAAATTACAATAAAATTTAAAATTATGAAATTACATTTTTATTTGTAAAAATTAAGTAAAAATGAATTTTTTATAAAAATTGTGAAATTAAAATATTTTTGGTAAAAAGTTATATAAAATGAATTATAACTTTTCATCCAATAAATAAACATAAAGAAATTATCACACCATTGGATTCCTCATACAAAATAAAGTGGGGTCACCTCTGGATGAAATTTCTGTAACTCAACTCTAGATAAGCTTAAATTAAGTTTTTAGTATTTTTTGTACAAAAGTATGTCAATCCTCAAAACCTTGATTTAATTCGCACCACATGTGGTGTTAACCATCAATTTTTGTGTTAAAATTGAGGTGTTGTGTTTAGTTTAGAAGTTATGAGGAATTGAAGTATTTTCAATTCAATTCAATTGAAATGTCAAAATGTGCACATGTATTACATGAGTGACTTTAACTTACATATGAGGTATAAATTATTACAGATGTGTAATTAAAAACTCAATTGAACTACATGTGTAAATTATAATTGTATTACATGATGAGGAATTAAAGAAAAAATAAATTTGAAAGATTAATTCTGGGGGGAAAGACACTCTAGCTCTAAGGGGGAGCTAGACCCCCAAACTCCTTGTTGACTGGCATGAGATGTCAAAATTCATGCAAAAGTTCATTGCTTTTGGCCTGGAATTGAGTCACAGGGTCTGTGACTCAATTGATGATGAGGTTTTGATACCAACCAGGGTAGTTTTAACTGCTTCCAAGAGGGTAAAGCTACCCTTAAGATAAAAAAATCTTAGTAAAAGCAGCTTTAAATGGTTCCTACGCCTCTTACACACATTCTGACGTGTTTTGAAGGCTCTAGACCAGGTATTGCTATAGTAATGGCTGATTTAAGGGTCTAAAATGGCTTAAACCAGGGTTCAATGATGCCATGATTGGCTTTTCTGTTGTCAGACTGTTTTTCACGACTGAAAAAAGTAGATTTTACTTTTTAGTAAGAAAATTTATGGCTATAAAATAATGTCTTCTTTGCCCCACTTTTCTTTTCATGTTAGAATCTTTTCCTTTTATAATTAGTTTAAACACTGTTAAACCAATCAATAAAAGATTTCAAAAACCCTTTTTAAATTATTTAAAACTTTTAACCACATTAAAAAATTATTATAATCATTGTTTGTAGCTCTTATAATCATTCTTACCCCTGAACCACCCCAAAAGTTAATCAAAGCATCTTTCATCACTGTTAGCTTTGTCACTTTGTTTCCAAATTCACTCTGGTCACTTTTGGGCATGCTTTCTCTTTAAATATCTTTTTAAATACTTTGTTCTTTGATCAATTTCTTGCAGTTCTTTGCTCAATTAATTTCAATTGAAATTGCTCTTGAAGAAATTTCTTTTGTAGCCTTAAATATCTCTTGTAGAGTATTTTTGGATAAATCTTTATTGTTGGTAACACAATAAATTTTTTATTATATTATTTTTTTATACTTATAAAGTTAAAAACAATAAAATTGGCGTGTTTTGTCTTTAAAAATACTATTCCATACTATTTTTAAATAGTTTTACCTTATACAAATTTTGAGGACAGCAAAAGTACTTGATATTTTATCAAAGTTTCATATCCACACCTTACAAAAATCACACAACTCTTTCATTTGGTACTTATGCTGAGGTGTTAGGTTACTTCCAATATTAACACCTATCAAATTCAATTTAAGCTTATATTTCTTATGAAGCTACACTAGTATAATTTTTTGGGTAAAATCCAAATCTAGTCTTAAATTCATGGATGTACTCAATTAAAAAAAAGTAATTCATCTTATTCTTGGAAATAATGATGAGTTTTTGATATGCGCATGAATTATGGTTTTTCATATAAAAGGCCTATTTGGGTTTACAAAATTTACCTCAATTCTCACAATTTCTAAGTCTACCCAATGTTCTCTCAACAAAAATTCTGAAATTTTAATCACTAATGTGCTTCTTAAGTGATAAAACCATTAAAAACCCTTTTTATAAGTGAATATAATTTATTTTAGACTCAGAGAATTATTTATAGGATTGAATGGGTACCAAAATTTGTACATCTCCAGGGTATCCATATGGGGTGGTGGAAATTTATCTGTAATGCAGGCCTTAGCATTTGCCTAAGAATTGAAAATTTGAATGGAATTCACTCATTATAATTATTATACTAAACAAAATTTGTTGACTCCTTTCCTTCAGAATCTATAAGTTTTTCGTGTCTCACCCCCCTAGATTTTGATTTTTTTAAATTATAAACCTCTTCCCTGAGTTGAATCAAAGAAATTCTGTATCCTGTAATTTATTGAATGAAATATAAAATATCATTTGTGAAAAGCTCTGATAAAGTGAATAGGATAATAGCTTTTTTTATACTTTTCAATTCTTATAATTAAACCAGCCACAAACTCAGTTGCTTGGGTCATACCTTCAAATAGCTTTGGCTGTCACTGAAAAGGATTTCTTATGTGAGAAAAATATGGAAGGTTCTCAAACCATAATCAAGTTGAATTTAAATTCTATAATAAAACATTTTTTAAAAGCAAGCCCTCATCACTATTTTTACCTGTAAAGGTGGCATGCAAGAAGATACCAATCAAATGAAGGACTGGATACCTCAAGGTCTGCCACTCACCTTTAGTTGAATGTACAGAAAAGCAAACTCCATCAAGCTAAGCTACCTTACTACCAAATATCTGAAGCCAAAGTTAAATATAAGTGTATTTAAAGCCATTTTCTGTAGAAAATACAGAAGAACTCTATGGGCCTCTCCTCAAAGGAATGAGAATCAGAGGTATTTTCTTATACCCCAAAGGTCAAAAACTAACCTATAATCAATAATCAAAAAAATGAAAATATAGATTTTATTATAAAGATAGTTCTTCAATGAAAAAAAAATCAAAAATTATTTAGAAAGTTATAAAAACTAACAGAATTTTGGATATTCCATTTTACTTGAAAAATTGAAGTGAAAATGAATTTTCTATAAAAATCTCAAAAAACAAATAATTCATGGAAAAAAACTAATAGAATTGATTATACATATTTTTTCCAATAAATGAAAATAGAAAACTTATTTCACCACTATATTCCCAATTGAATTTCAGGTGGGGTCACCTCTGAGTAAAATTTCTACAACTCACCACTAAATGAGCTTAAATTAAGCTGTAAGTATTTTCTGTAGGAAATTCCCAGGATCCTAAAAGCTTTAATTTAATTCACACACAATGTGGTGTTAAAAATTAATTTTTGTTCTCCAACTTAGGTTTTGTTTTTAGCTTAGAAGATATGAGGAATTGAAATGTCAGAATGTGTGCATGTAACACATAAGTTAACTTAAATTTAAATATGAGGAATTAGGAATTACAATGCTATACTGTAATTTTTCAACTTAACTAAATATTTAAGTCTTTCAAGCATAATAAATGATCAGTAATTAAAGAAAAATAAATTGGAAAGATTAAATTTGGGGAGGGATAATTGTAAGGTTTGACTATGAAACAATAAGTAAAAATTACTAATATTTTACTTATTGTACTATGAATTTCCTTATAAATAGAATAAATAAGATAAAAAATAATTATAATAATAAGGAATTATTGTAATTATAGCATAAGAAATAATTATATTATTAAATAAATATAATAATATAATTCATATTATGAAAAAATGATATAATAAATAAATATATTAATATATTTAAAAGCACTTTATTATTGTTACCAACAAATACTAAAGGCGTATAAAATTGTTTTTTATTAATAATTAACAATTAATAACAATAATATTGCTAATATTAAAGTTATATATTAATATAAATACTATTTCTATTAATCAAAGAATTATTCATAGTAATAATAAAGAGAAATTATTATAATAAGAGAAAATAACCTACTTTTGACACTTAATATAATAATTTTGAATGAATTTATGCCAAATCATGTAAATACAACTTATTGAAATTGTATTTACAAATAAAAGTAAGAGAAACTACAATTTTTCTTGATTTTACGTGGAAATGAGATTATTAAGAGAATTATAGGAAAACAAGAGAACAATTGGATTAATCACGTCAAAGATGATTATTATAATAAGGATAACTTTTGTTCTTTGATAATATAAGAGATCTATATATAAAGAATAAAAGTTTTTGCCTTTGGATTTAATTGTTTAATTGTTTTGATGCGTCTGAGGGGGGAAATAGAGTAAAAAGACCTCTCTTTATAGTAAATACCTCCCTTCTAGAGTGAAGTAGGCTTCTAGTAGACATGCACTGATACTATCCACTGGAAATGATCAGTATTTTAAGCTTTAGTGATGATTGTGTCATCAAATCATCTTATCTCATCATTACGCCATTATTTATAGTTATCACTATAACTCTAAGTTTAATGACATCATAGGATTTTCAGAAGCCTAAACTTTGTGAATTTTATTAGTATTAATGATAATCTAATAGTATGAACCAGTTCTATCACTTATATAACTGTTAAACATAAAATAAGATCACAGTGAGTGATCATAAATGATCATTTTTATACTTAAACTTTGACAATTAATAACTTTCAAGTTATACATGCTACAGCTACTCTCCGAGTTAATTCAGATAGCTTTTCATTTCATTATTAAACCTCCAAGAGCATTTCATTACATCATCAAAACTCTCTTTTTGATGATTTTTCTTG
The DNA here is from genome assembly GCA_023105745.1 of Austropuccinia psidii. NCBI lineage: Eukaryota > Fungi > Basidiomycota > Pucciniomycetes > Pucciniales > Sphaerophragmiaceae > Austropuccinia > Austropuccinia psidii. The sequence continues at coordinate 11,260,977 of JALGQZ010000008.1, read as the reverse complement.
TAACTCATCTTTTCTGTTGAAATTCAATATTTTAAACTTCAAACCTTGATTTCAAGGGTTTATAACTTCAATATTATAATAGAAATTACATCATTCCTCATGTATGAGCTAGTAGAACCTGAATGTCTACTTTTCTTCAAGGTTGGACCACTTTCACAACAAAGTGGTCAACAGCTCCAGTGATTTTGTTCAATAAACCATTACAAGTTTCAACCTTGTTTATATCTTGTAAAATGGAGTTCATATCTGTGTTTTTAAAGTAATTATGTGGTGACTTTATTTTTGGTTTAACTCTATATCTTGTATATTTCAAGAGATATTAGCTAAAACCCATGAATATATGCATTGACCAAAAAAGTGCATATATTCAGCTTAATTCCTTAAGTATTGACTTTAGGGAATAGCCACATAATTGCTATATGTGTGGGCCTTTATGGAGAATACAATGGTACAATTTATTTTACATGTTGTTTCATTGGTTTCTGAGTTAAATAAGTTTTTGTGTCTTTTTTAGAATATTATTACTTATTCTTCAGTTATTATTGACTTTTCAGATATGCCATAAAAATAATATATGTGTGTTTTACCATTAGGAATCTAATATTGTAATTAATTTCACATGTTTTCTCATTAGATTCTGAGTTAATTCAGATTTTGTACCTATTTATGGTATTTCCACTAGCTTTAAGATAATTATTATAAGTATAATTATTATAGAGTTTTTCTTGTGACCTTTTTGGATATGTGGTCATATCTCAAAGGTTCACAATCATCTTGGCCCCAAGGGAGCCATACTCCCCCAAATTTCATTCTGAATATAATTGGATGTTGAAATCCACACAAAATCTTATTACTTTTGGACCAGTATTGAACTACAGGCTCTGTGACTTAATTTATGATGAGGGTTTTATACTGACTAGGAAAGTTTTAACAATTCAAAAAAGGGTAAAAATTTCCCCACATTATGAAAAACTTTACCAAAGACAATCAAAATTCTTAAATATTTTATTAAGCACATTCTTATGTGCTTTTGAGACCCTCAAACAGATATTAATATAATACTAGCTGAATTATAAAACTTGAATTTTTAAACCCTTCCTTTTTTTGGTTCAAACAGAGACTCAAAAATTCCATACTTTTCTTTTTTTGGTTCCAATATTTTTCTCATTAATGGTGGGAGAATCTTTTACTTTTTCAGGGAGGAAATTGGTGGCCATAAAGGAATTTCTTCTTTTCCTCTTATAATCAGGTTAAAACTGTTGAGAAAATCAATTAAACATTCAATTCACCTTTTTAAAATCATTTTAACCTTTTAAAAACATTTAAAATAGCTATAATAATATTTTTTAGCCTTTAATCACTTAAAAAGTTAATTAAACTATCCTTTATCAACTTAAACTTTGCTACTTTGTTTTCAAACTCACTTTTTCCACTTTTTGGGTGTGTTTTCTTATTTATTTTTTGTAAGGTGTGGAGGTTAAACTTTGATTAAAAATCAAGTACTTGTCCTTTCCTCAAAATTTGTATAAGGTAATAAATGATTAAAAATAGTATGAAATAGTATTTTTAAGAGAAAAGCCACCAATTTTATTTTTTTTGACTTTAGAATTATAAAAAAATAATATTATAAAGATTTATTGTTTTACCAACAACAAAGAATTATCCAAAAATACTCTACAAGAGAGATTTAAGGCTACAAAAGAAATTTCTTCAAGAGCAATTTCAATTGGAATTAATTGAGCAAAGAACTGCAAGCAACTAATTAAAGAAAAAAGTCTTAAAAAATATTTTTAAAGAGAAAACATGCCCAAAAGTGACCAGAGTGAATTTGGAAACAAAGTGACAAGGTTAACAGTGATGAAAGATGCTTTAATTCACTTTTGGGGTGGTTCAAGGGGTAAAATGACTATAAGAGTTACAAAAGATGATTATAATGATTTTTTCACTCACATGGTTAAAAGGTTCAAAATTATATAAAAAGTGTGTTTGGAATCTTTTATTGATTGGTTTAACAGTTTGAAGCTAATTGTAAAAGGAAAAGATTCTAACATGAAGAGAAAAGTGGGGAAAAGAAAACATTCTTTTATAGACATTAATTTTCTTACTCCAAAAGTAAGATTTACTCTTGTCAGTCGTCAAAAACACTCTTACAAGAGAAAAGCCAATTATGGAATCATTGAACCCTGGTTTAGACCAAAAAAGGGCTGGTTTTAGCCATTTTAGACCCTTAAATCAGCCATTACTATAGTAATACCTGGTCTAGAGCCTTCAAAACACATCATAATTAGTGTAAGAGACATAGAAACCAGTCAAAACTATTTTTACTAAGATTTTTTTATCTTAAGGGTAGTTTTAACCTCTTGGCAACAGTTGAGACTACCCTGGTTGGTATCAAAACCTCATCATCAATTGAGTCACAGACCCTGTGACTCAATTCCAGGCCAAAAGTGATAAACTTTTGCATTAATTTTGAGATCCCACACCTTTCAGAAAGTATTTTGGGGGTCTGGCTCCCCCTTGGAGCTAGAGTACCTTTTCCCCCCCAGAATTAATCTTTCCAATTTATTTTTTCTTTAATTCCTCATCATGTAATACACTTGTAATTTACACATGCAATTCAATTGAGTTTTACAGTACACAGCTGTAATAATTGATACCTCATATGTAAATTACAGCTCACTTATGTAATACATGTGCACATTTTGACATTTCAATTGAGAATACTTCAATTCCTCATAACTTCTAAACTACACACAACACCTCAATTTTAACACAAAAATTGATGGTTAACACCACATGTGGTGTGAATTAAATCAAGGTTTTTAGGATTTCAACTTTTGTACAGAAAATACTAAAAGCTTAATTTAAGCTTATTTAGAGTTGAGTTACAGAAATTTTACCCAGAGGTGACCCCACCTTATTTTTATGAGAATCCAATGGTGAAGTAATTTTCTTAAGTTTATTTATTGGATAAAAAGCTATAGTCTATTTTATGCAAAATTTTACCAAAAAATATTCTAATTTCATTGATTTTATTAAAAATTCATTTTTACTTAATTTTTTCAAGTAAAAATGCATTTTCACAATTTCAAAATTTAATATAATTTTTTATTTTAAATTATAATTGAATTTTTATTTTTATATATAAATTAGTATTTATATTTTAATTTTTTATTTTGATAATATGAATAAATTTATTTTATTTATATTTATATCTTATTTTGTTATTTGTGGTCTTTTGGGTATATGAAAATACCTCTGAGGCTCACATATATATTCTTGAGACTCTGTTCTTTAAATTATCTCTTCAAGAAATTTCTTCTGTAGCCACAAATATCTCTTGGATAGTATTTTTGGAAAAATTTTAACTGGTGGTAAAACCAAAAATATTTAAAATTGGTTTCTTGAATATAAAAAATATAATATTTAAATAATGTGGGATTTGATACCTAAATCCCACTGCAAAAAACTTAGGTTTTTCAGTCATAAATCCAACGGTTTTCAAGCCTATTACCCTGTTATCTCCTCAAAATGAAAATTTCTTTGAAGATCTGGGACTTTACTATTTCAAAAGAACAAAAAACCTAACTCAAACAAAAATAATGTTTTCCCTTCAAAAACAATTCACATAAAAATATCAAATGCACTAAAAATGATTCATTCACAAATACATTTTATTTTTATCTTAAAACCATTCCTTTTTTATTAATTAAATGTAACTTTTCTTCAATTCAATTTGGATATATATATATTTTTTAACCTTAAAAAAAACATTCATCTTTAAAATAAAACTCCCTTTTTTTATGTATAATCATAATATAATTTTAATGTTGGGACTTGACCAAACCATCTTCATTATTCTCCTGCTCATTTTTTTTTTCAATGAATAATTTCAAAGTAATGATTACAGTTCTTAATTCTTTGAAATTCTATTTTCAATTTATTTGAAAAAATTCTTCATATTTAAGATATAATTTTATTTTTTCTTCTCTAGAATCATAATGTAATTTGAGTTTTTGTACTTAGCCAAGTTATTTGAATGATTCTACTTATTTATCAATATATCAGGAAATTCTTTTTCATAATTGCTTCAGGTTTTAATATTTTACACTTTCTAAAGCCATCTATTGAATTTGAAATATTTTTTTTGTAAAAAGATAGTTTTTCTGTGAATTAAAATCTCAATTTTTATCAACTTATTCCATAAAATCATGAGATAATTTGAGCTTTTTTACACAAACAAATTAGTTTAAGACTATAAATATTATGAGCCCAAATTCAAATTAGTAAAAAGGGATAATTAATGTCTTAAACACAAAGATCATCATTTATAAGTTAATTTTTGCATTTATGTCAAAATTTAATTCTCAAATAATTGAGCTTTTCTTCAAATAAACAATCAATATTAAAAATTAATCACAGTAAAAGAAATTATCATACCTTTATTTTTGAAAATTACTTCAATTAAAATAAATAAACTGATAAGGGAGACTTATAATTTTGTTGTTTTAAATCTAATAAGCTTGAATTCCATATTCTAATCCAACTTACAATATATGATAATCTTCTTAAATTCTAAACTTATTTGGGACCAAGTTTGAATATATACAAGAATGTAAGAAAAATTCTTTTTTTTTGAATTTTTGTATAAGCATCAAATATGCACTCAGAAATAGACTTCTTAAGTCAGGAACATCCCTTGTTGGGTATTTAACAAACTTATTTGTAATTTAAATAATCAATTCTGGGACTTTATGGGTTTAAATTCAGTATTTGGAACCAAAAACCTGGGTTTTAGCAATTTGAAATACCACAGAATTTTAGGAATGATATTTCCAAAATACCAGAAATTAAATTTGGGATTGGATGAAAAGAAAATAAATATTTCTAACTTGGGATTTTTTATATTGTACATCCCCTAATACTTCTTTTTTTATACTAAGAAGCTTGAAAAAAATAATTGGCATGTTTTTACTTTAAATTTCTTAAGATTACTATTTTAAATTAACTTGAATATATAAAAGTCTTTATAACAGGAAAATTACTTAGATTTTAATAAAATTTTGATACAAAAACCTTAAAAAAGGAATGATTTCATACAAAATACCTTTTTCTCTTTTTTACAAAATGAATTCTTTTAATTTTATTATTATCAGATTTCTCATTTCCCTAACAGTTTACCAATACACCCCAAATTTTAAACACAATGGTGTCAATTCATTATTCTAATAACAATCTTGAAAGCTTAAAAAGAATATATTCTTAAAATAAGCTAACAATTTATTTAGATTTTTGGACAGATTCTTCAGGGAATATTATATATCCTATCCTGCTTTAATGAGAAAACAAAAGGAAATATTTTCCTCATAAACTTTACTTAAGCAGAAAAAGACATAAATCTGAGAATCTTCTTTCATTAATCAAAGAAAATATTAGTCAAAAAGAAATAGCCATAGAGAAGATACAATCAATTGTTGTTGATGGTTAAGCTATTTATTTGTATACTATTTCTGTTATTAATTACTTAATTTTATCTCATAACTCTTGTTTAATAATACAAAAAGGTATCAAAATACTTTCCACATATTCAAGGGATAATATGTCTCCTTCATAAATTAAACTCAATTTGAAACAGAATACTTTTGCATTTTTCCATTCCTAAAATTATTAAGGATAATGAATCAATTTTCAATTAATTAAAAACCTCATGTTTTTGGCATGAGAATATAGAGAGCTGTAGAAAAGGAAATTGGATAAGAAGCTACATTCAAACAGAATTCAAGACACACTGTTTTTATGATTTTTCTATGAAACAATTAGTAAAATAGGACTAGTGTACTATGACTGTGCTAAAGATTAATATAATAAAGGGAAAATTTTTATTACCAGAAGTTTAAATCCTTAATGACTTGAGAATTTAAATTTTAAAATTATTTTTAAGTGATATAATTTGTTATATAAATTAAAATAAAAAATTATTTAATATTTTAATTTAAACAATTATTCTATTACCAAAATATGTTACTAAAAATATTAATTTAAGAGGATTATTTCTCTACCATATTTAATGATAATTAAAACAGAGTTTCCACATCATGATAAATATCTATGTAGTAAATAATGTTGGAAAATATCATTCCAGAAGAATAATATTTAGAAGGAATTCTTTTTAAACAATTTTTGGAGGAAATTGAGTATGAAGGAATTTTTAATCTTAATACTTATAAAATTGATACTAACAAATAATTATAATCCCAAACATAAGATAAAAAATCCAAACATGAATTAAAGCTAAAAAATAAGAGTTCAACACCTTTAAGCCCATATAATTAAATAATTGAAGGTTTTTTATTAAGCTTAAAGAGATTAATTGTGGATTTACAACAATTAATTGGAAGTTCAAGTAATAGAAGCACTAAATATTAAGATATTATTAGAATTAAAACCAAAGTTATTGAATCAAAATTTACCAAATATCTAAAAATATTCAAAATATTTGAGAATATCTTTATAATACCTTGTAGTGATAAACTAGTACAAATTTCTAAAATTGAAGTAAAAATTAGATCACCTTGGGAAAAACAGCAATAGTAGACTTCTATCCAGTATAAAAAACATCAAAGAGGTTTTTAACGGATTCAATTGAAAAAAAAATGTATCAGAAGAAATTCAAATCATTTTTATTCATGTTGAAATCACTTCTTGTAAAGTAAAATTATTAAGCTTGCATAATTATGTGATTTTATGTGTATAAAAACCCATTTATGGTTAATTGATAATTAATCAAATGAATCAAATCTTTTTTTATCTCATATTAGAATTTATTTTCTCAAATTTATCAAATTTGGTAAAAAATCCATCAAAAGCTGTAATTTCTGTGATTTTTTGAAAAGTCAGTGTTTCACATGGAGTCATCAAAAATTTATTGTAAGTAAAAATTTGAATTTGGATTAAGAAATAACAATTATCCTTTTGGTGTGTATTGAAAACTTATTACATATTCTTGAAGTATTCATAGAGATTGATTAGGATTTTTTTAATCAATTTTTGAAGTTTGATCTCATTTATTATGTTTTTCAGGAAATTAGTACATTAACAGCAGGTTCCCATGAGATAATTCTATGGATAATAGTCCAAAAAAAGGTTTTAATTAATTTTCTTTGGATTATCCATGGTAAATATGAGCTATTTCACAAGAATACAGGAGTCAAATGTGCTCATTACCTTCTTGTAATATCAAAATAGCATCTTAGCTGCTATTATTTTATGATTTAATGGGATTTATAATTAGTAAAACAGTTCCCAAAAGGCTTAAATAGAAGTTTTTTTGACAATAAGAACTCTGGATCCAGCCTCTAGAGATTTTTGCACCATATATTTCTCAGAGCTTGGGTATCCTTTCTCTCTTTGATGTCTTTTGCCCCCCTTGACTATTTTTCACATCAAAATGGTTATTCAGCCTTCAATACTGATAGAAAATATGATCCTAACACTAATTTATTTAATTATTCAGTATTCTCAATCTTGAAAAGCATACATAAAGCTAGCTCTAGGGTATATTCAACATGGGATTTTTCACAGTCCTATTATTTTGTTGTAAAAATACACAAAGAAAAATTAATATAGATCTTTTATGTGTTATTCATGATTATTTTTTGAATCACTTTCCATATTACCACCTAATAGAGTCAATTGTAGCTTATTAAACTCATGGAGCTACCCTAGGTGAACTTTTGTGCAGAATCCAAATCTGTCCTTAAATATATGGATTTGCCTATTCACAAAACAATAATCCATATTTTTCTTTATAAAATTAATTAATTTTTGTTATTAAAATATCATATTTGTTTTTGATATTAAAAAAGGTCATTCAAGGGTTATTTGTGGCCTATTTTGTTACTTAAAACAAAACTCAAGGCTCACACTGGAATTTAATGTCAAAGAGGTATGCTTAGGTGTTATGGAAAATGAGCATGTATATGCAAAACTCCCTGATCTCAAGGAATATGCAACTTCAATAGCCCCTAAGGCTTATCATGAATTATTTTGACTACTCTACCACAAATCAGGATCTTTTAAAATTACCAAAATCAGAAGTTGATGAAATTGTGCACTTAGAGGACTGCAGAGCTAATGTTAGTGATATCTGGAATTGAAATTGATATTATTGTAAAACAATTAACAATATTAAATTTTATAGAAAATTTCAAGATTTCAACTTTAACCTCTTGAATACTTCTCATAAATAAGCAGAAACATTTTAAAATGATGTTTACTTTATAGGATATTTCTTGTTCCCAATATTCAGGAAGATTGCTGTATCTCACAACCATTCAATATGTCAGACTGAGTCTATGATGAAGATGTAATAAGGCTATTTAAAGCTTTAACTATGACTGTGACATGGTAAAATTAATTAAAAAGTGGTTGGATTATACATAATAAAAGTTTAAAATTTAGTAATGAGGGCTTTACTATTATAAAATAGTGGTGGTGAGCACTGTTGAAAGCCCTGGGTGCAGTCTTCCCAGCTGGGTTACCATGATAAGAACTAAAATACCAAGATTTAAGGTATAACATGATTATTTTCCAAGAGTATAACTGTTTTTTACAGCTTTACTACATAGGAATTCAAGAGAAGGATGATGAAACCTTTTTTGGTGGAGAAAAGGCCCCTTTTTATCCTAAACTGTGGTGAAAAAGTCTTCGAGACCTTTCCACATAGAGGAAGTGAAGATTTTTCACTTCCAAGGACTGGCTTGTATAACCTTTATTGGACTCATATGTGGTTTTTTACATCTGGGCAGTTTTCACTAATACAGGGTGAAAAGTTTCATCTGGGGACCACATAGCCCTCTTCTGACATGTATGATGTGTTGAATGCTGTACATAATCTTTACAGGACCCAGGTATTTACCAAACTATGAGCTATTGAAGTATAAAAAAGCTTTTTTGTCTGTTTAAAACCTCATAATCATAGTTATGGGAGATTATCCCACAGTAAGGCTGTATTGGTCTAACTGTGGGATTTTGACCTTAAAGCTGCCATAGCTTTGTCAGTTTTTGAGATATAAAGCTTAAAGCTGATTCATTGTGTAGCCCTAGATGTTCTATACACAATGGTACCTCATTTGATATGGCCATCATTAAATATGGCAAAGTTATGCCATGTACAAGATTTTTTGTACATATGTATGATTTGCTTAAACTCTGTATGGAGCTTGTTTGCCCCACAACTTTTGTTCTATATGAGATATGGGAAAATGGATGGCACCATCAAATAGCCTGAGCTGTTCATTTTCCAAAAAGACCCCACTTTAGGTATCTCACATCAAAGCTGTAGAAGTTAGATGAGAGGTGAATATTTTGTTCACCCTTATTTGACCTTATTTTGGCCATAGCTCCTGTAGTTCTTGTTCTAGATCAATTTGGCTAGTACCATTGTATATCCCTGACTTGGAGCTTCAACTTGAATACCCATTTGATGGGGCAAAGCCTCTTTGTCTGGGTTTCAGATGAGAGGTGACAAATAAGGTTTATGCTCAGCAACAACTTTGAGCAGGAATAACTTCGCTATTCCTTGTCCTATGATGGTGGGACTTGTGTATTTGGAAAGTGGTAGGTTTCCTCTTTATTTTTCTCAACTCCATGCTTTGGTGGTATCTTGGATTTACCATTGGTTTATGGTATTTGGCTATCATGCTTGTGCTCTGGTTTTGAGTCACAGGCTGACACAATAGAAGAAATGGACAGTATTCTAGTCAAAATTTGAAAATAAAGGGCCTTTGAATGTGGATAATCTATTACAATAAAAGCTAAAGAACAAAATTACTATGCCAATGACAGTCCATATGACAATTGTAAGGTGTGTATATGAAGCCTTGATCAAAAATAAAGTACTTATCCTATCCTTAAGCTTTTTATAAGGTAAAATTTGATTGGAAATAGCAAATTTTCAGATTATTAAGATAAAACACACCAAAATTATTTTTTTCACTTTGTTAGTATAAAAAAATAATATTATAAACATTTCTTTTTTCAACAATAAAAAATTATACAAAAAATACTCTACAAGAGATATTTATGGCTACAAAAGATATTTCTTCAAGAGAAATTCCAATTTAAATTGATTGAGAAAAGAAATTCAGGAAATTAATATCATAATACAGTCTTCAAAACAAATATCAAATAGATAAAAGTTCCAAAAGTGACCTGAGTGAATTTGGAAACAAAGTTACAAAGCTAACAGTGATGAAAGATTCTTTAATTCACTTTTGCGGTGTTTCAAGGGTAAAAATAATCATAAGAGTTACAAAAAGTGACTATAATGATCTTTTACATGATTAAAAGTCTTGAAATTGTTCAAAATAGGTGGTTGGAATTGTTTATTAATTGGCTTAATAGTGTTTAAACTAATTATAAAAGGAAAAGATTCCAATATGAATAAAAAAGTGGGGAAAAGAAGAAATTCTTTTATAGCCACCAATTCTCTTACTCCAAAAATAGAATTCACTCTAATTGGTCGTGAGAAACACACTGACAACAGAAGAGCCAATTATGGTATCATTGAACCCTGTTATGGACCAAAAAAGGGCAGGTTTTAGCCATTTTAGTCCCTTAAACCAGCCATTGATTGAGTAATACTTGATGTAAAGCCTTTGAAACATGTAAGAATGTTTAAAATAACTTAAAACAAGTTAAGAATGTTTTTACAAATTTTTCTTTAAATTAAGGGTAGTTTTACTCTCTTGGAAACAGTTAAAACTTCCCTTGTTGGTATCAAAACCTCATCATCAATTGAGTAACACACCCTGTGACTCAATTCAAGGCCAAAAATGATGAGCTTTTGTGTGAACTTTAAAATCCCACACCTTTCATCAAGGAATTTTGGGGAGTCTGGCACCCTTGGAGCCAATATTACTTTCCCCCCTCAGAATTAATCTTTCCAGTTTATTTTTTGGTTAATTCCATATCATGTATTATACTGAAAATTTACAGTACACAAATGTAATTATTTATTCCACATATTTAAATTCAAGTTCAGTTATTTGATACATGCACACATTTTGACATTTCAATTGAAAATAATTCAATTCCTCATGAACTTTAAACTAAACACTACACCTCAATTTCAACACAAAAAAATTATGTTTAACACCACATGTGTGGTGAATTAAATCAAATTTTTGAATTTTGTCAGATTTTCAGACATAAGATACTAAAAACTTAATTTAAACTGATTTAGAGTTGAGTTACAGAATTTTCACTCAAAGGTGATCCCACCTGATTTTTTTATGAGGAATCCAATGGTTAAATAATTTTTTATAAGTTTATTTATTGGAAGAAAATTTATAACAATTTTTATTAAAGATTTTCCATAAATTGTTTCAATTTTAATATTCTTAATGAAAATTTATTTTTACTTGAATTTTTCATGTGAAAATATATTTTCACATTTTTACATTTCAATGTAATTTTAATATTAAATTATGATTGAAAAATTAATATTTCTATAAAATTCTTCTTTTATATTTACAAATAAATTTATTATTTTTAATTATAACTTATTTTTAGGGTGTTGGTAAAAACATGTAAGCAAATTGGTAAAAAAACATAAGGGGTGCCCTGGGCCCATTCTTAATTAAAAATGAAACACAACCATGCCTTTATTGGGCCAAAACATGCCTAAAAGAGGTTTTTTCCCCACAAAACCTCTCTAACTCCCAATTGTTTCAGATTTTTTTGCGCAGCCCCCTCCAAAAAAAAAGGCCAAACATTCAAATAATCCACATTATCCGCACCCCAAACCTTTTTTTTTGGAAAAACAGAATTACCAAAGCCATTTTGCAAAGCTTTTCACACTTTTTTTTCTTTTTTTCCCCCAAAGACTGCATTTTCCACCACAACAACCTGCTTTCAAGCCTCTCAATTTTCAATTTTTTACCCTCCCTCATGCATTAATCCCACATTTAAACCACTTTTTTTCACTCTTAAGCACTTCTGCTCATTTTTCACACCTTTTTTCACTTCTTTTTCACATTTCAAAAGGTTCTTACCCCATTCCAAATCCCCAAATTCCCCCTTTTTTTCACTTTTATACATATTTTTCATTCAAAAATGCTTCAACCCCCCACTGAAGGTGAATTTCAGACCCTTGAGCTTCTTTGGCAACATGTGCATAATTTTGCTAGGGCTCAGGGGTATGCTGTGTCCACCTTGAGGTCCAATATGACCCACAACCAAGTTGAAACAGGTTGTGACAGGTCTGGGACCCCAAATGCCAAAAAAAGCCCCTCCAAAGCAGTCACCTCAAGAAATCTTGACTGTCCTTTTATACTTTATGCCATAAAATATGCCAAGAGTACCACTTGGACTCTTAAAGTCAAAAATCCTGAACATAGCCATGATGCCACTTAAAATATCATGGCACATCCTGCTTTCAGGAAATTCAATGAGCAAGAAACATCCCAAATTGCTCAGATGTCTGAATCGCTTCTTCTTCCAAGGCAAATTCAGGCCCAATTATGCAGCAAGAGGGAGTCAGACAGGCCTGTAATCCTTCAAGACATTTACAACCAAGTCACGAAAATCAAGAAAGACAAACTGCAAGGCAGAAGGCCCATTGATTCTCTTATTGACACTCTCAAACAAGAAAATTTTGTTTTGTCCTCTGCAAGGGATTCTGAGGGGAAAATTACCTCCTTGTTTTTCACTCACCCCCTGGCCATAAAACTCCTTCATGGCTTTCCTCATGTCATTCTTATGGATTGTACTTATAAAACCAATAAGTACAAAATGCCCCTTTTTCATATTGTTGGATTCATCTCAACCAATAAGACCTTTTCTGGGGCTTTTTGTTTGATGAATAATGAAACTGAACCCTCATATACTTGGGCATTAAATCAATACATAGGAAAGTTCCTCAACAACACCAATCTTGTTCCCCCTCCAGTCATTGTTATTGACAGGGATCTGGCCTTGAAAAACTCTCTTAAGAAGCTCTTCCCAGACTCCGAAGTAATGCTATGCATCTGGAACATCGGTAAAGATTTATCTTCTCATTGCATGAAGAAAATTGGTCATGGAACTGATTTGGGAAATTTTATGGGCCTTTGGAATCAAGTAATATACTTTTATCTTTCACTTTAGTTCACTTTATTTCACTTTTTCTCTTATTTTTGTTTTCATTAATGACTTTGGGATTCATTTCTCAGGTTATGTATTCATCCACTGAAAAGTCTTTCAAAGACAACTGGAAGAAGCTTCAAAAGTAAGTCAAAAATCCTGAATTCTTGCAGTATTTGGAAAATACCTGGCTTCCTCTAAAGGAGTATTATGTGCCAGCCTGGACCAACCACCATTGCCACCTGGGTGTGGGCTCCACCTCCAGAGTTGAAGGTGCCCATGCCATGGTTAAAATTTGGCTCCAAAAGTCCACTGGTACTCTCCTATCCATGGAAGACCTCATGGAGCCAAGAATAAAAACAGAAATACAAACAAAAGAGAACCTTCAAGATTTGAAATTATTGAAAGTCAATCTAAGAGAAGAGGAAGACCCCCCTCAAAAGTGACCAGTACGACAGCATCAAGATCACAGTTAAATGTCCCCTCTCCAATTATGGAAGTGGAATCATCTGAGGATTCTGAGGACTCATTATCTAAATACATCAGTTCATCAGATTCACTACCCTCAACAACTGAATTAGATAAATCAGAAGTAACCCTTAGAAGGTCCAGAAGATTGGCAATTGGAAGTAAAACCTCACAAAGAAAATCACACAAGCCTGCCACCAGTTTGAATATCTATGATGCAATTGACTTGACCTGTGAGCATTGTCAAAGCAATTATCACACAAGTGATGACTTCTCCAAGATTTTTGTGAGTTTCTGATTCTTTTGAATGTAAATTTCTCTTGTTTATTTTGATATTTATTCAATTTTTGACCTCATTTTATCAGATAACTGGCTCAGAAGACTTTCCCAAGTTTATATTGAAATACACCTTCAAGCCCATCAATGTCCAGGGTGATGGAAACTGTGGCTACAGCACAGTATCCCACTTCATTTACAAGACTCAAGATCAATGGGCTGATGTCAGAGGTGATTTGGCTGAAGAAATTCACCAAAATCAAGATCTTTATGAAGCCATGAACACCTTAATTCCCTCAGTATCCTCTTATTTGGACAGAATTGAATGGTATGAAGATGTTGGCCAGGCTCCAAAAAGCAAGTGGATGTCCATGCCTGACATGGGGGATCCAATTGAAAAGAAGTATAAAAGACCAGTTTTCTTTTATTCCACAGTCCAATCTTTTTCTTTTTTCCCTTATTTCTGTCCTCCAAATGATAATACCCCATTTTCATCTTCTTCTTGGATAGCTGTGCTCATTTTGTTCCTTTGGACATAATCATTTCTAAAGTTTATCCATTCCCCCCCCCATTACTGTGAATTGGGAGATTCCCACCCAACCACAAGCCCTGGGGTGGGCTGATAAATTTAAGAAACACAGAATGTTGTATTTGTCAATCTTCCTCCCCCCTCTCAGAAAAAACCCACCATTTTGGAGGTTGATTCTGATTGATTGATTTTTGTATATACAATTTATGCCAATTATCCCCCTCCTCAATCATACTTATTGCTTAAATTCCACCTCAGTCTCCCTTTTTATCAAACATGTGGAGCTTTTGTAATTAGAAATAGTCATATTACAAACAAAGAACAAAAAAAATCTGAAAAAATACACTTATTGCCCCTGCACTTGCTGTCCCACCAAAACAATTCCCCAAAATCATGGGCTTCTGGTTCTTCATTTTCCAGATTGAACCCTTAAATTTAAAAAAAATGAAGGAAATTCATAAGTGGGAAGTTATTAAATTAACTTTTTAAAAATAGGCATATTACAATGACAGGAAACAACATTTGAAGAAAACCCTTTTTGTGCCTTCACTTGTCCCACCAAAAAAAATCCCAAAATTATGGGCTTCTGGTGCTTTATTCTTCATATTGAACCCTTCATTTTAAAAAAAAAGAAGGAAATTCATAAGCAGGAAAATTTTAAATGAATTTTTGAATAAAATATTCCATTTTTGGCATATTGGCCAAATTTGTGAAATTTGGCAAAAAAGAAAATTGAAAAAACTTGTGCATATTGATATGCCAAGTTGGGAAAAATATGGTAAAAAAAATTTAAAAAAATCCTCAAAACTAAGCCTTAGGAATTCTTTTTGAAAAATAAGGTCACTTACATGTTTTTACCATAAATTGGTAAAAACATCTAAGGGCTTACATGTGTTTACCAACACCCTATTTTTATTCTTTGTGGTCTTTTGAGTATATGAAAATATTTCTAAGGTTTACAACAATACAGCAGGTAAGCTTATTTTTGAGCTATTAAATTGGTAAATATTTTGAAGTTAAGATATTATTATCAACTTACAAATAAAATGGATTATTTTTCACTCCTTCAGAGTTCAGAAAAAACAGCTTCATTGAAATGAATATCAATTTTACTTTTTGAAATTTTACCAAATTAAGAAGGAATTGAAGGTTTGTTTTCAATTATGGAATAAATAAAAACAAAAAAGAAGAGATAGAATTAAAGAAGCTACCTTTGTCAAAATTTAAAATCTGATTCTGAAATTCTTTTTAAATAAAAAAGAATCACAAAAATTATTTAAAATATAGGAGAAATAATAAAGAACCTACATCAGACCATCGAAACTGTCAATATAAAATTAACTTTTTCTGCCTGATGACTTGGAAGAATTTTAAAACTGAAAAGTATATTTTTCAAAAGTAAATTATTTTATTAGGAAATTGTTTGGTTTTCATATTCTTTAAAGGTCTTAACCTTCATCTGTGTCTGATGATAAGAATTTTATCTCCAACTCAGATGATGTTTAATGGGAAATAGCTGAGATTTAGACTACTTCTAACTGATGAAAAAAGCATATGTAATTCTACTATTTGATACTGGTATTTGTGGGGGTTAATTCACATTAAGGTACCCCCTAAAGGCATGCATGATGGTATGCAGTTGAAAAAGGCCCATGCACACCACCCTATATCCAGAGTCCTCAATCAGCTCATAGACAAATGGTAACCTTCTAACATTATTAATTTGGTCATAGCCAATCCACAACTTGTTAGATACATGACTATTATGTATTTAAACATCCAGGCCCTCATTAAGCTACATATGAAATCATCAAATATTTCTATCAATTTAGCTCCAATATCTTTACTTACATTACAGAAATTCGCATCACTATCCAGCACATACCAAAAGATAATGTTATTATGTCTTTCTTTGTTGACTCAAGCATTCAATTTTTAATTATAAGGAGAGAAAATTGGTATCAGTGTTCTATTGAGTGCAATGATACTTACATCTATGCCTTGATATCTAAAAATAACATTCTATTACATCCCATTTTTTGTTATGATTGAGTGAGGAAAAGATTTTATTGAGCTGAAATTAGCTCAATATTTTGGGAATTAGTTTGAAGAATTATTAACCCAATCAATACTCAATATAATAAGTTGATGATGAATTTTACCACATTTAGTAACACATGATAAGCAGTGAATTTTTCAATATAAAATACATTTCAAGCTGTTTCAAATCTGAAACCATGTTCCATACAATATAATTCCACATCCCACTAAAATTTCTTTGATGAAGGATTTCCCCTTCTCTTGAAGTGCTTTTGGAATTTTTTTCCTAAAATACATAGAAGAAGACAAAATTTTACATAATCCATTCTTAACAACAATTTAAACCTCCCCACTTTAAAAAGCTTATAATTTTTCCATGGTTCAAATCATGGTGGCCTCCAGGATACCTTATGTTTAATTCATGGTAGATTATTGTATTCACTTTCTTGATCTACAACTAATAAGATATAAATAAGGTCTACTTTATATTCATCTTCTTTTTAATTCATTACTGACTATAAAAAAGTAATATATCTATCAATTGATCAAAATCTGACCAAAATTATTGTTTTTTAGGGGGCATTTTACATCTGATGAGATGCAATACTTTTTGATACATCACAGTATGTTTGAAAATACCTTTAAAAGATTTAATCAAATATAAAGGCTGAAGTTCTATATAACCTGCTTAAAATTCTAATTATTTTTTGTTTTAATTAAAATTTCAATTTTTTTCTAAGTATTTTGATAGTTCAAAAATTATTCAGAAAAAAAAATCAATAAAAAATTAATTCATAATTCTTTCAAAACTCATTCATAAATGTGGTCTCCTTTTTCAATTATAAGGATTTTTTTAAATATAATATATATATATATATATATATAAGTATCATTCCCTAATTTTCAATTTTAATTTTTAATATTTTTCCAAAAAAAAAAAAAAAGAAAATCAAAAAAAAAAAAAAAAATCAAAAAAAATCAAAAAAAATCAAAAAAAATCAAAAAAAATCAAAAAAAATCAAAAAAAATCAAAAAAAATCAAAAAAAATCAAAAAAAATCAAAAAAAATCAAAAAAAATCAAAAAAAATAATCTGTTTTTCTTAATAAAAAAAAATATACTTATTTTAAATAAAATAAAAAAATCATGAATGATATCAGTTTTTTTTTTCTAAAAAAATAAATAAATAAATAATGTTCACTTTATTCTTATTTATATAAACTTCTTTTTAGTAAAAATGCCCATTTTTAATTTTTTTTTTTTCTTTTTGAGAAATCATTTATAATTTACCTTGAAATTGAATTAAAGCTTCTTAAAACAGGATTACATTTGGGGTGAAGCTTTCTCAAGTGAAATTTGTGGGTATACACTATTGATTAAATGTGTAAAGCACACTTCCATTTGAAAGTTTGGGGTGAAATTATTCCCACTGATGGCACTACACAAGGGCTCGTAGCTGAACTCTAGTCTGTACATGATCAGTTAGATTAACTGCTGGATTAACGTCCGAACCACTAAATGTAAGTTGCCTAGTCTCGCTATCTATAGAAGAGCATTTACTGCTAGACAAAGACAAGAGATGCTCTATAAATTAAAGGCAGTTAGTTATACTCTATCAAACAACAAATGGGGTGAGCTTGATAAAATTAAAATAGGCTGCCGAAATTAGTGTTTGGTTTCGGACTTAATGAAGGTTTTGTAGAGCTTAAACTAAAATCTTCAGCTCATCTTAGTTTGGAGATTTGTTTTTAATTAACAAGTAGAGTTTCTTTTTTTTTTCTTGAAATTTTTCCAAAAACTACCCTCAATATTGCCTCACAAGGTTGTCCCTACAAGGTCTATCAGCTCTGAGCGATTTTGGGAGTTCTGAGAGTTTACATGAGATGTAAGGCCGTAGAGGGATAATTCGATTGGATCCAAAGAGGGAGAATGCCTTGCTAGGAAGTCAATGTGGATGTCATTATATCATTTGACCCATCTCCTCAAACGTCCCATCACTGGATGGCTACCTTATCCGTCAGAATCTACACTCCTATCGGGCATTTTGAGTAATGATATCGGCACATCACTGCAATCACCTTCATTTGTGTCATTTGTGGAGCAACGCTCAATCCTGCCCAACGGATTGTTAATTCAAAACTATTAAAAAAGTCCAACGTGCTTCTGATGAACAAAATTCCAACAAAATTTCTTTAGTAACTTCATGAAAATTTTATTAAGAGTTTTTAAACATGATCTTATAATAATTTTTTCAATTTTTCAACTTATTTTCAAACCTCATAACATAATTGAAAGGTTGTTGTTTTTTGAAGGGGGGATTTATCATCTTTTTTTATTTTTTAATGATTCTATAATCTATCCTAATCGCTTGAAATCAAATTTTTCAAAATAATAATAATGATAATTTTTAAATTCTTGAGAATTCAAATGATCATTTTTAATTTAAATCTTTTATTTGAAGATAAATTGATAAAACAAATTAATCTTTTGACTTTAAAATAAGACTTATAATAAAAATGAGAACATATAGTTCTTTATTATAAATTTAGTTTCTTTAAAATTAAAATTTGAGTTCCTTTCATAAAAGAGGAAACTTTTGAAAAAATATTTAAAATAATCAAATTTTTTATATATTTTACTTTTATTTTTATTTTTTTGAGTAAAATTAATAATTATAAATTAAAATAGAATAAAAAGATTTTGATTTTACTTTTTTTTTATTAAATATTAAATAAAAATTTATTATTCTATTTGAGAAATTGTAAATTTTATCAAAAGTAAAAAGAACAAAACTCAAATGATATAATCTTAACATTTAATCCTCAAATAAACACCTCAGAAGAAATTAAATGAGATTAATATTATTTTTAATTACTATTTTTCAAAACCATAGAATTCCTTCTTTTTCAACATTTTATGAGAGTCTTAATTTATCTTACTAAAATCATCTTGATTTACTTTCAAAATTAATTTGAATAAAGGATAAGGTAATATTAAACAACTTGATTAATAAAGAAAAAATCTTACCAAAAAAAACTAATTTGTCAAAGATGGTAGAGCTGTAAGACTATAGCTTGATTTCATGTCCTTTTCTTCCCTGTTGTGCTGATTGATTCAGTTGCGCATCCGAGGATCTCATCACTATGGTGGTGGGGACAGCTTCATCTAACCTGACTAGGGCCCAAGTGCTTCTTCATAGTCTGTCGCATAAAGTGGGACAAAATCAAAAAGAGATCATTATTACTAAAATTCAATAATTTTAAGAAGTGAAAATTATTTCTTCCCATATCTTTTTAAGACATTTTGACTTAAATTCAATCATTCACTCTCTCCAGCTCCAGCTCCAGCTTTTTTGGACTAAAAGATATTATCCGGTGGTTACTTTTTGATAGATTTCTCTCTATAGTAAATTAAGAATACTCCTGTTGCTTTTTCTGATTGCTAGTTTGATAATTTATCTACAGTAGTTCGAAGGATAGCCCAAAGCACCCAGCTTCCGCTGTATGGAATAAATATGTAGAACTCACTCGAAACTCCCAAATTATTGTCTGCCTTTTGATTTTGCATATGCAATACCCCAAAGAGTCCTTTCCGTATTCATTATGGCTTACCCTATATGCATATCCTTCGAGCCACACCCACGCGCCCAACCTTGCTATAAATTTGTCTGAGTCTGAGTCTGAGTCTGAGTTCGAGTTGAAGTAACCTGAGTCTGAGTTTGAGTAGTCAGTCAGTCTGAGTTGGAAAGAATCACGATAGTACTCACACAGAAGCTTTTTGCCAAAGGTTTTTATACTAATCCATTTCGTTCACTTTTATATCTTGCTCTTTGTTTTTCTCCATCGTCATCCTCCTCGGATTGAGAGGCTGCCTTGAGAGTGTCTGATTAAGATCACTGGTCCAGCTCATCGGCGTCCAAGAAGTCATTTGCTGCCTCTTGTCGGACTTTCATTTTCTCGTCGTTATTAATTAGCTCTTCTTGTTTCCATCATCGATTCTATCCATCTTCAAACATTCGTATTATTGATTCTTAATGGCTGTCACTCAAGCTCAAGGTGCCGTGGCCCTGGGTCAACTTAGCAGTGACTTTGCTATCAAACCAGCTAGCTTGACGCCTAAGCTGGACACCTCTCAGTGGCCGTTGCTTCTCAAGAACTATGACAAGCTCCTGATCAGATCTTGCCATTTCACGCCAATCCCTTGTGGCAGTAGCCCCTTAAAGCGCCCCTTGAAGGAGTATATCAAGTTTGTGAATTTCTCTAGTTTCCTTCTCACAATCTGCACATTGGTTTAGCAGTGACCAATATAATCTAAACTTCTTAGGACTGGTGTCATCAATCTTGACAAGCCTTCTAATCCGTCCTCACATGAAGTCGTCGCGTGGATTAGGAGGATCCTTCGCGCAGAAAAGACTGGTCATTCGGGCACATTAGATCCCAAAGTTACCGGTTGCTTGTTGGTTTGTGTCGATCGCGCTACTCGTCTTGTAAAATCTCAACAAGGTGCTGGGAAAGAGTATGTTTGCGTCTTGAGGTTGCACGCTGGCTTGGGTTCAGAACACATTCTCAGTCGGACTTTGGAGACTCTCACTGGTGCTCTTTTTCAACGGCCTCCCTTGATTTCTGCCGTCAAACGCCAATTGAGAATTCGAACAATTTACCAGACTAAATTGATTGAATTTGACAACAAGCGTCATTTGGCCGTCTTCTGGGTCAGCTGTGAGGCTGGTACTTATATTCGTACCCTTTGTGTTCATCTCGGACTTTTGCTTGGTGTGGGTGGTCATATGCAAGAGTTGAGGCGAGTCAGAAGTGGAGCGATGGGTGAAAATGATGGTATCGTAACGATGCATGATGTCTTAGATGCACAATGGACCTATGATAACACTCGTGATGGTCAGTCAAACAGCCTTTTTGTTGTCATGTCAAATGTCTCATTCACTCTTGGTTCCTTGGTCGATTTCCTATTCAGAGTCATACCTCCGGCGCGTCATTCGCCCACTTGAATCTTTGTTGACAGGTTATAAAAGGATTGTGGTTAAAGATACCGCTGTCAATGCCGTTTGTTACGGTGCAAAGTTAATGATACCCGGCCTGCTTCGCTACGAAGCTGGCATTGAGATTAATGAAGAGGTTGTCCTGATGACTACCAAGGGTGAAGCCGTCGCAATCGGAATCGCTCAGATGACTACTGTAGAATTGGCAACATGCGATCATGTCGGTTCATCCTCCATTCACTTACTGTCAGATGATGTGATGGCAGTCTAAGCTATTATTCTCTTCGCTTTTAGGGAGTTGTTGCCAAAGTCAAACGATGTATCATGGAAAGAGATACTTACCCTCGAAAATGGGGTTTAGGACCCGTAGCTCAAGAAAAGAAAAAGGTTAGTGGATGATTAGTCAGGCTCAACTGGCTACTATCCAGCTAACTTGAATTTCTTACTCCATTTCATCTTGTTAGATGATAAAGCTTGGTACACTGGACAAACGTGGCAGAGCCAATGATAAAACTCCCGCTAATTGGAAAGACTCTTATCCCGATTATTCTAAATCTACCACATCCGCTGTATCGGAGACCATTCCCGTGAATCGCTTTGTTGAATATTTGCCTATCATTGAGACCTAATTATTAACTTCTTCCTACTTTCTAGACTCAATCAAACCCGCCAGAGGCTGCTCCAATGACCTCTACGCTTCAATCGTCTGCCAATATTAAGCAGAAACAAAAAGCCTTGGAGTATATCGAAACATCCATTGCAGCTGACGTTTCAATGGCGGCCTCGACTAATGATGGCAAAGAGACGGAAGAAGAACGAAGGAAACGCAAGGCCGAAAAGAAAGCTGCAAAAAAGGCCAAACAGGCAGCCGGGACGGTCTCCATTGGTGAGAAACGGGATGCAACTGATACCTCCGATGAACGCCCAAAAAAGAAGAAAAAGAAAGACAAAGACAAAACTCGTGACCAAGACTAAGGTCCACTTGTCACTATATATCCTTAAGGCACTCAACTCGGAAGCTATTTACATAATTATGATGGAGTAAAAAGAAACAGCGTACCTTGCTCAACTGTCTGAGCAGTGTTGTAAGCTTGGCCTACTATGTCTGATTATTCAGGTGCAAACGTTAAGCAAACATGTCGCAAGTCCTCTGGTCGTTTTCTAAGGAACTTTGGTTTGTCAAGTTTTTGGCATGATCATGCAAGATGTCGTCGCAGCGTACCCTCTGTAGCGTGTGGTTGTATGTTGGAAATTGTGTTGATATTTGCTATTAAAAACGTCTCCTGTGACGCTACTATTTACCTGTTCAAATGAGCAGCTCCACCCAATTCTTGTATATCATGCAGTGTTTGCAATCCACCGTTTTCAAGATGTTTGCCACAAATATTGGCTTTTGTTACTACAAACCTTGATTTGTCCAAATTATGACAGTTTGGTTATGATTGAAATGTCATCCATCATGATGGGTAGTTTTATTTAACAACTACGAGACACCATTCTTAAGTATTTTCTTCATCAATTCCAATACAAGTTGAGCAGATGTCATAAAATGCAACACAAATAAGCTGTGAGCAAAAGGCAAAATAATACAGTTTTGTTTGGCTGTAAAGATTGATTTTTTGACTCTGTTGGGAAAAGCTCTTCAATAATATGCTGTACCACTGAACTGTGAATTGAATTTATGTACCAGAGTTGGCTCAGTACAAAAGCAGTTTGTAGTTTGACTTATAATATTGTAACAGCCATCCATACAATACCTTGCTAAATCACTGAAAAGTTCTCAATTAACCAATACTTATTTAATTAAAACTAAATAAAGGGTGATTGAGTTGATCACATACTTAATGTTCTACATGGTTACTAACTGATGAAGCATTACTAATGTATGTAAAGGTTTCCACCCATGGGCAAAACCCAATCTCAACCCTTTCCCTGGGGGGATGCCAGGGTTCACTCAAAATCCCCACCCCATCGTTTTTTTTCTTTTCCCCCTGAATCATGATCTTGCTCATAATCCATTGTTGTTCTGCCATTGGACTTTCTTTTAATACTTTTTTCTTACAACCATCATGAAAGCTTTCCATCATTTAGCCAACATTGTTTTTCAAACACTTACTAACAATACTTAAACAAAATCAAACCTGACCATATCATTTTTATTTCCTTTTTTTAATATTTAAATACATTTTTACATCTTATCTTTCTCTCTTTTGAATTCTTCTAGCAGTGAACTCATAATTTTTTTAATCATTAAATCAACTTCCTGCTTACCACCCTCATGCCCATCAACATAGACCTCTCTGAGTGAGGTACCAACCAATTTCAAATGTTCCTGGGTGTGGTCACATTTTGGCAATGTTGAGTGCAACACAATAGATGCAATAAGAGGTTGAAGTGTGATTGGACAAGT
Organism: Austropuccinia psidii; assembly: GCA_023105745.1. NCBI lineage: Eukaryota > Fungi > Basidiomycota > Pucciniomycetes > Pucciniales > Sphaerophragmiaceae > Austropuccinia > Austropuccinia psidii. Next base: position 11,237,134 of record JALGQZ010000008.1, on the reverse strand, counting down.
AGTACTAAATAAATGAGAAATAATTTATTCTCTCTACATTGCCTAACAAATCCCAAAATCAATTTTCTTGAAAAGTCCTCCAATACCTCATGGGGCAGTTTTGTGATGTGCTCAAAGTCCAACAAAGTAAGTATCATTTCAATTAATCCCTTATCAATTTAGTATCACTGAATTGCATTCCAAACAGTAGATTCTCACCAGAAAGTCATTGAAGATGTCACTAATATATTTCATATTAAATTGCAATATTAATTTATCAATCATAAAATGGAACTCATTCCATGACTTACTTGAGCTACACAACCAAACACTCTCAAGCCTTTTAGCTTTCTGCACTTCAATCACAACACATTTATCCCATGTCTTCTTTTTTCTATCAAAAGAATATTCAGAAGATGCTTTCCCACAAGGGAAAGTATGTTTCTTTTACTACCAATTCATGAACCAGCCCAAATGTGACTGCCTATATGGCAGTCACTGCACACTCCTTAGACCCAGAATTCTGCCTTAACCCTCTATCATTAGGGCTTACCAATATCAAAGGTGTGTTCTTTTGTTTTGTTTTTCACTCATAGCATGTTATTGATTGAGCCCTTGTTTACAGCAAGTGATAATTAAGGAGTGGCTCTGGAAGCTCAAACTCTAAACATAGCAAAACAATAAAATCTGGAAGCTTGCATTAAATGCTTCCTAAAACAGTTTTATGGCTAAAAATATCCGGAGAACTTTCACCTTCACAGCTGCCACACATGCCATTGGATTTATGGCTCATGTCATCCATCTAGTGGAACATGATGGGCTCAATTCCCTTAGGGGTTTTATGAACCCACAGATGAACTTCCTGGCCCAATTTTTATTGTAAACTTAATCTGTGAGCCTTTCAGATATGACCACATATCCAAAAAGGTCACAAGAAAAACTTTATAATAATTATACTCATAATAATTATCTTAAAACCAGTGAAAATGGCATAAATAGGTACAAGCTCTGAATTAACTCAGAATCTAATGGGTAAAAATGTGAAATAAATAACAAAATTAGATTCCTAATGGTAAAATACACATATATCATGTTTATGGTATATCTGTAAAGTCAATAATTACTGAATAATAAGTAATAATACCCTAAAAAAGACATAAAATCTTATTTAACACAGACACCAATGGACCAAATCGTGAAATGAATTACACCATTGGTTTACCCATGAAATACTACACATAAAAAAATTGTATGAAAATTATCTAAAGTCAATACTTAAGGAATTAAGCTTAATATATGCAGTTTTTTGGTCAATGCATATATTCATGGTTTTTAGCTAATATCTGTTTAAATATACATGATAGAGAGTTGAACCAAAAGGAAAGTCACAACATAATTAATTTAAGAACACATATATGAAATTCATTTGACATGCTATAAACAATGTTGTAACTTGTAAGGGTTTATTGAACAAAATTACAAGATCTGTTGACCACTTTGTTGTGAAGGTGGTCCAAACTTAAAAAAAAGTGAATATTAAGATTCTACTAGCTCATACGTGAAGAATGATTTAGCTTATATCATAAAATTGAAGGCATAACCCCCTGGAATCAAGGTTTGAAGTTTAAAATATTGAATTTCAACAGAAAAGATGAGATACAAGAAAAATCATCAAAAAGAAATTTTTGAAGATGTAATGAAATGCTCTTGGGATTTTAATGAGAAAATGTCAAGATATCAGAATTAACTCTTAGAATAGCTGTAGCGTGTATAAGTTAAAAGTTATCAATGATCAAAGTTTAAGCTTAAAATTGATCATTTATGACCACTCACTGTAATCTTACTTTAAGCTTAACAGTTATATAAGTGATAAAACTTGTGAATACTATGAGATTATGATTAATACTAATAGAATACACTAAGTTTAGGCTTCTTCCAAGTCCATGATGTCATCAAACTTAGAGTTATAGTGATAACTCTAAATAATGGCCTAATGATGAGATAAGATGGTTTGATCATGACGTAATCATCACTAAGCCTTGAAATACTGATCATTTCAAGTGGAAACCATCAGTAAGCGTCTACCAGATTCCTACTGGACTCTAGAAGGGAGGTATTTACTATAAATAGAGCTCTTTTTACCCTATTTTCCCCTCAGATGCATCAAAACAATAAAACAATTATATCAAAATGTAAAATCTTTATTATTTATATATAAATCTTTTATATTATCAAATATCAAATTTAATCTTTATTATAATACTTATTTTTTTATGTTATTACTTCACTTGTTGATTTGTTTTGTTATGATTATCTTAAAAATCTTATTTCCATGTAAAATAAAGAAAATTTGTAATTTCTTTTATTTTTATTTGTAAATACAATTTAAATAAGTTGTATTTAAATTATCTGGTTTAAAATATTCCAAAATTATTATATTAAGTGTCAAAAGTAGATTATTTTCTCTTATTATAATAATTTCTCTCTATTATTACTTGTAAGGTGTGGATATGAAACTTTGATAAAATATCAAGTACTTTTACTGTCCTCAAAATTTGTATAAAGTAAAATTATTTAAAAATAGTAAGAAATAGTATTTTTAAAGAGAAAAAACACCAATCTCATTGGTTTTAACTTTGTAAGTATAAAAAAATAATATAATAAAAATTTATCCAAAAATACTTTACAAGAGATATTTAAGGCTACAAAAGAAATTTCTTCAAGAGCAATTTCAATTGGAATTAATTGAGCAAAGAAATGCAAGAAATTAATTAAAGAACAAAGTCTTCAAAAAGATATTTAAAGAGAAAAAATGCTCAAAAGTGACCAGAGTGAATTTGGAAACAAAGTTACAAGGTTAACAGTGATGAAAGATGCTTTAATTCACTTTTGGGGTGGTTCAGGGGTAAAAATGCTTAAAAGAGTTACAAACAATGATTATAATGATTTTTTCACGTGGTTAAAAGGTTTAAAATGATATGAAAAGGGTAGTTGGAATCTTTTATTGATTGGTTTAACAGTGTTTAAACTAATTATAAAAGGAATAGATTCTAACATGAAGAGAAAAGTGGGGCAAAGAAGGAATTCTTTTCTAGCCATCAATTTTCTTACTCCAAAAGTAAAATTTACTCTTGTCAGTTGTCAAAAACACTCTGACAACAGAAAAGCCAATTGTGGCATCATTGAACCCTGGTTTAGACCCAAAAAGGCTGGTTTTAGCCATTTTAGACCCTTAAATCAGCCATTACTATATTAATACCTGGCCTAGAGCCTTCAAAACACATCAGAATGAGTGTAATAGATTTAAAAAACCAGTAAAAACTGTTTTTACTAAGATTGTTTCATCTTAAGGGTAGTTTTACCCTCTTGGCAATAGTTAAAACTACCCTGGTTGGTATCAAAACCTCATCATCAATTGAGTCACAGAACCTGTGACTCAATTCCAGGCCAAAAGTGATTAACTTTTGCATGGATTTTGACATCTCATGCCTGTCAGCAAGGATTTTGGGGGTCTGGCTCTCCCTTAGAGCTAGAGTTCCTTTCCCCCCAAATTTAATCTTTCCAATTTATTTTTTTCCTTTAATTCCTCATCATGTATTATACTTACAATTTACATATGCAATTCAATTGATTTTTACAATAAAATACTGTAATAATTAACACCTCATATGTAAATCAAAGTTCACTTATGTAATACACATGCACATCTTGACACTTCAATTGAATTCAATTGAAAATACTTCATTTCCTCATAATCTCTAAAATATACACAACACCTCAATTTTAACACAAAAATTGATGACTAACACTACATGTGATGTGAATTAAATTAAGGTTCTGAGGACTTTTAATGTCTATACAGAAAATACAAAAAACTTAATTTAAGCTTATTTAGAGTTGAGTTACAAAGATTTACTCAGAGGTGACCCCACCTAATTTTTTATAAGGAATCCAATGGTGAAATAAATTTTATATGTTTATTTGTAAGATAAAAATTTATGATAAATTTTATTGAACTTTTTTCTGAAATTATTTTATTTTGGGTAATTTTGTTGAAAATTAATTTTTACTTAATTTTTTCAAGTAAAAATGTGTTTTTATAATTTTCAAATTTAATGTATTTTTATTTTTAAATTATAATTAAATTTTTGATTTTGTATATAAATTCATATTTATATTTTAATTTTCATTTCAATAATGTAAATAAATTTATTCTATTTATGTTTGTATATTAATTTTTTGTTTGTGGTCTTTTGCGTATATGAAAATACCTCTAAGGGTCACATTACTATTAATAATTCCTCAATTAATATAATTAGTATCTATATCAGTATATAACCTCAATATTAGTAATATCATAATTATTAATTGTTTTTTATCAATGAAAACAATTTTATATGCCTTTATTATTTGTTGGTAACAATAATAAAGTGCTTTTAAATATATTAATTATCAAATATTGATATATTCATTTATTATATTATTATATTTAATTAATAATATAATTATTTTTTTACACCAAAATTATAATTATTTTTTTATCTTATTTAGTTTATTTATAAGGACATTCAGAGTACAATAAGTAAAAAATTAGTAATTTCTACTTTTTGTTTCATAGTCAAACCTTACATTTGGGGGCCTGGCCATGATATTTCCTTAAAAAAGACCTTTTAAAGAATTCTAATTGGGATTATTCAACAATAAATTATAATCATAATCATAAAATTATATAATAATTTTATATTTATCAATTTTAAAAGCTATTGAGGCATTTGGAAAGCAATTGTACTGTCTTACACGTGGTTTTTCACATCCTTAGACTTGCAAGAACTTTTTTTGAGTGACTCTAGTGATTAAAAAAGATATTTATTAATTCAAAAATAATTTTAGATTATAAATTAATTCAATAAAACAATAATCTTCATTTTTTATTTTATTCTTTAAAAATAAAAATATAAAAATATTGAAAAATATTAAAAACCAATAAAAGAAAGTTATTTTGATTCAATTTTTTTCATTTCTCTATTAATTTGACTTATTATAAGATATAAAAGCAATTTTTTATGTGTAAAATTCCCATATCTTACCAAAAATAACACTTCTTATATAAAAGACTTGTATTTATTTGTCTTTTTAGTGTTTGAAGACAATCCAACAGAGGACAATCAGACCACTGTTGAAAGATTGGTGGAAGAAACTTGCCCAAGTTCCCCAACACCAATTGTCATTAAGAAAAAGAAAGCAAAGAAATTAGACTTTCCAGGACCCACTATTTGGGACTCTGAAGGTGATTACCTCCTTTATAAATTGCCATAAAAAGAAATTCTTGTCCTGAAATATTTTTTATTTGTTATTTCTTGAATTATGACTACCAGAAGAGGTTCCCAATACTCAATCCAATCAGATGGAGCTGGAATCAGAGGTAGAATTGATCCTTCAAAAGGGAAAAGAAGGGGCAAAATTCCCAGTGGAACAGAATCCACACAAGGAAGTGCCTTATCCCAAAGGAAAGTCCCAAAAATTTGCATAATATCTGAAACAGAGTTAGAACTAGGTATGAGTGACTCAAATAGGTACAAATAACATTCAGAGGGCTCAAATAGATATTCACATGAGCCAATACAAGCAGTACTACACAGTGTACAAGGACAAGGATTGGGAAATGTTGCCACAAATACACCAAGGAGTGATGAACTCCTGGCACATCCTCAAAAAGTTCCTCAAAGAGGAGGAAATAGTGAGATACTTCAATGGATGGAATTCACTATTATCCAAACCTCAAATCAAAAAGATCAAGGAATACCATGCCAAAAAGAGGGGGGCAACCAATGAAGAACTCCCAGTAGCTTCTACCAGAAAGCCCCAAGCCAACCCACTTCCCCAAGAAGGGAAGAAGAACAAGAAAACAGCTAGAGAAAACCATATTCCCCAAGTTACAGGATTCCAAAAATCCCAAAAGATGCCATGGACAATGTCTTCAACATGGCTAGAACCTTGATGGAATTCAAGGACAAGGAGGAACAAAGAATGTGACAACCTCATTTCCAAAATAAATAGCTTTGTCTCCAGATGTTGTAAACACTTTAACAGAAATTAAAAATAGTATTTTACCTCTGAAAGAAATTAAAAACAGTTTATTATCCTTACAAGAAATAAATAATAATTTATCATCTTTAACAAAAATTTTTGTACAAAATGAAAAAGAAATTGATAACATTAAATAAATTTCTAAAGATAATAAACCAAAAGTTTTACTTGACAATACTCAAGAATTAATACAAGGACAACAGGAGCTGTATAGATATATGAAAGATATCAAAGATAAAACTTTGACAATCAATTATGACATGAGTATTGATAATCTTACAGAAAAGTTAAACAAATTGAGTATTTCTGTAAAAAAATTTGAAGAAAAGACTTAATCACACCAAAAATTACTTCTAGACCATGTGGAAAAAAGTGATGAAGCAAGAATGAACCTGAAAGATGACATTCAAAGTGAAATAAGACTTATTACTGAGTAAATGGATAAAATAAATGAGGCTAACTTAAATATACCAAAGCTATCAACCCCATTTTCTCACATAAGAAGTCCTGTTAACCCAAAAGAGGAAATAAAAAATCCATTCATAACAGACTTGAGTCATCAAGACAATAACCAAGTCTTAATGAAAGAAGCACCTCAGCTAAAAGAATGGCCAACATTCACAGGAGAAGGTGAATATGATCATATGTCATTTATTAAAACAATTGACATGTTAAAAGAAGATTATGATATACCAGATGAATTGATCTCTGCCAGATTACACTCACTATTTGAGAAATCTGCAAAAATATGGTATTATGGCATAAGGCAAACAAATGGAAAAAATACCTGGTCTTGGTGGAAACAAAAAATAATCACCAAGTGGGCTAATGATGCCTGGAGGTACAAAATAGAGAATGCATTTGAAAATTCCTTCTTTGACCCAGACAAGGATAAACCTTTGACTTGGCTCTTAAAAAAAGCTGAAATATTGAATTCACTGTACCCAGAAATTTCACAAAAAATGGTATACATTAAAATACTTCAGAAATGTGGAGGAGAATTGGAACATTCCCTGAGAAGCAGGTGTATAGAATGGTGCTCCACAAAAGAGTATATCAATGCACTAGAAGACATAGTGACAAGTACAAAAATTGGAAGAACTTGGAAGAAATTGGACATTAAAAGTCCAAATAAACCATTTATCAAAAAAGATAAACCAAGAGAAACTTTCAAGCCCAATACACCCAACAGTAATGAGCAAAGAAAGTGCCACAAATGTGGAGGTATTGGAAACTTAGCCAATAATTGCCTTAAAAAAAGCAAAAATCCATGAAAGTGTGGAAGCAGAGGACCAAAATGATAAAGAAGAAGAATACGACTCTGAAAAGGATACTGAAGAATCAGAAACTTCTGAAAGTGATGAAATTCATATAATTAATGTACAAATTAATAATATTTATTTAATATATGAAGTACTAGATTTCAATTCAAACTTACCACAAGTTGGAACATCTGATAAAAGCCTGAAAGACATAGAAGATACCAAATTGTATAGAACCAAACCAGAAAAAGGGATGGGATATACAGCTAGAAAATTAAGTATAAGTATTTTCATGGTGGAAAACCAAGAGGCAAAAGTGAACTTAGATACAGGAGCATATTGTACCTGTGTTGGTAAGAGCTATTTGAAAACAATTGTACCAGATTGGGAAGAAAAACTTATACCAATACAAGGAATTGAACTTAGTAGTGCAAGTGAAAGCATGAATACCCTTGGAATAATTGACTTAACACTCATTTTTCCTCATCCTTCACAATGTATAAGATTGAAAGTAGAGTTTGTAGTAGTGGACAACTGCACTAGTAAGCATTTTGTACTTGGGAAATGACTACTTCTCAATTTATCGCATAGATATCTCTAACCAAAAATATAGATATTTTACCATAGGAGACAATAAAAGACAAAAATTTGGCTTCTTCAATAACAGAAAACAAATTACAGTTATTAAGAATGAAGAAAAAAGCCCAGAAAAGGATTTTTTCATAGCTGAACAGCTTAAAGAGGAAGAATTTAATCATGAATTAAGAGAAAGAATGAAAGAAAAATTGATTTACCTCTTATTTAAATATAAGAAGGCCTTTGCAACTGAAAAAGAACCACTAGGTGCCATAATTGGACATGAGGTAGACCTAATCCTCAATGTGGAAAAACCTTATCCACCTCTATTAAGAAGACCAGCTTACCCAGCTAGCCCAAGAGCTAGAGAAGTTTTAGAAGTACACATTAAAGAATTAATAGAACTTGGAGTATTAAGGAAAGTAGGACATAATGAACAGGTAGAGGTCACTAACCCTGTCATTATAGCTTGGCAAAATGGAAAATCAAGGACAGTAGGGGAATTTAGAGCTCTAAAAACCTATACTATCCCTGAAAGATATCCAATATCCAGAATCCATGAGAAATTAACACAATTATCTCAGGCTAAGTTCATCAGAGCCATGAATTCTCTAAAGGGTTTTCACCAAAATTTCTCAACAGAAAATGTCAAAAAACTACTGAGGATAATAGTCCACTGTTGAATTTCTGAATATATATGAGAATGCCTTTTGGTATAAAAATTCATCTTCCCATTACCAAACAATGATGAATACCATATTTCCTGAGGAATTGTCAGAAGGATAGTTGATTATCTATATTGATGATATCATAGTTTTCCCCAAAACTTGGGATACTCACTTAACAAGACTAGAAAAAGCCTTGCAAAAGATAGTCCAAGTAAAAATGAAAATCTCCTTGAAAAAGTGTCATTTTGCATACAGTGAACACAAAGCACTAGGACATGTTGTATCTGGACTAAGTTTGGGCATAGATGAAAAAAAAAGTAGCAGCAGTACTACTGAAGCCAGTGCCCCAAACCAAAAAAAGAAATGTAAACATTTCTAGGATTTGCTGCTTATTACAGAAAGCATATAAAAGAATTTGAAAAAATTGCTAAATCCTTGTATAAGCTCTGTGACCAACAGACAGTCTATGAAATTACTGAAGAAAGAGTCAAGGCATATGAAGAACTAAAAAATTCCTTAACAAATGCCCCATTTATTCTAATTCCAGATTGGAGACTACCCTTTAAACTATAAATTGATGCTTGTGGAGAGGGACTAGGTGCTGCACTACACCAGACACAAATCATCAATGACAAACCTGTTGAAGGACCAATTTGCTTCATTTCAAGACAAATAAATCCAACAGAAGAAGGGTATGGAGAAAGCCAAATGGAATGCCTCTGCTTAGTGTGGGCTTTAGAAAAATTACACTATTATTTTGATGGAACAGGGTTTGATGTAATTACAGATTGCAATGATGTAAGATATTTATTAAACATGAAAACTCCAAATAGACATATGCTAAGATGGAAAATTTCCATCCAATAATAGAAAGGAAATATGACTATAGCTCATAAATCTGGTAATATTAATAAAAATGCAGATGGTCTTAGAAGATGGGCTCTGGAAAATAAACCTGAAAATCCAGCATGGGCACCACAAGAAGAGAACCATATAGAAGGAATATGTGTCACAGATATTGGCACAGAATTCTTTAACCAAGTTAAAGAAAGCTATAAAATGGACAAAAACTGCAATATCTTATGCCAACTTCTAATGAAAGACTTTAAAGACCCATCAATTTCATCAAAAATAGATGAAACATGGCAAAAAGCATATGATGAAGGAAGATTACACCTCCTTGATGGAATCCTCTATAATAGAAGTAAACATACATGTGTTATGGCTTTAACAGATAGAACTCTGATAGAAACTATACTACATGAATGTCATGATAGTGTTTCAGCTCGACATCTCTCAGAAGACAGAACACTAGAGAGGGTAAAAGCCTGCTCTTGGTGGCCAAATTGGAAGAAAGATGTTTCTGAATACTGCCAAAAAGCAAACAGAGCCACAGGAAAGAAATTTGGAATGATGATCCAAATACAGGAACCAAAATCCCCTTGGGGAATATTTCACATGGATTGGGTAACAGCCTTACCTTCAGGAGGAGACAGAAGTTACAATGCATGCCTAGTATTAGTTTACAGATACAGAAAAACTCCAATTTTCTTACCATGTCACAAGGATGATACAGCTATGGACACAGCCATAATGATATGGCTGAAAGTTATTAGCCACACAGGCTTATTCCAAAATATCATAAGTGATAGAGACCCAAAATTCACTCCAGAATTATGGACAAACATCCATAACCTTTTTGGAAAAAAATTATCATTCTCAACAGCTTACCACCCCCAAACTGATGGTCTAGCAGAAAGAATGATACAGACCTTAGAAGACATTATCAGGAGATTCTGTGCTTATGTATTAGAATTCAAAGATTCTGATGGGTTTACCCATGATTGGTGTACATTAATACCAGCTTCTGAACTGGAATATAAAACATGAGTCCATTATTCAACCGGAAAAACACCAGCAATGCTAGATCAAGGCTGGAATCAAAGACTTCCTTATGATACCCTCAAAAAGGACTTGGTAGATATACACCAAAAAGCAAGTAGCTTCAAATTAATGCTTGACAAAGTAAGACACCATGCAAACAGATGTATGCAAGATTATTTCAAGTATGCAAAAGAAAGATGGGATAAAATTTGTAAACAACCTGACTTCAAAATAGGCGACTTGGTACTAGTGTCAACTTTAAATTTAAATAATATAAAAGGCCCAAAGAAATTGTAAGATTACCTTTCAGGACCATTTATGATAAAAGCACTACATGGACCTAATGCTGTGCAACTGGAGCTCACAGGTGAATTAATGAACAAACACCCAACTTTCCCTGTAAGTCTGATAAAACCTTACACCTCAAGTGACAAGGAATTACTTACACTAAGAAATAAACCCCCACTTGAAATACCCCCTTTACAAGAAGGAGAAGAAAAGAAAATTGTGTAAGTCATTAAAGAAAGAAAAAAAAGAAAGAAAAAAGAAAGGGAATGCCTTGTAAGGTATTGAAATCCAACTCAAGAAGATGAATGGCTACTTGAGAAAGATATAAAGAATTACAATAAACTATTAAGAGGGTTTAGACATGAAAGAAAACCTAAAGAATAGAAAATTAAGCATTATTGAGCTTCAAGACTAGCAAAGTCTATTGAAGAGGTAGTACAGTGGATGATGTCCTAATTAACTATATCAGATTGTGGTACAATCTTCTCTGGTGGTAGGGAATGTGAGCCTTTAGGATATGACCACATATCCAAAAAGGTAACAAGAAAAACTTTATAATAATTATACTCATAATAATTATCTTAAAGCCAGTAAAAATGCCATAAATAGGTACAAACTCTGAATTAACTCAGAATATAATGAGTAAACATGTAAAATAAATAACACCATTAGATTCCTCATGGTAAAATACACATATATCATTTTTATGGCATATCTGTAAAGTCAATGATTACTGAATAATAAGTAATAATACCCTAAAAAGACATAAAATCTTATTTAACTCAGAGACCAATGAAACAAAATGTGAAATGAATTACACCATTGGATTTCCCATGAAGAACTAAACATAAAAAAACTTCATGACAATTATCTAAAGTCAATACTTAAGGAATTAAGCTGAATATATGCACTTTTTTGGTCAATGCATATATTCATGGTTTTTAGCTAATATCTCTTGAAATATACATGATATAGAGTTAAAAAAAAATTCACCACATAATTACTGTAAGAACACAGATATGAACTTTGTTTGACAAGCTATAAACAAGGTTATAACTTGTAAGGGTTTATTGAACAAAATTACTAGAGCTGTTGACCACTTTGTTGTGAAAGTGGTCCAAAATTGAAAAAAATTAAATAATAATATTCTACTAGATTATACGTGAAGAATGATGTAATTTTTATCATAATATCCAAGATATAACCACTTGAAATCAAAGTTTGAAGCTTAAAATACTGAATTTTGACAGAAAAGATGAGATACAAGAAAGATCATCAAAAAAAGAGTTTTGATGATGTAATGAAATTCTCTTGGAATATTGATAAGGAAATTCCAAGTTATCATAATTCACTCTCAGAATATATTTAGCGTGTATAACTTAAAAGGTATTAATGATCAAAGTTTAAGCTTAAAATTGATCATTTATGATCACTCACTGTAATCTTATTTCAATTTTAACAGTTATATAAGCGATGAAACTGGAAAATGCTATTAGATTATTATCAATACTAATAAAATTCACAAAAGCTTAGGCTTCTTCCAAGTGTATGATGTCATAAAACCTAGAGCTATAGTGATAGCTCTAAATAATGGTGTAATAATGAGAAAAGATGGTTTGATCATGACGTAATCATCACTAAACCTTAAAATACTGATCATTTCCAGTAAATGCCATCAGTAAGCGTCTACTAGAAGCCTACTGGACTCTAGAAGGGAGGTATTTACTATAAATAGAGCTCTTTTTACCCTATTTTCCCCTCAGATGCATCAAAACAATAAAACAATTAAATCAAAAGGTAAAATCTTTATTCTTTATATATAAATCTTTTATATTATCAAAGACCAAAGGTAATCTTCATTATAATCCTCATTCTTTGACATGATTACTCCAATTGTTCATTTGTTTTGTTATAATTCTCTTAAAAATCTTATTTCAATGTAAAATCAAGAAAATTTGTAACTTCTTTTATTTTTATTTGTAGATACAATTTAAATGAGCTGTATTTACATTATATGGTGTAAAAGCTTCCAAAATTATTTTCTTAAGCATCAAAAGTAGGCTATTTTCTCTTCTTATGATTATCTCTCTCTATTATTACTATTAATAATTCTTCAATTAATATAAATAGCATTTATATTAATATATATCTATAATATTAGTCATATTATAGTCATTAATTGTTTTTTTCATAAAAAACAATTTTTTAGGAATTTATTATTTATTTGTAGCAATAATAAAGTGCTTTCAAATATATTAATTATCAAATATTGATATATTTATTTATTAGATCATTTTTTCATAATATAAATTATATTATTATATTTAATTAATAATATAATTCTTTTTTAAACCATAATTATAATAAATCTTTATCATTATAATTATTTTTTATCTTATTTAATTTATTCATAAGGACATTCAGAGTACAGTCAGTAAAATATTAGTAATTTTTACTTATTGTTTCATAGTCAAACCTTATATAATCAGCTTTCCAGATGCATGGAAAATACAGTACAATTTGATTATCCAAAGAATTTCTCAATTGGAATCCAATATATTCCAAAGTATGTAATGGAAAAAAATTTGTTGAACCACTTTAAAGCTTCTCTATGATGGAGAAAAGCCCACCAATTTCACCACACTATTGTTTGATGTCCATGCTTCCTGGAATTACACTTATGAGATTCTTGAGTATGAAATATTTCTCAAAGAAGAGCTCAACCAATATTGCAGCCAAATCAATGTGGAATTGTTTTTCCTCAAACCAATTGAATGGGAAAAAGTGGAGGTAATAGTTAAACTACTTAGAAATTTGTATGAAGCAACAATAATTATTTGTAGATAAAAATACCCAGAAATAAATAAAGCCCCCCACTATATATTATTTTGATCAAAAACCTTAGAAAGGTAATTTTTTTAATTGTTTGTATTTTACAGTACTTATTTTTTCCTCCAAAAAGGCCTGTAACCAATTTAATGTTGATCCAATAAAATACACAGCTGAAGCCTAGAAATCAAAACAAACAGAATACCTGACTGTCCTTTGATTCAAGATACCAGTCATTTGTTACTCAATTCTTGATCACCACTTCAAGATTAAGTATTTTTGCTACTAATGAAGAAAGATTTTCCAGGTTTAGAACATCAGCATGCAAGTTTGCCAACATCTTTGAAAATGAAGCCCAACAAAATTTAAATTTCCTCTATAGTGCACAACCCAAAATGGAAAGTGGTAGTAGTACAGCATTATTTGATGAAATATATTCTGTGCAAGGGCTCGAAGGTGGTACTGTCAAAAGTGAAATTTAGCAATTATTGTGAGGAACTCCAGATCTAAAATCAAGGAATATACTCTTGTTTTGGAAATCATGTGGTGATATCTTCTTAACTATTTCTCTAATTGCTCAAAACTATCTAGCCATTGAAAATACACATTCCCCCTTTGAACAAATCCTTTTTTTACAGGAGAAAGATACTGAACTATCAGCACACCACCCTTTCCCCTACACATTTTGAGCAGTTATCATGTTTTAAAGATTTGGTTTGGAAATGTGGCTGTATATACCTGAATGATTAATGGGTATTATTTTTTGGTTTTTCTATCTTGTATTTTACTTCAGCTTGGATGCATTTTTTGTTTGGTAATGAAAATATTTATCCAGTTTATTCTTGCCTTTGAGCCACTTTCAGGGTTTTGACTCTATCCTGATCCTGTAAGACTTTGAGCCCATAAAAGGGAAATATTAAAAAGTGGGCCTCAACCCCTTCCTCAAAAGGGGCTCTCAAAGGGATTCCTGGAGATTTTGTGGTTGAGCTACACCCTTGATATATGTAAAGTGCCCTTCTAACTATATTAAAACAAAAAAAGGAAGGAAATAACATTTTATCTTTCTGAATAGTGAGTATTTTGCACTCATGGAGCCCAATTTCTTTCAAGCCAAGACAAAAAAATATTATTTTTGTGGATACATTTCATATAGACTAGAATCAGGACATAAAAAAACATTAATGAGTAAAACTGAAAACAATAATTTAGAAAATAAAAAAAGATCAATCACAAGACAAAACAAAATTTCAAGTTGACATTTTGCATAGAAGAAATAAGATAAGAGTTATGGTTAACTCAAGAAGAAAATTTTATTAATTAAATAAAAAAAAGGAAAAACCATTAATAAGAGGTAGGGATACCTTGTTGGTCAATGAACATCTGCATCTTCCATTGCATTGATAAAGGAAGATAATACAAAGTTCTTTGAGTGAAATCCTTGCATTCCACTTGTATTTATTGTCACAAATCTTTGACATTATGTGGATGATACTATTTTGAGATTGTGCCCTTCATCAGATTGAATTTTTTTTCAATGTGGTTGAGAGCATGTGGGTGAGAATGCTAGTTCATTTTGATAAATATGTTTTGTTATTGTCATTGGAAGTTTGGATTGGGGAATTATATTCCATTTAAATGATTTGATGACTACCTTGGTGCCATGGGTAAGTCTCCATATTATTGGAAAAGGGAACAGGGAAGGGAAATAGGCTTTGAAAATGTTTTCAGCCAAGGTGAAGTGTCCTTCTAATATTTCCACCATGAATTTCTCCCCATATCATGACCAACTGTCAGAAAGAACAGTGTTTGATGGCCAAGTTCTCCAACAGTCATTTCTCACTTGAAGTTTTCCACATGTAAACACAATAAGATTTTTTACCAAAGAAGTTTATCAATTCATAATTAGGAAAAAAAGGCAACAAGCTTACTCAGTTCATACCAAAAATTGTTTTTACAGCTCAGCCAGGAACAATAATAAATTCTCCAGTTAATGTGGGCCTGGGAAAAGGTGAGGTGAGCTTGAAAATATTTAGGTTGGAGGTAAGGTTTCTTGGGTTAAATTTGAGACAATTTCCCATAATTATGGATCTCATATTGGATGGTATGATTTTAAACCTGAGATACCATAAGACAGCAACAACAGGTTATGACAAGTTTGAGCTGTTGGGAATCACATACATTGAGGATTGATGGTCATCTGGTATCTATATGGGTCTTTAAAGTCCCAATGCATTGAAATTTAATCATTATATACTAGAGGTTTGTCATAGGAATCTCACTAAGCTTGGAAATTCCTCAATATCTGAGTCCAGGTTGTTTCATCCCTACAACTTGGCCACACAATTTGAAATCAAGGTGGGATATGAGCTATACAAAATACATAAGTGTTTGTTTGTTAAGCTGAAGAAAGAAAATAAAAAGTTTCCTCTTTGTAAGGAGGTGAGTAATTACAAAATTTTATGAGTTGAAGTGATACTGAAGGAATTTCATAGGTTTTTTTAATACTTGAAATGTTGTTCATTTGAAGAGAGACACTATGAAAATATAAAAAAAAACAAATAATCACAAATAATCACAAAAAATGTTTTAAGAAAGTTGGAGCTAGTGTACAGCCCATGTCAAAGAGGAGGCTGACGTGCATGCTGCACAATCGTACAGGTTCCCCAACTGCTTTCGCATATTTCTGACAGGGAACTGTACCAAGGCTGGCTTTTTACTAATTACTGACCCATTTACCTCCTTATTAATGTGTGGCCTATTTTTTCTTTGTACAGACTATCAAGGAGGTCCCTCTTGATTAAGTTTCCTTGGTAGGACAGTTTTCTGGAAGTGAATTTTCAATCTCCCACCATAATTGATGATAACAAATATATACCCAAGCTTGATAATCTCAATTTAAGTCCAAAAGAAATGGTTTTCAGATGAATCTTCACTATCTCACCAGATCCTAAAATTATTTTTCATCCACAAACAACTACAATTCTATTGCAATCACATCTCTTACTCTTTCTTAATTTTTCAGAAATAGTTTGTTTTAATACATTTTCCAGACAATCACTAAAATCTCATATGGGTCACCATTGTCACTCACACTTCAATGTTTCATCCAAATTTCAGTATTTTTGAGGTTTCTGATCAAAAAAAGACACATTGGTGATATGATTTTCTATAGATATATATCCAATGTTATGTCTTCCCCTTCAAGTTTTTATTAGGAAGCTACACCACTTTCTTTTCTTTTTGACAATGAGTGCAGTAGTTCTTATATAAAACTTCAATTTCAATATTTTCATATACCATACTGATAATCTTGGAATGTGTTCTTAACCAATTGTCTATAGGTAGTATTTTATCAATCATGGAAACCAAGTATCTGATGAAAGTGATGGAAATTTGGTTCAGGTAATCAGTGGTGACACTTTCTCCAATTAAAAGAAGAGAAAACACATCTGGACCATTGTATACAAATAATTTGATGTAAGTCTTTTTTTTATTTATCAGTATTAGCTTTACTAACCAAATTCCATGTTCAAAAAAGCACTCCTAATGGTGTATGTGATCAGGAGAAAAAGATGGTTTTGTATATCTACAAATGTCTCCATTTCAAATATTTCATATAATAAAATCACTATATCAGAACCCCACAAAAGCACCCAATTTTAGTTGTGTAATTAAACAGAGTTTTAAATTATGTATTGGGCTGAAATACCTCAAAAACAAGCACCTAACCAAGTGTTGTGGCGTATATGGATGCAATATTATAAGGCTCAATCGACCCCAGCTTTGGGTCCAAAATATAAGCCAAAGAGAAAGAGGCCCTTTATAGGACTCTTGTGGAGGCAGTGGTTTTTAGTAAATTATCTTTTTCAGTATGTTCAATTAATTGCCTCTGCATTGTGTTCTCACATTTAACACTAAGATTTTTCTGGCCTAAGAAAAAGAAAATAGCTTCAATTTTAGATCAGCTCTACTTTGAATGTAAAAAGGAACTTATTACCAAATGGAGCCTGCATTGGAGTGGCCCGCAATTTATGGAAAGCCAAGGAACAGAGCCAGAGCTACCTGTCTATTTAGTTTTTTCAAGACATGGATATCATTTGAGGAAAGTGAATAGTGTCTTATTATTTTTTTGGAATGGTTAACTTGCTACATACCTTTATATAGACCCTATCGGGGTCTCAAATTAGTCAATCCCTTTCCTGGAGAATGGAAGAATAACTCTCAGAATGTGGCATTTTTGGGTGTTTCCACAGAATTACAGGTGTTAATTCTGGAAATAGTTCATCAATAGTTGACTTTGTGAACCTTGAGGTATATTTAACATACCCAAATAGGCCACAATTAATATCAAAATAAAATTATGAACTATGAATAACCTATAAGTCTTGTATATATCCAAAATTCCTCATTCTTGATTTCAGAAAAGATGGATAACATTTTTGTGAGTAAGTAAGTCCATGAAGTGAAGGCCAGATTTGGATTAATAAGCTTAAATTAAATCTATGAGTTGGTGATATGGAAAAACTTTCAATACCAAATCATCAATACCACATAAAAGAATTGTGATTTTTTTGTTTTTCTCAATTTCATGCCAAATAATGGGAATGTGAAAAATCCCATGTTACATATACATTAAGATTGGTGTTATGTGTGTTTGTGGCCCTTAAGATTATGGTATTCTTACATACAGTTTTGGTACACCCATAGTGGGTATCAGTATTTGAGCCTGAATTACTATTTTTGATGCAAAAATAGCTAAGGGGGACAAAAGACATCAAAGAGAGCCAGGGTACCCAGCTTCTGAGGACTCTGAGGTGTGGATATCTCTAAAGCTTGGGTAAATGGCTTCTAATGGCTCAATTAGTATACTAAAAGTATTTTTGAACTTGGTTACCAAGTTAAACTCTCATGAAATCATAAGAAACTTGCAAATAAGCTGCTATTTTGACATGACAAAGAGGTAAAGAGCATCTCAGACTCCTGAAAAAATGTAAATTATTAATTATTTTCCATGGATAAACCCCAAAAGAGTAGCTAAAAACCCTTTTAGACTTTTATCCATTTATTTACCTCATAGCAACCTGCTATAATGTGATATTTGCAATTCTATGTGGAAATAAGGTAAAAACTTCAAAACTTCATTAAAAATACAATTATTCATGAATCTTTCTGAAGCTTTGAGGAACAATAGAGAATAGTATGATAAATGAAGAAACTAAAGAGAATTACAGTTTAATAAGTAAAATTGAAAGTTTTACTTACAGTCCATTTTTGATGATTGCATGTGAAACACTGAATCTTCCAAAACTCACAGAAAATACAACTTGTGATGAAATTTCAAGTAAAATTGAAAAAAAATTGATAAGTTAATGTTCATTTTGAAATGAAAGAACATTTACAGTTGTTACTACTTTCATTCTTAACCATAAATGGGTTGGTAGTCACATAAAAGCCTTAATTAAGTAATTATGATAATCTTATGTGACAACAGATGATGCAATCAATAATCCAAAAATGTTTTATTGCTTTATCACTCACTGGTATTTCAGTTTTATCCATGGAAGGCCTCTTTGAGCTGTTGTTGACTTAAAAGAGGCCTCCTCTTGCTGTTTTTTCCAAATCATCTTATTATCCAATTATACCTTGATTACTAACAAGTAAGTATTAGTTAAAACTTTTCTTAAGTGTTTTATTCTTTGATAATCAATAAGAAAGACATGAGATAATAGAAATGGACTATAATTTGTTGTAATACTGCTATAAATAAATTTTTGAACCTTTAAATCCAAACTTTATCTGTCAAATCTCTCTACCAACTCTTTCCAAGGTTCATTGGAGTATTAGTGAGTGATTTTAATTAATTATTAAAGTTTTTATCTAGTATTAGTTTTATTCAGGAATTATATTTATAATTATTCTTTCAAAATATAATTATATATTAAAATAATTTAATTATTTTAATAAAGAAGTTTTATTATTAAATACTTCTTGTAATTGATTCTTGTAGAAAATTACTGCTTCCTGTTATAATTACTAGTAGTGTATAACCAGTCAAAGAAATAATTAATTTATAAATTATTTAACTGTGGTTATATAAGCTTTACTATTATATTTCATAAGAGCAGTCATAGTACTGTTTATTTACAGTAATATTATTGACAGTTCAATAGACACATTTTAAACATTTCCTGTGAGCCTTTGAGATATGACCACATACCCAATAAGGTCACAAAAAAGATTAAGAATAATTATACCTTTAATATAATTATACTAAAATTACTTAGAATAATTATACATTAAAATTAATTACTTGAATATACAAAAAATACCATAAATTGGTACAAAAATTGGTTTAACTTAAAAACCAATGAATCAACATGTAAAATAAATTATACCATTGGATTCCTCATGGAAAAATACACATATACCATTTTTATGGCATATCTGTAAAATCAATATTTAATGAATTATAAGGTATAATACCTTATAAAAACCATAAAATCCTATTTATCTCAGAAACCAATGAAACAACATGTACAATAAATTGTACCAGTGGATTCCCCACGAAACTCCACACATAGAACAATTAATAAGCTAATTCTCAAAGTCAATACTTAAGGAATTATCCTGAATATATGCACTTTTTTGGTCAACGCATATATTCAAGGATCATAGCTAATATCTTCTAAACTATACATGATAGAATGATGAACCAAAAATAAAGTTACCACGTAATTACTGTAAGAACACAGATATGAACTTTATTTTACAAATTATAAACAAGGTTAAAACCTATGATGAAATATTGATAAAAATCAACAGAGCTGTTGACCACTTTGTTGTGAAAGTGGTCCAAACTTAAAAAAAAGTATACAGTTGGATTCTACTAGTTCATTCGTGAAGAATGATGTAATTTTTATTATTAAATTCAGGGTATAACCCCCTGAAATCAAGGTTTGAAGTTTAAAATATTGAATTTCGACAGAAAAGATGAGTTACAAGAAGAATCATCAAAATTAGAGTTTTGATGATGTAATGAAAAGCTCTTGGCAGAATAATAAGGTTATGCCAGGCTATCAGAATTCACTCTCTGAATTGCTGTAGCATGTAAATATTCAAAGTTATTGAAGATCAAAGTTTGAGCTTAAATTGAGCAGTTATGATCACCTACTGTAACCTTAAATTAAGTTTAACAGTCATAAGAGTGATAAAATTGGTGAATACTATTAGTTTATGATTAAAACTAATAAAATCCACGAAATTTGGGGTTCTGCCAAGCCTCTGATGTCATCACACTTAAAGTTATAGTGATAACTTTAAATAATGGTGTAATAATGATGTAAGATCGTTTGATCATGATGTAATCACCCTCAAACCTTAAAATATTGATCAATTCCAGTGGATATGATCAGTACACGTCTACTAGAAGCCTGTTGGACTCTAGGAGGGAGGTATTTACTATAAATAGAGCTCTTTTTACTCTATTTTCCCCTCAGACGCATCAAAAACATTAAATCAATTAAATAAAAGGTAATTTCTTTATTCTTTATATATAAAACTCTTATATTATTAAAGACCAAAGACCATCTTATTATTAATCACTACTTTTCCGTGATTAAATCAATTCTTTAATTGTTTTTGTTATAAATCTCTCTATAAACTCATTTCCACGTCAAATCAAGAATTTTAGTAAATTTTCTTTATTTTTATTGTAAATACAATTTGAAAAAGTTGTATTATATTCTTTTGGCGTAAAATATCTCAAAATTATTATTTTAAGTGTTAAAAGTAGGTTATTTCATCTTATTAGAATAATTTCTCTCTTATTCTTACTCTTAATAATTCTTAATTAATATAAATAGTATTTATATTAATATATAACTTTAATATTGGTAATATTATTGTTATTAATTGTTTTTTATTTATAAAAAACAATTTCTTACGCCTTTATTATTTGTTGGTAACAATAATAAAGAGCTTTATAATATATTAATTATTTTATATTAATATATTATTTTCAATATTATAATTTTATATAATATTAATTATATTATTATATTTATTTAATAATATAATATTTTTTACGCCATAATAATAATATTTCTTTATTATTATTATTATTATTATTATTTTAATCTTATTTATTTCAATTATAAGGACATTCAGAGTACAATAAGTAATAAATTAGTAATTTTTTACTTATTGTTTCATAGTCAAACCTTACATTTGGGGGCCTGGCCGTGATATTTACTTAAAAGACCTTTAAAAAGATTCTTTTTGGGTTTATCCAATAATAAATTATATTTATAATCATAAATTATATAATAATTTTATATTTTATTGATTTTAAAAGCTATTGAGTCATTTGGAAAGCAATTGTACTGTCTTACACGTGGTTTTTCACATCCTTAGACTTGCAAGAACTTTCTTTGAGTAACTCTGGTGATTAAAAAAGATATTTTATAAATTAAAAATAATTTTATTATAATTTAATTTTATAAGAATCATATTCATTTTTTATTTTATTCTTTAAAAATAAAAAAAATATATAAAAAACATTAGAAAATATTAAAAACCAATAAAAAAAAAAGTTATTTTTATTCATTTTTATTCATTTCTTTATTTATTTCAATTTTTTTAAGATATAAAGCAATTTCTACGTGGAAAATTGCCATATATTGCCAAAAATAACACTTCTTATATAAAGACTTATATTTATTTGTCTTTTTTAGTGTTTGAAGATAACCCAACAGAAGACAACCAAGCTACTGTTGAGAGGTTGGTGGAAGAAACTTGTCAAAGTTCTCCAACACCAGTTATCATCAAAAGAAAGAAAGCTAAGAAATTAGACTTTCCAGGACCCACCATTCAAGACTCTGAAGGTGAGCACCTCCTTTTATAATTGCCATAAAAGAATTTTTATTCTAAAATACTCTTATTTTTTCTTATTCTTTAATTATGACTACCAGAAGAGGTTCCCAATACTCCATCCAATCAGATGGAGCTGGACTCAGAGGTAGAATTGATCCCTCAAAAGGGAAAAGAAAGGGCAATATCCCCAGTGGAACAGAATCCACACAAGGAAGTGCCTTATCCCAAAGGCAAGTCCCAGAAATGCCCATGATATCTGAGCCTGAATTGGAACTAAGTATGAGTAACTCAAACAGGTACAAATCACATTCAGAGGGCTCAAATAGACATCTACATGAGCCAGTACAAGCAGTATTGCACAGTGTACAAGGACAAAGATTGGGAAATGTTGCCTCAAATACACCAAGGAGTGATGAACTCCTGGCACATCCTGAAAAAGTTCCTCAAAGAGGAGGAGATAGTGAAATACTCCAATGGATGGAATCCACTGTCATCCAAACCTCAAATCAAAAAAATCAAAGATTACCATGCCAAAAAGAGGGAGGCAACCAAGGAAGAAGCCCCAGTAGCTTCTACCAGCAAGCCCCAAGCCAACCCACTTCCCCAAGAAGGGAAGAAGAACAAGAAAAAGCATTGGAGGAAACCATATTCCCCAAGCTACAGAATCCCAAGAATCCAAAAGGATGCCATGGACAATGTTTTCAACATGGCCAGAACCTTGATGGAATTCAAGGACAAGGAAGAACAAAGAATGAGACAACCTCATTTCCCAAAGAAATAACCTTGTCAAAAGATGTTGTAAATACTTTAACAGAAATTAAAAATAGTATATTACCTCTAAAAGAAATTAAAGATAGTTTATTATCACTACAAGAAATAAATAACAATTTATCTTCTTTAACAAAAATTGTTGTGCAAAACAAGAAAGAAATTGACAACATTAAGTTTATTGTTGAAAATAATAAACCTAAGAATTTAATTGACAATACTCAAAAATTAATACAAGGACAACAAGAATTGTATAAGTACATAAAAGATATCAAAGACAAAACTTTGACAATCAATTATGATGTGAGTATTGACAATCTTACAGAAAAATTAAATAAATTAAGTATTTCTGTAGAAACATTTGAAGAAAAGACTTCATCACACCAAAAATTACTTTTGGACCATGTGGAAAAAAGTGATGAAGCAAGAATGCATCTGAAAGATGATATTCAGAGTGAAATAAGGCTTATCACTGAAAAAATGGATAAAATTAATGAGGCTAATTTAAATATGCCAAAGTTATCAACACCATTTTCTCATATAAGAAGCCCTGTTAAAACAAAAGAGGAATTGTCAAATCCTTTCATAACAGACTTGAGTCACCAAGATAATAACCAAGTCTTAATGAAGGAAGCACCTCAATTGAAAGAATGGCCAACATTCACAGGAGAAGGTGAATATGACCACATGTCATTTATTAAAACAATTGACATGTTACAAGAAGACTATGCCATACCAGATGAATTAATCACTGAAAGATTACATTCATTGTTTGAGAAATCTGCAAAAAGATGGTATTATGGCATAAGACAAACAAATGGTAAAAATACCTGGTCTTGGTGGAAACAAGAAATAATCACCATATGGGCAAATGATGCCTGGAGGTATAAAATAGAAAATGCATTTGAAAACTCTTTCTTTGACCCAGAGAAAGACAAACCTTTAACTTGGTTCTTGAAACAAGTTGAAAGGCTTAATGCACTGTACCCAGAAATGTCACAGAAGATGGTGCATATGAAAATACTTAAAAAATGTGGAGGGGAACTAGAACATGCCCTAAGAAGCAGATGTATAGAACCATGCTCCACAGAAGAGTATATAAATGTACTAGAAGATATAGTGACAAGAACAAAAATTGGCAGGACTTGGAAAAAATTGGACATTAAAAGCCCAAATAAACCATTTATCAAAAAAGATAAATCAAAAGAATCCTTTAAGCCCAATACATCCAACAATAATGAGCAAAGAAAATGCCATAAATGTGGAGGTATTGGACACTTAGCCAATAATTGCCTTAAAAAAGCAAAGATTAATGAAATTGTGGAAACAGAAAGCCACAATGACAAGGAAGAGGAATCTGACTCTGAAAAAGAGACAGAAGAGTCAGAACGCTCTGAAAGTGATGAAATCAATATAATTAATGCACAAATTAATAATATTGACTTAATTTATGAAGTACTGGATGTTAATTCAAACTTGCCACAAGTTGGAACATCTGACACAAACCTGACAAACATACAAGATGCCAAAATGTATAGAACCAAACCTGCAAGAAAAATGTGATATACAGCTGGAAAATCAAGTATAAGTATTGTTATGGTTGATAACCAAGAAGGACAAGTTAACTTGGATACAGGAGCATATTTCACTTGTGTTGGCAAAAGTTATCTAAAAACCATTGTCCCAAACTGGCAAGAAAAACTTATGCCAATACAAGGTGTCAAATTTAGTAGTGCAAGTGAGAGCATGAAGCCCCTTGGAATAATTGATTTAACACTAATTTTTCCTCATCCCTCACAATGTGTCAGAATTAAAGTAGAGTTTGTAGTAATGGACAACTGTACTAGTAATCATTTCATACTTGGGAATGACTACTTATCAATCTATGGTATAGATATCTCCAACCAAAAAGATAGATATTTTACCATAGGAGATAACAAAAGACAAAAGTTTGGCTTCTTAAATAACAAAAAACAAATCACAGTTATTAAGAAGGAAGAAAAAATTCCAGAAAAAGAGAATTTTATATCTGAACGACTTAAAGAGGCAGAATTCAATCAAGAATTAACAGAAAAAATGAAAGAAAAATTGATTGACCTCTTATTTAAGTATAAAAATGCCTTTGCAACTGACAAAGAACCACTAGGTGCCATAATTGGACATGAAGTGGATATAATTCTTAATGTAGAAAAGCCTTACCCACCTTTATTAAGAAGACCTGCTTATCCAGCCAGTCCAAGAGCTAGAGAAGCCTTAGAGGTGCACATTAAAGAATTAATGGACCTTGGAGTACTAAGAAAGGTTGGACATAATGAGCAAGTAGAAGTTACTACACCTGTCATTATAACTTGGCATAATGGAAAATCAAGGATGGTAGGAGACTTCAGAGCCCTGAATACCTACACCATTCCAGACAGATATCCAATACCCAGAATCCATGAGACATTGACCCAATTGTCACAAGCTAAGTTCATCACAGCTATGGATGCTCTTAAGGGTTTTCATCAAAATGTCTTAACAGACAATGCCAAGAAACTACTAAGAATAATAGTCCATTGTGGAATTTTTGAATACTTAAGAATGCCATTTGGGATAAAAAATGCACCTTCCCATTATCAAAGAATGATGAATACCATATTTCCTGAAGAATTATCAGAAGGATGGTTAATTATCTATATTGATGATATTATAGTTTGCTCAGAAACTTGGGAAAATCACCTTACAAGACTAGAAAGAGTACTACAGAAAATAGTCCAAGTGAATATGAAAATTTCCTTGAAAAAGTGTCATTTTGCATATAGTGAATTAAAAGCACTAGGACATGTGGTATCTGGACTTAGTTTAGGCATAGACAAAAATAAAGTAGCAGCAGTACTACTTAAACCAATGCCTCAAACCAAAAAAGAAATGCAATCATTTCTAGGATTTGCTGGTTACTATAGACAGCATATAAAGGACTTTGCAAAGATTGCTAAATCCTTGTATAAGCTATGTGACCAACAAACAGTCTATGAGATGACAGAAGAAAGAGTCAAGGCATATGAAGAATTGAAAAATTCCTTAACAAATGCCCCATTTCTTCTAATGCCAGATTGGAAACTACCCTTCAAACTGTACATTGATGCTTGTGGAGAAGGACTAGGTGCTGCACTTCACCAAACACAAATTATCAATGATAAACCAGTGGAAGGACCAATTTGTTTCATTTCAAGACAAATAAAGCCAACAGAAGCAAGGTATGGAGCAAGCCAAATGGAATGCTTATTCCTAGTGTGGGCTTTAGAAAAACTGCATTATTATTTGGATGGGACAGTATTTGATGTAATCACAGACTGTAATGCTGTGAAATCACTATTAAATATGAAGACTCCAAACAGACATATGCTGAGATGGCAAATTGCTATCCAGGAATATAGAGGAAATATGACTATTGTTCATAAATCTGGAAATATTCACAAAAATGCAGATGGACTCAGCAGATGGGCTCTAGCAAATACCCCTGACAATCCAGCATGGGTACCACAAGAAGAGCACCATATAGAAGGAATATGTGTTACAGACATTGGCACAGAATTCTTTAACCAAGTTAAAGAAAGCTATAAGACAGACAAAAATTGCCATATCTTAAGCCAACTTCTAATGAAAGACTGCAAAGATCCATCACTTTCATCAAAACTAGATGAAATATGGAAAAAGGCATATGATGAAGGAAGATTTCACCTCCTTGATGGAATCCTTTACCATAGAACAAAACACACATGTGTTATGGCCTTAACAGACAGAACATTAATAAACACTATTTTACATGAGTGTCATGATAGTGTTGCATCTGGACATCTCTCAGAAGATAGGACACTAGAGAGGGTGAAAACTTGCTCTTGGTGGCCAAATTGGAAGAAAGATGTTGCAGAGTACTGCCAAACCTGTGACAGATGTCAAAAAGCCAACAGAGCCACAGGAAAGAAATTTGGAATGATGATCCAAATCCAAGAACCAAAATCCCCATGGGAAATAGCTCATATGGATTGGGTAACAGCCTTACCTCCAGGAGGAGACAGGAGTTATAATGCATGTCTAGTGTTAGTTGACAGATACAGCAAAACTCCCATGTTCTTACCATGTCATAAAGATGACACAGCTATGGATACAGCCATAATGATATGGAATAAAGTCATTAGCCACACAGGCTTATTCCAAAATATTATAAGTGACAGAGACCCAAAGTTCACTTCAGCATTATGGACAAATCTCCACAACTTGTTTGGGACAAAGTTATCATTCTCAACAGCTTATCATCCTCAAACTGATGGTTTAGAAGAAAGAATGATACAGACCCTAGAGGATATGATCAGAAGATTCTGTGCTTATGGACTAGAATTCAAAGATTCTGATGGTTTTACCCATGATTGGTGTACACTAATACCAGCACTTGAATTGGCATATAAGACATCAATCCATTCTTCTACTGGCAAAACACCAGCAATGCTAGAGAAAGGTTGGAACCCAAGACTTCCTTATGATACCCTCAAAAAGGACTTAGTGGATATACATCCAACAGCAAGCAGCTTCAGGATAATGCTTGACAAAGCAAGACACCATGCAAACAGATGCATGCAAGACTATTTTAAATATGCAAAAGAAAGATGGGATAAAAGTCATAAGCCACCTGATTTCAAAATAGGAGACTTGGTTTTAGTATCAACCCTTAATTTCAATAACATAAAAGGCCCAAAGAAATTGAAAGATTCCTTTGCAGGACCATTTATGATAAAAGCACTTCATGGACCCAATGCTGTGCAATTAGAACTCACAGGTGAACTAATGAACAAACACCCAACTTTCCCTGTAAGTCTGATAAAACCTTACAGTTCAAGTGACAAGGAGTTATTTCCACTAAGAAATGAACCCCCACTTGAGATTCCCCCCTTGGAAGAAGGAGAGGAAAAGAAAATAGTAAAAGTCCTTAAAGAAAGAAGGACAAGAAACAAAAAAGAAAGAGAATACCTTGTAAGGTATAGAAATTCAACTCAAGAAGATGAATGGATACTGGAGAAAGATATAACAAATGCTGATAAACTACTAAGAAGGTTCATACATGAAAGAAAACCTGAAAAATAAAAAAGTTAAGCATTATTGAGCTTCAAGACTAACAAAGTCTATTGAAGAGGTAGGACAGTGGATGATACCCTAATCATACATATCAGATTGTGGTACAATCTTTTTTGGTGGTAGGGAATGTGAGCCTTTGAGATATGACCACATACCCAATAAGGTCACAAAAAAGATTAAGAATAATTATACCTTTAATATAATTATACTAAAATTACTTAGAATAATTATACATTAAAATTAATTACTTAAATATACAAAAAATACCATAAATTGGTACAAAAATTGGTTTAACTTAAAAACCAATGAATCAACATGTAAAATAAATTATACCATTGGATTCCTCATGGAAAAATACACATATACCATTTTTATGGCATATCTGTAAAATCAATATTTAATGAATTATAAGGTATAATACCTTATAAAAACCATAAAATCCTATTTATCTCAGAAACCAATGAAACAACATGTGAAATGAATTGTACCAGTGGATTCCCCACGAAACTCCACACATAGAACAATTAATAAGCTAATTCTCAAAGTCAATACTTAAGGAATTATCCTGAATATATGCACTTTTTTGGTCAACGCATATATTCAAGGATCATAGCTAATATCTTCTAAACTATACATGATAGAATGATGAACCAAAAATAAAGTTACCACGTAATGACTGTAGGAGCACAGATATGAACTTTATTTTACAAATTATAAACAAGGTTAAAACCTATGATGAAATATTGATAAAAATCAACAGAGCTGTTGACCACTTTGTTGTGAAAGTGGTCCAAACTTAAAAAAAAGGATACAGTTGGATTCTACTAGTTCATTCGTGAAGAATGATGTAATTTTTATTATTCAATTCAGGGTATAACCCCCTGAAATCAAGGTTTTAAGTTTAAAATATTAAATTTCAACAGAAAAGATGAGTTACAAGAAAAATCATCAAAAATAGAGTTTTGATGATGTAATGGAATGCTCTTGGAAGCATAATAAGGTTATGAAAAGCTATTAGAATTGACTCTCTGAATTGCTGTAGCGTGTAAATCTTAAAAGTTATTGAAGATCAAAGTTTGAGCTTAAATTGAGCAGTTATGATCACCTACTGTAACCTTAAATTAAGTTTAACAGTCATAAGAGTGATAAAATTGGTGAATACTATTAGTTTATGATTAAAACTAATAAAATCCACGAAATTTGGGGTTCTGCCAAGCCTCTGATGTCATCACACTTAAAGTTATAGTGATAACTTTAAATAATGGTGTAATAATGATGTAAGATCGTTTGATCATGATGTAATCACCCTCAAACCTTAAAATATTGATCAATTCCAGTGGATATGATCAGTACACGTCTACTAGAAGCCTGTTGGACTCTAGGAGGGAGGTATTTACTATAAATAGAGCTCTTTTTACTCTATTTTCCCCTCAGACGCATCAAAAACATTAAATCAATTAAATAAAAGGTAATTTCTTTATTCTTTATATATAAAACTCTTATATTATTAAAGACCAAAGACCATCTTATTATTAATCACTACTTTTCCGTGATTAAATCAATTCTTTAATTGTTTTTGTTATAAATCTCTCTATAAACTCATTTCCACGTCAAATCAAGAATTTTAGTAAATTTTCTTTATTTTTATTGTAAATACAATTTGAAAAAGTTGTATTATATTCTTTTGGCGTAAAATATCTCAAAATTATTATTTTAAGTGTTAAAAGTAGGTTATTTCATCTTATTAGAATAATTTCTCTCTTATTATTTCTCTTAATAATTCTTAATTAATATAAATAGTATTTATATTAATATATAACTTTAATATTGGTAATATTATTGTTATTAATTGTTTTTTATTTATAAAAAACAATTTTTTACGCCTTTATTATTTGTTGGTAACAATAATAAAGAGCTTTATAATATATTAATTATTTTATATTAATATATTATTTTCAATATTATAATTTTATATAATATTAATTATATTATTATATTTATTATATTATTATAGTTATTTAATAATATAATATTTTTTACGCCATAATAATAATATTTCTTTATTATTATTATTATTTTAATCTTATTTATTTCAATTATAAGGACATTCAGAGTACAATAAGTAATAAATTAGTCATTTTTTACTTATTGTTTCATAGTCAAACCTTACATTTCCTGAAACAAAAATACAATGGTATCAGAATAGAGTGGCCCCATAATAATTGGTTCCATTGGTGCACATGGAATGTGATTAACTTAGTTTCCAATGAATTACTAAGCTTAATGAGGGAATCAAACAATGGTGATTACCAATTTTTTTACAATTACTTAGCCATCAGTGGGGCACCAATAGATTAAAGTAAAGATTAGGAGGAACCTATGTAATGCAAAAAGCTTTAGGGTAAGCCTGATTCATTCCATATGAGTATGAGATCATTATGATAGCCTTTTTCTTGAGCTACAACCTCAAATGTCAAGGGCCAAAAATGATCATCCAAGCCCTCAAAAACAAATTATCTTCAAAGAAGACTGCATTGGAAACACATAACAAATCAAATGCAATTGAATTGATAAATAGTCATAATATACCCCCCACAAGTGAAGGCAAGTGTAATTCCATCCCCCAGCTTACTTTACATCAGGAAATTTGATGGACTCAAGTCGTTTACCACACAAATATTAAGGTGGTATCTTTTCTGGGAGAAAGATTGTACAGTTTTTGCAGGAACTCTTATCCACTTCAAATAGATTGTCCAAGAAGCAATATGCCTTCATTCAATCTTGAGACAAGACTGGGGATCCAAGGGTCTTAATTATAAACATCCCAATGAAAAGCTGAAATTGTTTCTTGCACCAGATTAAAAGGGCTCAAATACTCAAACTATCCATTGAGATATACACAATTACTCCCTCAGGAAGCAAATAAAAACTAACAAATGAAAATTGCATCGCCATGGAGTTTCTTGAACCTATCTTTCAGATCTTTGAGAAGTCTTGCAATATTTTTCAACGTAAGTCTTCAAATAAGAGCTTAGTGCTTCCATATTGAAAGGTCTTGATCAACCAACTTAAGAATTATGCACAAGTTAGCCCACCCAATTGGAGAACAGCCTAAAAGGAAGCAATTTGAAATCTATAGAAGTAACATTCCATAGAACTGAAGAGTAATGATGCATTTATGGAAACCTTTCTCAATCCAATATACCAACTGGCACTTTCCAAGAAATTGAATGTTCCAGCTTAATACTCAAATATGATAATAAATGTGATAATGGATGAATTTCATGCACTGAAAAAACACACCAGGCCCAATATGACTCCAACTGGAAGCTATTATTCTCCTCCTCACCATGATAGTGACCCAGAGTTTTACAATATTCTGTCTCATCTGGGGAATATCCCCACTCTTGCAAAGACAAGGTGTTATCCTATTTGAAAAATTTACATCCAATGTCTAAAGGGGAGCACATTTTGGACTACTTTAAGGTATGTGTTGATATCTCTCATATTTCCCAAATACATCCATTAATATTTTTTTACTTAAATAGCACAATATTATAATTTGAAGATTACCTAGCTGTGAAAAACTTGCCATTCTTTATATGAGAATTCCATCATCTTTGGTATTTGTGGAATATGTATTCTTTCACAGTGGGAAGCTTAAATCCCTTGCTTGTGAATTCCTTGGTACCCCAACAATAGCCTATCTCACATGTCTCAAAGAATGGCTAAATTAGGGGGAACAAGAGCTTTTACCATTTATGTTTCCATAAATGGTAGGCCTTGAATCACCCTTTTTGTGTACTGAATTACAATATCACCTATGTGACTTTTACCACTTGACAGGCATTTATTTGTAGATTTGTACTTCACCATTTTCTTAATGGTGTGATTGTTAATATTCAAAATTTATCAAGTATTGTGTTGTAATTAACACATTCAAAAAGTACCTGAGAGAGTTTAAAATAAAGTGTGCATTTAATAAGCTTCAAATGATTAAATTTTGTAGCTCCACAAACAAATAATTCTCTGAAATAAATCCAGTTTAACTACATATTCAATAGGAACTGAAAGAACAGCCTTGGTATTTACTGTGAATAAGAGCTTCATGAGCTTACAAATATGAGTAATAATTCAAAATATTTTATTATTAACAAATCCAACATTATCATCTTGAAAGAAAATTAACATAAAACATATAATAAATTGAATCTTTTTTTACTCTTGTACTCATGTAATAAAGAAAAGTTTTTGATTATTCCATTTAAAAACTTTTTTTATTTTAAATTGAATAGATTATAGAAAAAAATATATAATGAATAAAGTCTTTATATTTTTCAAGAGAAAAAATAATATAAACTAAAATAATTAATCATATTTAAAAATTTAAATAATTTGAAATTTTTGAATTTTGATTTTTTTGTGGCTTTAATTATTTCAATAATAAATTTCTGATTAAGTTCTTTTTTTTTTGAAAAAAAGAAATTTTCAAATAAAATTCAAATAGGGAGGTGGTAAACCCACATAATGCTTTAGTAAAAAAATGTCAGAACTTAAGTGTTTTTACCAATTTATGAGCAAAAAGCCAAACTTTTATGGTAAAAAAATTATAAACAAGGTGATTTTTTAAAAATACTTAAAATAAGATTTAGAATATTATCCCATGTTTTTTTTAAGTTTTGGTGGCTTCTCAAGTACACAGAATAATGCCAAAGTTTTGCTTTATCATTTTTTTCTAAATGATAAATCTGAAAAAGATGGCACAACTCTGTGTTGTTGAGAAGCCATTCAAGAAAAAAAAACACAAAAATGAATTGGGATAATATCCCCAAGCTTATTCGGGGTATATTTTTCAAAAAAACACTTTGATTTTATGTTTTACTATAAAATTAAATATTTTTGGCCATAAATTGATGAAAACACATAAGAGCTTACTTTTTCTTACTAAAAACTTACATGTGTTTACTGAAACCCTTTAGATATTAAACTTAAGAATAATATCATTTTGATATTAGTAAAATTTAATCTCATAATAATAATAATAAAATTAAGTGATTTATTAACTTCCTATAAATTCTTTTTTGATAAATTCAAATAAGAAATAAATTGTTTTCCTTTTTTTAAAAAATAATTTTGAAAACTCTTTCTTTCTTCTTATGGGTGGGTGGGAAGGATTTGAAATGAATTTCACAAAAAGCTTTAGATTTTTGTTTTTTTCAAATTTAA
The DNA here is from genome assembly GCA_023105745.1 of Austropuccinia psidii. Lineage (NCBI taxonomy): Eukaryota > Fungi > Basidiomycota > Pucciniomycetes > Pucciniales > Sphaerophragmiaceae > Austropuccinia > Austropuccinia psidii. Next base: position 11,203,587 of record JALGQZ010000008.1, on the reverse strand, counting down.
TTAGGTCAAAAAAGAAATTCTTAAAATACAGTAAGTATCTTTATTATTTCTTTAAAAATTATTAAGTAAAAACTAAAAAACCAAAAAAGTGGAATTTCACTTATTGAATCCCTTTCTTTTCAAAAAAAATATTAAAGCTTCATGATTTGGAGATTCCATAAAAAAAAGGAACAAATTAATTTTTAGGGGGATTTTTTCAATAAAAAAGATTCATGGCAGAATTTTTCTTCTTTTGTTTTATGATTTAAAAATATTGAAATTTTTTGTCATGAATATATTTACCATGGAATGTCCTTATAATTTTCTTGGTTTTTTCTTATGAACTCACAAAATATTCAAATTCAATTTTAAAGAGAATACTTTTGCATGCTATAAGGTAAATTCCATTTTTCTAAGAAACTTTCAATTTGAGATAATCCATTTGGCTTCAAAATGTCTAAAATTGGTGTTTTTTGGAAAATCAAAAAAAGATAAGAAATATTATTGGAGCTTAATGAGGACTTCAAAAAAGTAGGGAAAAATAAAAAAAGTTAAAAAAATAGTAAAAACTTGAAAATTTATCTAAGAATTCATAAAATCTATTAAGCATTTGTTATATTAAGATTTTGAAAGTTGGTTTTTTAATGGAGTAAAATAAAAATTATAAATCCAATTCACTATAAACAAGCTAAAAACTTATTATTTCATAAATTATTATTGTAAATATTATTTGATATCATTTAGAAAATAAATATTATTCTTATATCTAAGATTTGAGTTTCACTATCTTTCATATGAATCATAATATCAATAAAAAAGAAAGATTTATGTTATCAAATCAAATCAAATCAATAATTTAAAATGAGTAGTAGTTAATTAAAGGTGTATGAAAGAACTGAGATAAATTTTTAATATACAAAATTTAATCTTACTAATTAAGACTCACTTGATGATAAACTTGATGAATTATTTTTGAGTTAAAGGTGTTTTTTGCTTGTTATATAGGCTTATAGCGTTTTAAAATTAGGTGATTATTTTATTATGATATTAGTGAAAATAAAATCCTTTAATATGGGATTATCCTATTCTAAACTTATTTATAGATTTTTCTATATCTATTCAGTTAAATTAATGTGTTTTTCTGTTAAAAAGGTGGTTTTTTTCTCAGATTAAAGTTGATGCTAGTAGAATTTGGGAATCTTGGATTTTTTAAGCTTACATAAAGTTTGAAATAAGTATTACTCTTTGAAAAAAAATGATATTTAATTAATCAACTGAAAATGACTATCTTCAGTACATCATTTCCAATATGAATGTCCCTATGATGATATGATTAAATGTATAGAAGCTCCTGTATTCTTGTGACTAAAAATTAAATCAAATAATGAAATTTTTTTTAAATATTTTTTTCTATTTTAATGCTTTCTTTAGCTTCAATACTGGAAATAACATGAAATATCAATGATAATTTCATTAAACTGGTTAAAGAAGAGAATTGTGCTTTAAGCGAAATTTGTTGAATTCATTTTTTTTAATTAATTTGTTCATAATTGAGTACAGAAATATAAATTGAAATATATTTCGAAAAAAGGATAATAAAACAACAATAAATTTCTCTCACAGAACAGCTTCAAAAATGAATCTTCTTGGAATATTAACATGAATATGAACTTTAATACAGTTTTGTCCAAGAAACGATATGAAAAATATTAATAAGGAGAATTTTAGTATTTTATATAAAAAAATAATCACAAGCTCCTCAGATTATTACTTATTAATAAATAATTGAAGCTTAATTTATACATAATTGGTAATATAAAAACTTGAAAAATCTCTAAGCGGAATAAATCCTTATTTCTAAAATTGAAACATATATGAATTTTTTATTTCAAATACTCCCAATAATTAAACAAAAATGAGGGCTATAGGCTTACTAAATGATTATGAAAAATGAAAAAAGATAGTGTTATTAAATAGGGATGTAAAATTACACCAAAACATCTCATAGATAACTAGTTAAAAATAAAATTACCAAATATAAAGTATTTAAGTGAAACACAGAATTGAAATATATAAGAAAATAAATTTGTAAAAGTAAAAGGATAAGATGATACAGCTTATCAAAGTGACAGAGAAATAAATTCAATAAAGTTTATCAAGACACAGGGAAAAATTCAAGTAAACAAAAGAAAGAGTGTTTTCAGATTAAAAGACTTACATCAAAATGAACAAACCACAAGAATTATAAACAGAAAAAATAATAATAGAAGAAATGAACTGAACTGATCTCAAATAATCATAATAAAACACTTCAAAAGTTTGAATAAAAAAATACAGAAATTTTGGATAATTTTTAAAGTTTATATCTGATAAAATGACTATTATAGAAAAGATATTGAGTCCATAATTAGTATATATATTATGTCAATTTTTTATCAAAGCCTCAAAAAATAATATTCTCATGAATTTTGGCTCTAGTTATATTCTCACAAGAAAGAGGAGCCATGCTAAAGGGCAATAAAATTATGACAAAAAGATTGCAATATCTTTAAGGTTTTTTTATTTGATATAGGTATCGTTGGATATAAGAATTATTTTCATTAATAAAATTATCAAAATTGATGGATAAGCTCTCATTTCAAAAAATAGTCAAGTATAAGATATAATTAGTGGGAGTAGAAAACATATCAAAAGATATATCTATATATATAGGTTAAAACCAAAAAGTGAATGGATTTCAATGTTTCCATGTAAAAAGAGAACAATATTTCTTTGTAAAGATATAGATCTCAGTTTCAAAGTTGAAGAATAAAGAAAAAAGAAAAAGGCCATCTATAGCTACTTGGTAATCACAAATAAAGAGAAAATTGGATATAAACTAATAATAGAGATCAAGATTTTGGCAGATGGTAATACGATGGGAAATCTATCATATTTAAGTTAAAAGTGATTTATGGCTCTTTTAACACATAATCATTGACAAAAAAATAAAAGAATTGTTAAAACCTTTTGTTTTATCGCATTTTTACATCAAAATAATGGGATTTTTGAAGATCCCATTCTAAATAAACACTTTTATTTGTGTTATTCATGTTTTTTGAACTTAAAAATACTGTATTGGAAAATAATTTTATTATTATTCAATACTAAAAATTAGTATTAATGCTACAATTAACTACTTTAACATTAAAATAGCTAGGGGAACAAAGAAAAGTGAGGATAGTGAGTGTTTCCCAAATTCAATAACTATGAGAAATAGGAAGATTCAGAGATTGGATCCATGGATTATAATGAAGAAATTAGTTAACCAAAAGCTTATGGAATGCTTTCTAATAAGGCTAAGTCTAATTAAATAATGAGAAAAAAGAAAATAAGGTTCTATTTTTATGTGCCAAGGAGTAATGAGCATGTCTGACTCTTGTAACCACATCAATTTATGACTATTTTTCATATATATTCCAAAAATACTTAGCTGAATATTCTTTATAAATATTCTCAATAGAGTTACTTAATAAAAACAGTCTGTTATTTTACCTGTAGCTTAAATTACATAGTAAATTAGATAAAACTTCCAAAATTCATTAAAAATACAGTTATTAGTGAATTATGATGAGACTTCAATTAATTATATATAGGTTAATAATATTAAATAAAAACAAAGAATATATCTTTGCTTTTAATCTTAATTATATGTTTTTCCCACAATCCTTTTTTGTTGATTCTACGTGAAATACTGAATCTGGAAAAATTCACAGAAAATACAACGTGTGATGAAATTTCCAATAAAATTGATAGATTTTAGAAAGCATTGTTTTAGCACAAATAATATCTACTGTGGGGACTTCATTATTGATTAACAATAAATGAGCTGGTATCTACATAAAATAGCATAATCGAGTAATTAGGATAATTTTATGTGACAATAAAGGATTTAATAAACTATATAAGCAAATAAGGTAAATTATTTATAATATATCTATTTTCAATTTATTATCTTGCAAGACTATGTGAGATTTTGAAAGACTAAAAAGGAGCTTTGTTTTCCGTTTTTGCCAATATTCATCATATATTAGTAAAAATCTTCTACATTAGCAATAGATTTGATTATGAAATATTTTAAATCCCCAAAACAATCCAAAAAGTATTCAAAGAGAATAATATTACCACTTTTAATATTTATTTAATTAAAGAAATAATATTCCAGATACTTTATCTAATTTTGATTCTTGAAATCCCCAAAAAACTCATAAAAAACTCCTTCCAAGCTATTTTCAAGGTTTCTTTGGAATATAAATGATTATTTAAGATAAAATCTGAATATTTCTCTCTAAAATATAGTTTTTTTCAATAATTGATGATATTTACTCTTGTAAAATATAATTATTAAGAAAAAGAATTCTCCATTATCTTGATAACTACTTCTTAATGTTATATTACTAGTAACATATGAAAATTAAAGTAAATAATTAGGAGATTAGTAATTCAAGTTTTGGCTAAAATAATTATCTACTATATTTCTCATAAGAAAAGGAATAGTACTCTTCATTCATAGAAGAATCTTACAAGTAATCAAGCTATAGCCTCCTACAAACTGGTCATTTGAAACAATAGAAATTAAAAAATAATTCTATAATTTATCAAAGGACAAATTATCAATGGATTGATTCTAAACCCTCTGTAAAAATTATTGAGATAATAATATATTAATAATTTTCTCAATAATCCACAGCTCAAAACTAAAAGGCTTAAATGTTGTTTCTTTATTGTAGCCGTGTTTTAGATAAAAAAAGGTTCTACACTACACATAAATTACATCCTTTTATGAAACTTAAAACTTACATAGATAATGTCTAGAAATCAATGACAATTTTGAAATAATAGAAGTTTAATTCTAGATAATTAATTACTTCTTAAGAATAAATGGATTTTGAGTCATAAGATCTCACCTTCTTTGGAAAAAAGATAAGTGAAAATCAAAAAAGAAGATTAAATTATAAATTTAAATGTGGTTAAGGTTTCCCATTTTATGATTTTCAGATTGAAGCCTTTCATGCCTCTATAGTTCTAGTAGTTATTCCAAAACATGATAGGGTATTCATTTCTACTACCTCTTCCATTTTAATTCATCTTATAAAAAAATTGAAATAAGTATAGCTAGTACAAATATTACTCCAAATATTCCTGAATTTTTCAAATAATTGAAATTAACCAAGAGATGTAAAATATTGGAAGTTTGATACCAAAGATAGTGTTTTATTATTCAATATGCTATATTATTGAATTTTTTTTAATGTCTATTTTTAAGATCTAAAAGGATTCTAAATTATTACTGAAAACCTACAATTCTTCAGCACTAAATTCCTAGAAAGTTTGGTAGTATAATTTAGAAGTTTGTATTCCTTTGTAGAGTTCTTTGATAATTTTAATCATGAAAAGGTTGACTTGAAAGCTCTTTATTGTTATTAATGCCTTATTGATTTTTATGAATATTATTCTCAGAGTATTTGTTCCCAGTAAATTTCCTATTAAAATAAATTCTTTCTTATGTGGTAACGATGTTCTTTAGTATATTTTGAATCTAGAAGAGATATTTTACATTTTATCTTGGTATTTTTAAAAAATTGGTAACTCAATAATTATTCAGAATATATAAAATTGGGTAAATTGGGAACCCAGAGATAATTCATAACATAAGATTTTGTACTTTCAAAATAACAAATCCTTTGATTACAGCCATATGGAATTAGGAGAATATTCTGAAAAGCCCAAGAGTGACAGAAAAAGTTTTTTATATAAAGATTTTCAAGAAAATGAAAGTAATCTATTTAAAGCTGAAAGCTATAGATGAAAAAATCAGAAAAAACTTGTATAATTACTTTCTGTCCTTCAGATTTATTTTTCTGAAATAAAATTTATTTTAGAGGCTTAGTTAAATAAATATATAGGCTTTCATTTAAAGACCCAAAGGGAAATACTTATTTGCTTGTAATGAAGATATGATATTTTTGTTTTTTTGTTTCTTTGAATTTTTTAAAAAAGATTCAAGTTCCAAATAGCTAAAAATAGATTCATTGGATGCAGGATCTTGAAAAGAATTTGAATATAAAGATAATAGTTTTTATTTAATAATTTGAGCTGATATTTCTTCATAAAATGAATAATTTATTTGATATTAAAGAGCATTTTCTGTGTGGAAATACGGGGAGATCAAATCTCACTTCAACCTAGCTTTGTTTTTGTGTTTTTAATCTTGAATCAAGAAGATATTTCTGGAATCCAGTCTGGAAGATCAAACTAAAACAGACCAGAAAGCTTCAAAATTGTGAGAAAAGACTTTCAAAATTTAACTTTTGAAGAAAAAAATATCCTAATTTTTATTCTAGTAAAGGTTGAAGGAGAATAAAAATGAATTTAAGCAAGTACCCTTGAAGTTTTAACTTTGAAAAATCTCAATCTTAGGAACCCTTTCATAAGTTTATATAGATAATTGAGGTTACTGGGATCTAAAATGGTAATAAATAAGATTACTGAGTTTGATTGAATTAGAAAGAAAATTTCAGTGCCTCTGAGAGATCTATAAAATTTGAAATGATGTAAATCTGCATTTTTAAATATTATTATTATTCATAAAATGTGCAATTCAAGAAATAATTTTATTTTAAAAAGGGAAATCAAATAGATAAAGCACTGAATATGGAAAAGTACTCCAAATTAATATCAATAATAAGGCCACACTAAACACATTTTCCTTTAAATCCAAGCATGATTTTAGGTCCTTTAAAATTTTCAAAAATGACTTTGGTGGTAATATTGAATAGTAATAATACCATATTAAAAAGTATAAGTGTGATTCCAACTATATTATTCCTTACAGTACTTGAAAGATTCTAGTTATATTGCTGTTCAGATGTATCATAAGGATGATACTTATTACAATCATTTCAAAACAATTTCTCCTTTTGAGATTTATATGGCCATTTATTATAGGATCTAGACACTGCAAATATTAACTGTTTTACCATGCAGTATATTGGTTATTTTGCACAGTATTAACTGTTTTACCATGAGGTATATCGGTTATTTTTCACAGTATAACAGATAGCAGTTAGCTTGTGCATCCTCACCACACCTACACACAGTGCCCTCCAGTCCACCTCTGAGCTTCTCAAGGCAGTACTTCTTCATATCAATTTAGAAATACTTTGTTGACATTTGTCATTATTTTAGCATGGTATGAGAAATTTGTATAAATGAGTTAATTTTTGTAGTGAGACCTATACACCATGTAAAACACAGGCTACCTCTGCAGGCAGGGTTAGAAGGTTCAACCCAGGTCCAACCTTCTTTCAATTCAAGTATCAAACTTGGTATTCTTTTGAAAATACTTTCAGCCACATGTTTGAATATTAAAAATTTCACTCAATTAGAATATAAGATTTCAGGATTACCATTATCTTTTTTTACTCATACATTAAATATATACCATTCAACAAAAAAATTAATCCTTGAATGAAAAAAACTCTTAATGGGGAAACACAGTGTGAGCCTTGAGGTATATTTTACATACCCAAATAGGCCACAATTATCTTAAAAATGAACTCTGAACTATGAATAAACCATAAGTCATGCATATATTCAAAATTCATCATTTTTGATTTCAGAAAAGATAAATAACTTTTTAATTGAGTAAGTAAATCCATATACTTGAGGCCAGCTTTGGATTCTACACAAAATTTCACCTAGGGTAGCTCCATAGAGTGAATAAGCTCAAATCAACTCTTTGAGGTGGTAATATGTAAAATACTTCAATGCCACATCATCAATACCACATAAAACATCCGTGAAATTTTTTGTTTTTTTCAATTTCACGCCAAAATAATGGGAATGTGAGAAATCCCATGTTACATATACACTAAGAATAGTGTTATGCATGTTTTCGGTACTTAATATTATGGTATTCTTACATGTACTTTTGGTACACCCATAGTGGATATCTCACTTAAAGCTTAAATTTCTATTTTGATGTGAAAAATAGTCAAGGGGGACAAAAGACATCAAAGAGAGCCAGGGTACCCAGCTTCTGAGGCCTCTGAGGCATGGACAGCTCCAAAGCTTGGATCCATGGCTGATCTTGGCCCAATTAGTAAGCTAAAACCTTTTTGGAACTTGGTTACCATGTTACAACTTCAGTAAACCATAAGAAAATAGCAAATGACCTGCTATTTTGATGTGCCAAGGAGGTAAAGAGCAGCTTGGACTCCTGTAACCATGTCAATTCTTAATTACTTTCCATGAATAAATCCCTTTTTGGACTAGTATCCATTGATTTACCTCATACCAATCAGCCATATACTGCTATTTGCAATTCTACGTAGACATGAGGTAAAAACTTAAAAAACTCAATAAAAATACAATTCTTAATGAATCTTTCTGAAACTTTTAGGACCAATTGAGAACTCAATCATTCATTTAAAAATCAGAAAGAATTATACTTTTATATGTAAAATTAAAAGTTTTACTTACAGTCCATTTTTGATGCTTCCACATGAAACACAGAATCTTTAAAAATTTACAGAAAATACATTTTGTGATTAAATTTCCAATAAAATTGATAACTTTGATAAATAAATGATTTTTTTGGAATAAAAGAAGATCTAAAGCTGTTACCACTTTTATTATTAACCATAAATGGGCTGGTAGTCATGTAAAAGCCTCAATTAAGTAATTATGATAATCTTATGTGACAACAGATGAAGCAATCAATAATCCCAAAAGGGTTATTGTTCTCTCACTCACTGGTTTTTCATTTTGCTCCATGGAACACCTCTGTGAACTGTCTTAGACTTAAAAGAGGCCTACTCTGGCTGTTTTTTCCAAAGAATCAACATTATTCAATTTTACCTTTAGTATCAACAAGTAAGTATTAGTTGAAGCTTTTCTTAAGTGTTTTATTATTTTGGAAATCAATCAGAAAGACGTTAAATCATAGAAAAAAACTATATATTGTTGTATTATTGTTATAAATAAATTTTGATCCATTAAATCCACAATTCTATGTCAAATTTCTCTACTATTATCTTCTAGAAGGTTCATTGGATTAATAGTGAGTGATTTATCATAATTCTTAAAGTTTCTCTCTAGTAATAGTTTTCTTCAAGAGTTATCTCCATAATTACTCTTGTAAAAGATAATTACATATTAAAATAATTTCATTATTTTAATAAAAGAAGTTTTTATTAATAAATTCTTCTTTTAATTGATTCTTGTAGACAATTACTGCTTACTGTTATAATCACTAGTAGTGTATAACATGTAAAAGAAACAATTCTTTACTTATACAATTGTGGTTATAATAATTCTCTATTATTATATTTCATAAGAACAGTCATAGTACTATTGATTAATAATAATATTATCAACAGTTTTATAGACACATCTCACACACAGCTCCTTAACAGAAATACTTCAAGTAATTTTGAAGGTATTAGATTTTCTCTTATACATAGAATGATTTATCCATGTCACAGGTGCCCATTACTGTAAACCATCTGTCTATAAATCTGTTTTTCATTCAAAGCCTAAATTTACAAAGAAGTAAAACATTTCTCAGCTGAATTATCCACCAAAAGGTCTATGTATTTTTCTTCCAAGATACTTTACACACCTTTGAAGGAGGATACCCAGCAGTTTGAATCATTCTTTGATGCATATATCATACTTTTGTCATTCCCCACTTATTTACAAAATTTATTTTAAAATCATTGTTTTCAGAAGATTTACGATATTAAAGCTGAGCTAAGAATTAACATAAACAAGAAATGGTAATTTTTCCTTCACATGTGTTGAATATTGGCTTGATTATTTACAATATTCACAAAAAAGGAATATTCTTGTTTCTATCTAATGAATTCTTACAAATTCAGTAAATTCTCTCCACATAATGAAAAAGGCTAATGATGAAGTGCATTCTTCAATTAAACCTCCTTTAAATATTGAGTTTTGTCACTCTTCAAATAAAACATTCCAGTACTTATGAAATTTTCCTAAAATTTTCTTTCTTATTATTTAATTATGTGAAGGAAAGCTTTTGAATGTCACAACTTATTTTTTTTCTTTGAAAAATTGCCTAAAATTAAAATTTATAAAAATGAAGCATTTTACACTATGAAAAAGTTTGCATTAATTTCTGGAAATTTACTTTGTCTCACAATAAAGTCAATCCCCAACAATTGATTTTTGATTTCTTTAAACCAATTCAGTAGCTATCTTAGTGCTTTGAAGACATTTGATTTGTTTTTTTCCAATTTTTGGTTATTTTTTGTGTTGAAGTATTGGAAAAAAAAATTTAATCATTTTTTCTGTTTTCTTTCAAAAAATTTTCTGTCTTTTTTTTGAGCTGTTTTTTAATTTTTTTCTTCTTTTTTCAATTAAAAAAGGAAACATGAATAATTAGAAACATTAAAAAATCAAAAAAGAAATAATTGCATGAAACAAAATTGAAAAAGTAAAAAGAAAATGAAAAAAACAAAAAAAAATTGAAAAACTTAAAAAAGAATAAATTGGAATAAAATGAAAAAAAATCAAAAAGAAATTAATTTCTTAAAATTATTGAACAAAAAAATAACCAAAGCCCAAAGAAAAGTTCAACAAGATTTTAGAATCAAAAAATGAAAAAAAAGGAAAAACAGTAAGAAAATTCAAGAAACAGAAAAAAAACCATCTTACAAAGCCAAAAAAAAGTTAAGAATTTGAAAAAAATAAAAAATAAAAAAATCCTCAAAACCAAAAAAGGCATTTAAAAACTAAAAAAAACAATTTTATTTGTGAAGAATATTGATGAAATATTGAAGTTGTGTTACAAAAAAGTAGTTCAAAAGAAATACAATAAAAATTTAAATTATGTTACATGTCAGGTTGACTCTATGATATAGCTGTACAATGATAATAAATAGCTATAACTGTTAGTGTGAAACAAAATCAATTATGATAATTAAATGAGTAGATGGCTAAAAGGACTATACTATAAGAATTTAGTGATGGTGAGTGCTATTGATAGCCCTGGGTGCAGTGTTTATCTGTTGTTTTACAATAATAAACCCTACAATAATCAAAATTATAATTTTACCTGTTTAATTCTAAGGGTACCACTTTTAAGAAGCTATACCATGTAAGAATATTTTTAACAGGATGATGGATTGACCTTCTGGTCAGGAAAGGCCTCCTTTTATCTTGTTCTGGGGTAGTGGGAGGTTGTTTGCCTCTGCACAGGATCACAGAGTGAAAATTTTCACTACTGTGGTCTGGTTTGTGGTTCTACAAACTAAATTCAGACTTTCATTGGGTGTAAATATGGCTTTAGAGCCACAAGTTGTCATTTTTAACCTATACAGGGTGAAACATTTCACCAATGGTGTTTACAGGTGTGTTCTGGTGCTTCTGACATGTCGGAAGCTGTATGGACCCTTGTATTTGACTTAACTATGAGGTATTGCAGTATAAACAAGCTTCTTTGTCTATTTGACACCTCATAATCATACTTATGGGATAGTATCCCACAGTAAAGCTGTATAGGTCTAAATGTGGGATTTTGACCTTAAAGCTGCTATAGCTTTGTTGGATTTTAAGATATTGAGCTCAAAGTTTTCTCATTGTGTAGACCTGGATGAGATCTACAGAATGGTACCTCATTTGGTATGGTTAACATTAAATATGGCAAAGTTATGCCATGTTCAATTTTAGTTATCCAGATATATGATCATCTCAAAATCTGTATGGAACCTGTTTTCCCTATGAATTTTGTTCTAGATGATATCTGGGGAAATGGATGGAGCCATCAGATAGCCCTGATTGTTCTCTTTCCAAAGAGACCCCACTTTGGGTATCTCACACTAAAACTGTAGAAGCTGGATGGGAGGTGAATATTTTATTCACCCTTATTTGACCTTATTTTGGCCATAACCTCTATAGTTTGGGCTCTAGCTTATTTGGCTAGTACCATTGGATAGCCCTGATTGAGAGAATTGATTTGAATACCCATTTGGCAGGGTTCAGTATCTTTCTCTTGATTTTAGATGAGAGGTGAAAATTAAGGTTTATGCTCAGAAACTGCTTTGAGCTTGAATAACTTTGTTATTCTTTTTCCTATGATTATGAGAATTGCATATTTGGAAAGAGGTAAGTTTCCTCTTTCTTTTGATACCTTTGGAGCTTGTTTGGATCAGCTCCATGTTTTGGTGGTAGCTTACTCTACCATTGGTTTATGGTATTCTGGCAGTAATGCTTGTTCTCTGGTTTTGAGTCACAGGCTGACATTAAATCAAAATAAAACTTCAAAAAAATACCACAGATGACAAAAAAGGGATATTTTCTTAATAATATTCAAATATTCTCAGATTCCAAACTTTCAGGGCAATACGTCCCTTTGGATCAAAAGAAAATCAATTAAAGATTAATTCAACATTTTATGGTCATTTCTTTACATGATTTGAATATGTTTCACAAAAATTGCTGGCCAAAAATATTATTGGTTTTCAAATAATTAATAGGGTTATGGGGGATATTTCTTTCAAATTATTAAAAACATTTTCCATCAAATTAATTTGAATTTACATCCACAAAGATACTTCTAGTGGCTCAAAAATTAAGGTGTGTAGGTAAATGATAAAGTATTAAATATTCCCCTATCCAACATTTTCCAAACTTTAATCCAAGAGAATTACAGACAAGCCAGTTTAGGTGGGTTGGGAAAAGGTTTTAGCAGAATTTTGAATAATATCAGCATAACCTTAATCCAAAGATAAAACACAAAAAGCTTTGTAGAAGTTGGTTTTTGAATTGATTTCTTTGTAATTAATCTTGTTTTTCTAGATAAAGGAGACTGTGGACAACTTGGTGATTTAACTTTAATATTCTGATGAATTAGTGTAGAAAGCTATGATTCATGTTTGCAGAGACAACTGAATACTTTATACTAGTTATTTTCATGAATATTAACATAATCATTTCAAATTGTTAATCACTATATAGAAACAATCAGGGAAATATCCCATTCTCAAATTTCAAAAAATAAGCCACTTGATGAAAATTCTTTTCTCAAACTTTATTCAAAATTTAAAAACTAGGGTGTACAATTATGAGAACTTAATTATTATTTTTGTGAGAATGACAAACAAAAAATGAGTTTTCAAATTGACATAAAAGACTTTCAGGATTATTTTGCTTTATCAAAAAGCATAAAGAATTTCCCTAAATTTTTACCATGAAATATTTTTCCATTTTTTTGATCTTTAGAAACAAAAAAGTTTGAAATTCAAAATCCCTCTAAACATAGAATTAGGCTTCTGAATTTATTCAAACATAATTGAGATTGAAGAAACTGTAGAAATTTGAAAAGAAGCTCTTCAATTTCAATTATTTTATTTTTGGAAAAATTACAACCAAAATTTTTGAGTTTAGGAATTAAGAAATCCTTAATTTTAAATTGTTACTTTTGGTATAAAAATGGGAAAAATACATAGTCTATCAAGAAATTTGGGATTAAAAGTTAGTAAGAAATTTAACTGGTAAAATGTAGGTAAATTTATATGAAGATTTAGATTAAAAATATTGAATAGAATTACTACATCAAATGAATCATTCAAAAATAAATAAAATCTACCTAAATAAGGAATATTTCTCTTATTCCCTTTTTTGGGAATGAAAATTTTGAGTAGTATCTTCCCCAGAGATTACATATTATATTGAATTATCCATAAAATGTAAACAAGTATTTTTAAGTATGTTCACAATTTTACAAAGGCCAAGGAGAACATTTATATGGAGCTTTCTACTGATAAGCCAAAATTCAAGGTACTGATACTTCCAAAAATTGGTAAGGCAAATTATTGGAAGCATAGTATTTTGAAGATTTCAGGATTAAATAATACATATTATTTCACAGATATTATATATTTATGAATGAAACGAGATTCTTGAAAAATATACTCTTTACCATGAATTTGAGTTCATTATATAGCTAGAAATATAATACAAGATTCTTCCTTCAAACAAGAATAGAAAGTTAATTTTTTATTAAGCTTCTATTTATGAGAGGGGAACTTTTGAAATTGGGGGTGTTCTTCTTGAATTAAAATTGAACATTTTTTCCCAAATATGACTATTATGGTCTGGATAAGCTTGCAAACATTCAAGAAAATTGATTACATTGATTGAATTGTGAATTGAGCTTTTTGAGAATGCTGATAATTATTTTGAGCTTGTATTCTAATATACATATAAATTTATATCTATGCTGACAAAGAGATATTTCAGAAGAATAAATACTATTCAATAACTGAAAATGATAATCCTCCACCATTAAACATCACAGTGATAATTAAACTAGTATTAGTAAAAAATGGCAATAAAAGGAATTGTTTTGAAATTTTTTTGGGTGATTCTTTTTGATTTTATAAATTATTTCATAAAAAATAAATATGTCATAATTTAATATTCATATCATGAAACTGAATTTTAAGTTAAATTATGACTTCTCTCAATTTAGATTTTTGCATTAGTAGATACTTTCATTTAAAATATGATTATCACATAAAAAGAAGTGAAATAAATAAAACTAATTCTTTTCGAAAAATCGCTCTTTTTATGAAGGAATAATGAAGCATTCCCCCCTTTTGATCGGAAAGTTATATTCTAAAAATAACTCTTTTCATCTGTAAATAAAATAAAATATTAAGAAATTAAGTTAATTCTTCATTTTCCACAATGGTAGAAGATAATTAAGGGTTTTTAAATAATAATTTTATCATTAAATAAGTCAGACTTCGGAATATATTCACATCAAGTAGTTTATATTGAGACTTCTGGGTATATTATGTGTTACACAATATTTTTAGAAACCATTATTGAGAGAAAAGAGGACTCAGTCCATTTCTATCATGGTATAAATGCATTACAGGTGTTGAATCCTAACATTTGGAAAAACTAGAATAATATTTCAGCCCATTCTTTCAAATGAACATTGAATTTAAGGCATAAAAGCTCTACAAAGCTAATATCAGCAAATGGTTTTTCAAGAGAAATTCTACTTCAATTATAATTTAAAAGAAAAATTAAAAAAATTTCTTTCCAATTGTTCAAAAATTGAGTGATATCTCTTAATTTGTATGATTAGTAATTTTCTAAAGCAAAATGTTTTTATCCCAAGATATATAAGCAGGAAAAATTAAAATCTCATTAGGGAAATTTAGGAGAAAAGACCTATGAAAGGTACTATGCAAAAGTAGATGGGGGGAAAGATGACTTTAATATTGAGAAATATACAAATAATTATTTAATTGTTATTGGCTTCATCATGGTCCGGGTAACAAAGAATTTGGTGGAAGAAGGCATTTCTCAGGATTTCCAGAATATAGATAATTCATTTCATTTCATGTTGATTATTTTTCAAGCTTAGAAATACAGTTTGGAAGATGAAAAAATACTAATATCAAGTTAGAGCCAAGTTTGAAGCAAATACAAAACTTGGTTGGAAGGGGTAGCATTTTTTTTGTGGTGACATTTTTTGGAAAATTTCTGAAGAGTTATTCTATAATGATCTTTGATTGATATATCATATCGTATTTGAAAATAAATATTCAAATTTTCTTGTGAAATGAAGTAATTTTTTCATATATTTTCTTTCATTTGTGCAAAATAATGATTAACTTAATTCAGAAGGGTCATATATTGGTTCATAATAGGTAGTGTAAGATCTATCAGATTTTGAATGCAAAATATTGGAATATTTTAAAAATAATCTTGCATTCAATTAATCAGATTTCTTAAACATAGAAAATTGAAAATATATACTTTTCTTCTCAAATACAGAACTTCCAAGTCAAAGCTTAAAGAAATCCTTCTTATCACTTACTTGGGTAACATAATTTTTCTAGTTTTCACAAAATAAAAAAATACAATTATCATGCTATAATCTGAAATAAAGTAATTAATTAAAAAAAGGATTTTTATAAAGAATAAATTTTTTAAAAAAATGGGTTTGAAATTTGAATTTATATCTTCTTAGTGATAAATGAGTTTAATTTTAAATAAATAATGATAATACAAATTGAAGAGATCAAAGATTATTCAAGGAGGTAAGAACTAATTAGAGGTATCTCTTTTAAGAAGGCTGATGAATTGGCTTGTTGGGATCTTCCTCCAATAAAATTGGTTTAATGAAGCTTGACTGAAATACGTCTTATCTAATATATTCAAAACAAATACAAAAGCTACCTTTATTCTGAAAAAATTTCTATAAAAGAAATGAAATTCAGAAATTTCAATAATTTCAATTATGTACTCCCTTCATATAAATGTCCATTATATAGAATACATTGTTCCAATATTTCCAAATTTTCACATTTTTTTAATGAGGCACTTTCCAACCTATAATAATCAGGTGGATGATGGGTTTGAACAATGGTTTTTATCCTAAAAATATTCTCTAAAATAACGAATTTATTATCCTTTAAGCCTCCTTTGGTTGAATCTATGGCTTTTATATTAAAGATGAATTTTTAAATCAAAATATCTACATCATGAACATACTCATTCTGATGATATATCAACCCAATATTTCCCATCTTTTGATCATTTTTAAGTATAGAAATTTCTTTCAACTTAATATAACCATGCTAATTTTTTCAACCGGTTGAGAATCGAAAATCTGAATTAATTAAAAATATTGTAGGACTTCTAAGAGATACTTAATGAAAGTAAAGTTGGCATTTACAAAATAAAGAATTTTTATATGATAAGAAAATATGATTTCTTTTACTGGTAATTTCCGTTGTAATATAGAAAATTAGATTGAAATTTATCATTCCTGTGAGCTGAATTAATCAAGATAATGAGAATATTTCATTATTTGGTTTTTTTTTCTTCTCACTAGCCATTATATAATGATCCTGGGGCACCTGTAGAATCGAAATCAAATGAAAACCTGTTTTTAAAGTAAAAAACATGAGCCTTGTTTCCTTTCTCAAAATAAAAAAGACAAAAAATAAGAGTTATTCTGAACAGTTCTGTAATTGACCTATAACTGATCTGAAGGTATTTCCAAAAGAATTACAAGTAATCTTATGTGATAAGTGAATTTAAGAAGAAATATTTAGTGATGATTGGAATTGAAAAATGAGCTCCAATTTTCATTAAAAATATTGGAGGAAAAATATGGTAAGAATTCCCTTTTTAAAAAAAATGTTTCTAGAAATCAATGAAACCTTCTTTTATTTAATAATGAAGCTTTATCAAGTAATATTTGAATTATCTTGGAGAAAATTTTCTTATCCTTTCAAAAGGGTTCATACTTTGAAACATGAAAGGCTGATAATCTAAAGAATCATGATATATAATATTGAAGAACTAAGTATCTCAATGAATTATTTGATAGGAAAATAAGGTAGAATTTCAATAACAAATGTTTGTAGTTTTGAAAATTCCTAATATAAATACATAGTTTTTCTGAGTATATTTGCATTATAATCACTATTTTTGCTTTTATTTCTCAATGAAACCACTTTTTCTACCATATTGGGAATATGTTTATTTCCAAAAGTCAAACCTTCATAAAAAAACAAAGAATTAATATTATTTGAAAGCTGCATTCAAAGGAATTTGATGAAGAAAATTATCTTATATAAATTAATTTAAAGAACCTGATACAGCTATATAGCACAAGTAGGGAAACAATATTTTTAAAATATCAAAATAAATAAAGCTAAAAAACAAAGAGATTGCATAAGTGAGTATATTGATATTTATAAAGGTATGTAATTTTGTAAAAGTGCAAAGCTTTCTCAGGGAAAAACAATTTACCTTTTGTTAAATGAAATAACTTAGCTTGATAAATATTAATTTTAAATAGATACATTATTGAAACGATTCTCATATAAACTCACTCTATGATTTCTGTGGATAATCCAGAATCAAGACAAATACAAAATATCATAGGGAAAATTCTCAAAAAAGGAATACTGGTAGATTTACTTAGGGCCTTACTAGTAATATTTCTAATTATTTTAGAATAATTGGGAAATGAAAAATATACCTTTATTTAACCCTCAAAATTTACCACACTTTGATTAAAAACATTAAAAGACATATCCATGGAAACAAAATCTATCACCTCTCAGCCCTGCTTTCTGTGAACCATAATATCCCTTTTAAGGCCTCAAGAATTGTGAAACCTGAGTTAAAAATTATGATTCAGATTTAGATCTCACATTCTTGGAGAAAGTTTGATCCCAAGATTGAAATACCCAAAGGCCCCAGTACTATTTCCAAAGGTTTTTGGCTTGAAGCCCACCCTGGAAGTTTTCTTTTTCTTTCCTTAATGTCCTGGCTATCTCAGTAAACAGTCCAGTCTTACACTTCAAAATGAATCACTAGCCAAAGAATAACTATATAGGACTTAATTAATGAGCTCACTGAGCTTTGTAGTTGTTGACAATTTTTTTTCGGCTTCAGCTGGCCCTGTTTGTTCTTTAGTTCAGGTTACTATTATAAAAAAATGATTTTGTTTATAACAGGAAGATTAATGGTTTCATCTCACATTCTGGAAATTGATTCTTGAATTTGGGTTAAATTCATAAATGGGAGCTACAAGAGATTTACTCAGTTGTCTCCTATGTGCAAAGCTGAAATAACAAAGTTCCTGTGAGGTTGACTCTATGATATAGCTTCAAATTGATCATAAAAGCTATAACTCTGAGTGTGACACGAAAATGATGATGATACTAAAGTGAGAATATGAGTAAAAGGGCTATACTAAAATAATTTAGTGATGGTGAGTGCTGCTGATAGCCCTGGGTGCAGTGTTTGCTGGTTGGTTTACAATAACAAACCCTACAATAATTACAACTTATAATTATAACCTGTTAAATTCTAAGGATACCACCTCTTATAAGAAGTTATACCACTTAAGAATATTAAGAACAGGATGCTGGATTAGCCTTCTGGTGAGTAAAAGCCTCCTTTTATCTTGTTCTGGGGTAGTGGGAGGTGGGTTACCTCTGCACACGACCACAGAGTGAAAGCTTTCACTACTGTGGGCTGGTTTGTGGTTCTATACACTCAATACAGACTAGTATCAGGTGGAAGTGTGATTTTAGAACCACAATTAGTCATTTTTACCCTATACAAGGTGAAAGTCTTCACCAATGTAGTTTACAGGTGTGTTCTGATACTTCTGACGCATCAGAAGCTGTACAGAACCTGTATGGACCTCTGTATTTGACTTAACTATGAGGTATTGAGGTATAAAGAAGCTTCTTTGTCTGTTTGACACCTCATAATCATACTTATGGGATAGTATCCCACTATAAGGCTGTATTGGCCAAACTGTGGGATTTTGACCTTAAAACAGCCATAGCCTCATCCGTTTTTGAGATATCAACCTCAAAACTGGTTCATTTTGTAGCCCTGAATGTTTTCTACACAATGGTACCTCATTTGATATGGCTATCATTAAATATGGCAAAGCTATGCCATGTACAAGTTTTTTTGTACATATGTATGTTTTGGCCTAAAGCTGTATGGAGCTGGTTTACTCCATAACTTTTTCTCTAGGTGAGGTATGGGGAAACTAATGGAACCATCATATTGCCCTGATTTTTCTCTTTCCAAAGAGACCCCACATTAGGTATCTCGCACTAAAATTGTAGAAGTTAGATGAGAGGTAAATATTTTAATCACCCTTATTTGACCTTATTTTGGTCATAACTTCTGTAATTCTGGTGCTAGCTCAGTTTGGCTAGTATCATTGGATAGCACTGAAGTAGAGCTGCAATTTGAATACCCATTTGATGGGGTTAAGCCTCTTCCTCTGGATCTCAGATGAGAGGTGAAAATTAAGGTTTATGCTCAGCAATATCTTTGAGTAGGAATAACTTTGTTATTCTTTGTCCTATGATGATGGTACTTGTATATTTGGAAAGAGGTGATTTTCCTCTTTCTTTTGATACCTTTTGAGTTAATTTGGCTCAGCTCCATGTTTTGGTGGTATCTTGGCTTTACCATTGGTTTATAGTATTTGGCTGTCATGCTTGTGCTCTGGTTTTGAGTCACAGGCTTACAGTTCCACAATCCAAAAATGGCTTTAAGGTTTCAAAAAATAATTTAAAGCTATTTTTTTAGTATGGAGTGTGCTACTCAGTACTTGAGGATCTACCAGATTGGTCAATCTTGATATGATACATAATCTCATCTTTGGTGCTTTGAATTACCATGAAAAATATAAATTGTGTATTCCTGAGTCCCCAAAAAAGGAAAACTGGAAATAAAAAGCTATATCTACATACTCTAGCTTGTAAATTTCAGGTTCCTCACACTATTTAATTACACAAAAATAATTATGTTCCCTACACAGAGATGCACAACAAGAGATTCAAAATTTTACACCCTCTAAAACATTCAATCCAGAATAAATTTCATCATCTGTTTATGTACATATACTCTCAGTTGATACAGATTATGTTTGCAAATCTGAATTCCCATCTTAACTGGAGCTGAGAGCACTAAGTAATCAATAAATAAATTTTTGAACCATTAATTTTCAATAAAAATCATTAATAATACTTAAATCCCTTCATCATAGACCTGTGTTTCAAGGAAAATGTGGGTTTCTTCTCATAGAATTCTCAAAGATTCTGAATGTGTCTTCTTATATAAGGGCTATATAACCTTTCTATTCCTCAATTTAAAAATGTGTTCTATTTGAAAATCTTATCCATAATCTTTTAGAAAAATCCAAATTGAGATTTATAAAAATACATTTAATTTAATTAATGTAGTCAGAATTTACAAAAGCTGGAGAATTTCAAAATATTATATAAATAAATTCTCAAAATATTGCAAGAAATTTTTTCTTTCTAATCAGAATCTCTTTCCAAAACAGAGAAGAAAACTCAATAATCATAATTCTGAACATATTTGAGAGCTACTCTCCATGTGAAGTCCACTTCAAGCTTAAGCTACATAGGGATATGAACACTTCATTTGTGCTTTTGGAATATTCTTTACAAATAATGAAACATCTATTTTGATCTAAAAGATTAATTTTCAATTTGTTACTAACTTTTTATTTCACTTTCAATATGAAATTCACTAAACCTGGAATTTTCATGTCTTCCAAAGTTAAAATGTTTCTGTATTGATGATCTCACCATTAGTTCCTGAATAAATATAAGATATTTTTAATAATTTTACTTAATAACACATTAGAGAATAATTGAAAAGGAAGCCCATTCTCCTAAAATAAGATAGATATTTGATTCTGATTTATTACTTGAGGAACTTCCAGCCTTAAAGTGCATTTGTTTTTTAGTATAATTTGGGTAAATTTTTGAAATATATAACCACCAGATAAGCTGTAAGTCTTTACTATAAAACAATAATTAAATATTACTAATATCTTACTTATTTTACTCTGAATTTCCTAATTTCAATGAGAAATAAGATTCAAAATAATTATAATAATGAAATTATTATAATTATAGCTTAAAATTTATATTATTTTGAATAAATGAAATTATATATTAATATATTAATATATTCAATAGCTATCTATTATTGTTGAAAAAAACAATAAATGTGTAAAGAAATTATATTTAATAAAAAAACAACTTCTAACAATAATATTACCAATATCAAAGCTATATATTAATATAAATACTATTTATACTAACAAACAAATATTACCAAGAATGATAAAAAAGGGAAAATAACCTACTCTTGTAGCTTCATATAATAATTTTGAGTTATTTTATGCCTAATAATGTAAATACAACTCATTTAAATTGTATTTACAAATAAAAATAAGAGAAACTACATATTTTCTCAATTTTATGTAGAATTGAGGATTTGGAGATAAATTAAAAAAACAATAAGATTTTTGACATAATCAATTATTTATAAAGTGATTACTGATTTCCAAAGCTTTTTTCTTTAATAATATAAATGATTCATATTTGAAGAATAAAGAGGATTACGTTTTTATTTGATTTATTATTTTTTGTGGTGCATCTGCAAGGGAAATAGGGGAAAAAGAGCTTTATTTATATTAAAATCCTCCCTCCTAGAGTGCATAAGGCTTCTAGTGGATGTGTGATAATCAAATAATCTGTAATTGATCAAAATACAAGGGGTGGTGATGATTACATCATAATCAAACCTTCTTCTCACATCATTACATCATTATTTAGAGTTATCACTGTAAATCTAAGTTTTCTGACTTCATAGGCTTGGAAAAAGGTGAGTCTTTGCGTATTTTCTTAGTTTTAATCATAATATAATAGTGTACACCAGTTAAATCACTTTTTTAATTGTTAAACTTAAAAGAAGATTGCAGTTAGTGATCATAAATTATCATTTTTAAGCTTTAATTTTGATAATTGATAAATTTTGATTTATTCAAGCTAGAGTCATTAAGAGAATTAATTATTATAGCTTTGCATGTCCTTATCAAGCTACCAAGATAATTCAATTACATCATCAAAATCCTCCTCTTTATGACTTTTCTTGTAGATCATCCTTTCTGTTGAAATGTACTATTTTAAACTTCAGACTATGATTTCAGGGGGTAATACCTGGAATGTCATAATGAAAACTTCATAATTTTTCATCTATGAACTAGTAGAATCTTAATATCCACTTTTTAACTTTGGACCGCTGTTAAATTAAAGTGGTCAACAGCTATTGCTATTCTGCTCAATAAACCCTTTTAAGTTTTAGCTTTTCTTATAGCTTTCCAAATAAAGCTTATATATTCATTCCTAAAGGTATTTAGTAGTAGATTTCTTTTTGGATAAACTCTTTATCATGTATATCTCAAAATATATGAGCTAAAAACCATGGATATATGTGCTGATCATAAAAGTGCATATATTAAGGTTTCCTGAGTAAGTCTTTACGTTACCAATATTAAATAAAATTTTATATGTTTAGTTTTTGATGGGTAATCCAATGGTGTAGCTTGTTTCAAATTTTTATTCATTGTATTCTGAGATAATCAAGAGCTTAAGCTTTTTTATGGCAATTTGACTTATTTTAACATTATAATTTCAATCCTTGTTATTAAAGTAAGCTTTGTAGATTTGTTTTGTAGCCTGTTTGGATATATGGTCATATAGGAAAGGCTCATAAAATTCATTTCTATTTATCCATGGAATATCTAAATTCGAACAAATTATCACTTTTAAAATTCAACTTTGATAATTAATAGAGTTTTAGGTATTCATGTTAGAGTAATTAAGAGATTGACCTTGGATAGCTTAGCATTTCCTTACCAATCTACCAAGAGAATTTAATTATATCATCAAAACTCTATTTTTTATGATTCTTCATGTAACTCATATTTTCTGTCAAAATTTACTATTCTAAACTTCAGACTATTATTTCAGGGGGTGATACCTCCAATATCATTATTAAATCAAATTATTCTTCATTTATGAATTTTTGGATCCTGAATATCCACCTTCTTTAATTTTGGTCCACTTTTGAATTAATGTGGTCAACAGCTATTGCTATTTTTCTCAATAAACCCTTGTAAGTTTTAGCTTTGCTTATAGTGTTTCAAATGAATTTTATACATTTATCTCTACAGGTATTTAGTGGTAGCTTTACTTTTGGATAAGCTCTTTATTATGCATGTCCCAAAAGATATGATCTAAAAACCATGAATATATACACTCATCATAAAAGTTCATATGTTGAGGTTATCTCAGTAAGTATTAACTTCACAGATATGAAATAAAAAAATTAATATCTGTAATCTTTTATGGGGAATACAATTGTTTAATTTATTTCACCATTTTCTTGATTTTACATTGAAATAAGATTTTTAAGAGAATTGTAACAAAACAAATGATCAATTGAAGTAATAATGTCAAAGAATGAGGATTATAAAGAAGATTACCTTTGGTCTTTGATAATTTAAAAGATCTATATATAAAGAATAAAGATTTTACCTTTTGATTTAATTTTTTTATTGTTTTGATGCATCTGAGGGGAAAATAGGGTAAAAAGAGCTCTATTTATAGTAAATACCTCCCTTCTAGAGTCCAGTAGGCTTCTAGTAGACGTGTACTGATGGTATCCACTGGAAATGATAAGTATTTCAAGGTTTAGTGATGATTACGTCATGATAAAACCATCTTATCTCATTATTACACCATTTTTTAGAGTTATCACTATAACTCTAAGTTTTATGACATCGTACACTTGGCAGAAGCCTAAGCTTTGTGTATTTTATTAGTATCAATAATCATCTAATAGTATTCGCCAGTTTTATCACTTTTATAACTGTTAAAATTAAAATAATATTACAGTGAGTGATCATAAATGATCAATTTTAAGCTTAAACCTTGATCATTAATACCTTTTAAGTTATACACGCTAAAGCTATTCTGGGAGTTAATTATGATAGCTTGGAACTTACTTATTAATTTTCCAAGAGGATTTCATTACATCATCAAAACTCCTTTTTTGATGATTTTCTTGTATCTCATCTTTTCTGTCAAAATTCAACATTTTAAACTTCAAACTTTGATTTCAGGGGGTTATATCTTGGATATTATGATAAAAATTACATCATTCTTCACGTATAATCTAGTAGAATCATATTATTAAATTTTTTTTAAGTTTGGACCACTTTCACAACAAAGTGGTCAACAGCTCTAGTAATTTTGCTCAATAAACCCTTACAAGCTATAACCTTGTTTATAGCTTGTCAAATAAAGTTCATATCTGTGTTCTTACAGTAATTATGTGGTGTTTTTTTAACTCTATATCATGTATACTTCAAGAGATATTAGCTAAAAACCATGAATATATGCATTGACCAAAAAAGTGCATATATTCAGCTTAATTCCTTAAGTATTGACTTTAGATAATTGTCATGAAGTTTTTTTATGTTCAGTTCTTCATGGGAAATCCAATGGTGTAATTCATTTCACATTTTTTTTCATTGGTCTCTGAGTTGGATAAGATTTTATGTCTTTTTAGGGTATTATTACTTATTATGCAGTAATTATTGACTTTACAGATATGCCATAAAAATGATAAATGTGTATTTTCCAATGAGGAATCTAATGGTGTTATTTATTTTACATGTTTACTCATTATATTCTGAATTAATTCAGAGTTTGTACCTATTTATGGCATTTTTACTGGCTTTAAGATAATTATTATGAGTATAATTATTATAAAGTTTTTCTTGTGACCTTTTTGGATATGTGGTCATATCCTAAAGGCTCACATTCCCTACCACCAGAGAAGATTGTACCACAATCTGATATAGTTAGCTAGGGTATGATACACTGTCCTACCTCTTCAATAGCCATTTTATTCTTGAAGCTCAATAATGCTTAATTTTTCTATTCTTCAGTTCTTCTTTCATGTCTAAACCTCCTTAGTAGCTTATCAGAATTAGTTTTATCTCTCTCAAGTAGCCATTAATCTTCTTGAGTTGGTTTTCTATACCTTAAAAGGTTTTCCCTTTCTTTTGTTCTTCTTGTCCTCCTTTACTTGAGGACTTTTTCAATCTTATTTTCTTCTTCTTCTTCTTCTAGAGGGTGAGCTTCAAGTGGTGCTTTATTTCTTAGGGGAAATAATTCCTTCTCACTTGAGCTGTAAGGTTTCATCAGACTTACAGTAGATTTGGGGTGTTTTTTCATTAGTTCACCTGTTAGTTCTAGCTGAATATCATTAAGGCAATTTATATCTCCTATAATTAAGGTTAATGCAAAGTAATATGTCAATTTCTTTGGGCCTTTGATATTATTAAGCTTTAAAGTTGATACTAAGACCAAGTCTTCTACTTTAAAATCAGGTGGCTTATGACTTTTTTCCCATCTTTCTTTTGCATATTCAAAAGAAAACTGCATACATCTGTTTGCATTATGGCTTTCTTTTTCAAGCATCATTTTAAAACTGCTTGCTGTTTGATTTATATAAGCTGAGTCCTTTTTGAGGGTGTCATAAGGAAGTCTTGTATTCCAAACTTTTTGTAAAATTTCTGGTGTTTTAACAGTTAAGGAATCAACCAATTTCTTGTATTCCAGTTCAAGAGCTGGTATTAAAGTACACCAATAATGGGTAAAGCCATCAGAGTCTTTGAATTATAAGCCATAAGCACAGAATCTTCTGATTATTTCTTTCAAATTTTGTATCATTCTTCCTGCTAAACCATCAGTCTGAGGGTGATAAGCTGCTGAGAATGATAATTTTGTTCCAAAAATGTTATAGAGATTTTTCCATAATGCTGAAGTGAATTAGGGATCTCTCTCACTTATAATATTTTGGAATAATCCTTTATGTCTAATGACTCTATTCTATATCATTATGGCTGTGTTCATAGCTGTATCATCTTTATGAAATGGTAAGAACATTGGGGTCTTACTGTACCTATCAATTCATTCTAGACATGCATTAGAACTTCTATCACATCCTGTGGGTAGAGCTGTTACCCAATCCATATGAGCTATTTCCCATGGGAGTTTTGGTTCTTGGATTTTGATAATCATTGAAAAGAATTTTCCTGTGGCTCCATTTGCTTTTTGGAATCTGTCACAAGTCTAACAATATTCTGCAACCTCCTTTCTCCAATTTGGCCACCAAGAGCTTTTTTTTACCCTTTCTAGTGTTCTAGATTCTTGGATATGTCCAGATAAAACACTATCATTGCATTCATGTAGTATGGTATTTAGTAGATCTCTATCTGTCATGGTCATTACACATGTATTTTTTTCTCTGAGATAAATAATTCCATCAACAAGGTGAACTCTTCCTTCATCATAAGCTTTCTTCCATATTTCACCTAGTTTGGTAGATAAAAATGGGTCTTTACAATTTTTCATTAAGATTTGGAACAAGATATGACAGTTTGTTTCAATCTTATAGCTTCCTTCAACTGGTTTAAATAGCTCTGTGCCAATATCTGTAACACATATTCCTTCTATATCATTTTCTTGCTGTGGTACCTATGCTGAGTTTTCAGGTGTATTTTCTAGAGCCCATCTGCTAAGACCATCTGCATTTTTATCAATATTTCCATGCTTATGAACTATAATCATATTTCCTGTATATTCTTGGATAGCAATCTTCCATCTCAGCATATGTCTATTTGGTGGATTCATGTTTAAAAAATATCTTATAGAATTACAGTCTGTGATTACATCAAACACTTTCCCATCTAATTAATAATTTAATTTTTTTAAAGCCCACACTTGACAAAGAAATTCAATTTGGCTTTCTCTATATCTTGCTTATTTTGGTTGAATTTTACTTTAAATGAAACAAATTGATCCTTCAGCAGGTTTTTCATTAATCATTCTTTTTGGCTTAGTGAAGCACCTAATCCTTCTCCACAAGCATTCAATTTACAGTTTGAAAGGTATTTTCCAATCTGGCATTAGAGTAAGTTGGGATTTTGTGAGGGCTTTCTCCAGTTCCTCATATGATTGAACCCTTTCTTCAGTCATCTCACAGACTTTCTGCTGGTCACATATTTTATACAAGGATTTGGAAATTCTTGCAAAGTCTTTTATATGCTGTCTGTAATAACCAGAAAATCCTAGAAATGATTGAATTTCTTTTTTGGTTTGGGGAATTGGTTTCAATAGTACTGCTACTACTTTGTTCTTATCTATGACCAAGCTTAGTTCAGATACAACATGTCCCATTGAGTTTAGTTCACTATATACAAAATGACACTTTTCAAGGAAATTTTCATATTCACTTGTACATCTTCTGTAATAATCTTGCTGGTCTTGTTATGTTGGCTTCCCAAGTTTCTTAGCAAACTATAATATCATAAATGTAGATAATTAGCCATCCTCCTGATAATTATGCAGGAAATATGGTATTCATCATTCTTTGATAATGGGAAGGGGCATTTTTAACACAAAAAGGCATTCTTAGGTAGTCATATATGCTACAATGGATTATGATCCTTAGTAGTTTTCTGGAATTGTCTGTTAAGAAATTTTGGTTAAAACCCTTTAGACAATCCATGGCTGTAATGAGCCTATCCTGTGACAATTGTGTTAATTTCTCATGGATTCTGGGTATTGGGTAACTTTCAGGGATGGTATAGTTATTTAGAGCTCTAAAGTCCCCTACCATCCTTTATTTTCTATTATGTCAAGCTATAATAACAGGTGTAGTGACCTCTACCTGTTTGTTATGTCCTAATTTCCTTAATACACCTGTCCATTAATTCTTTAATGTGTACCTCTAAGGATTCTCTAGCTCTTGGGCTATCTGGGTATGCTGGTCTTCTTAACAGGGGTGGATAAAGTTTTTTACATTTAGAATAATTTCTACGTCATTTCCAATGATAGAACCTAGTGGCTCTTTGTCAATTTCAAATGCACTTTTGTATTTGTATAAGAGATCAATCAATTTTTGTTTCATTTTTTCTGTTAAATCTTGATTTAATTCTGCCTCCATAAGATTTTATCTTGTGAATAAATTCTTTCCTGGTCTTTTCTGTTCATTTTTTATAACAGTAATTTGCTTTTTGTTGTTTAAAAACCAAATTTCTGTCTTTTATTCTCTCCTATTATAAAATATCTATCTTTTTTGTTGGAGATATCTATACAATAGATTTACAAGTAATCCTTTCCAGTATATAATGGTTACTAGTACAGTTGTCCGTTATCAAAAACTCTACTTTCACTCTTATGCATTGGGAGGGATGGGTAAAGATTAGTGTTAATTCACTTATTCCAAAGGGCTTTATTATTTCACTTGCACTACCAAGTTTAATTCCTTGTGTTGGTATAAGTTTATTTTCCCATAATGGTATAGTTTCTTGTAAATAATTTTTTCCAACAAAGGTGCAGTATTCCCCTGTGTCCAGTTTTCCTTTTGCCTCTTGGTCCTCTACCATAACAACACTTATACTTCATTTTTAAGCTGTATATCCCATTCCTTTTGCAGTTTTGGTTCTATGCAGTTTGGCATCTTGTATATTTGTGAGGCTTGTATCAGATGTTCCAACTTGTTGTAAGTTTGAGTTTACATCTAGTACTTCATATATCAAGTCAATATTATTAATTTGTGCATTAATTATACTTATTTCATCACTTTAAGAGCTTTCTGATTCTTCAGTATCTCTTTCAGATTTAGATTCTTCTTCTTTGTCATTGTGGTTTTCTATTTCCACAATTTCATTTATTTTTGACTTTTTGAGGAAATTTCTGGGTTGGTACCCAATACCACCACATTTATGGCATTTCCTTTTCTCATTAGTGTTGGATGTATTGGTCTTGAAAGGTTTTTTTGGTTTTTCTTTCTTAATAAATGGCTTATTTGGACTTTCAATATCCTATTTTTTTCTATTTCCTACCAATTTTGGTCCTTGTAACTATGTCTTCTAGTGCATTAATTTACTCCTGTTTGGAGCATGGCTCTATGCATCTTCCACTCAGGGCATTTTCCAGTTCTCCTCCACATTTTTTAAGGATCTTCATATGCACCATTTTTTGTTAAATTTCTGGATATAATGTGTTTTAAGAACAAATTTAAAAGTTTATCTTTGTCTGGGTCAAAGAAGGAATTTTCAGATGCATTTTCTATTTTTTACCTCCAGTCATCATTTGCCTACTTGGTGATTATTTCATTTTTCCACCAAGACCAGGTATTTTTTCAATTTGTTTGTCTTATTCCATAATACCATCTTTTTGCAGATTTTTCAAATATTCAATGTAATATTGAATCAATTAATTCATCTGTTATGGAATGATCTTCTTGCAACATGTCAATTGTCTTAATGAATGACATATGGTCATGTTCACCTTCACCGGTGAATGTTGGCCATTCCTTAAGCTGAGGTTCTTCTTCCATTGAGATTTTATTGTCTTCTTGATGGCTTAAGTCTGCTATGAAGTTATTTGTCATTGTCTCCTTTGTTTTAACAGGACTTTCTTTGTGAGAACATTGAGTTGATAACTTTGGCATATTTAAGTTGGCCTTATTTATTTTATCCATTTTCTCTGTAATAATTCTTATTTCACTTTGGATATCATCTTGAATATTAATTCTTGCTTTATTTCTCTTTTATACATGGCCCAGAAGTAGTTTCTGATGTGGTTAAGTCTTTTCTTTGAATTATTCAACAGAAATAGATAATTTGTTTAATTTTTCAGTCAAATTATCAATACTCTGGTCATAATCTATTGTCAAAGTCTTTTCTTTGATATCTTATATGTATTTATAATATTCTTTTTTTCCTTGTATTAATTTCTTATTATTGTCAATCAAGACCTTTGATTTGTTATTTTAAACCATAAATTTAATGTTATCAATTACTTTTTTATTTTATACAACAGTTTGTGTTAAATACAATATAATACTTTTCATTTCTTTTAAATATAATAGGGTATTTTTAATCTCTTTGTAAGTTGATATACTATTTTAAATTTCTTTTGAAGTACTTATATCATCAGGAGACAAAGGTATCCCTTTGGGAAATGGGGTTGTCTCATTTTTTCTCCTCTTTATCCTTTAATTCCATCGAGGTTATTTCCATGTTGAAGACATTGTCCATAAAATCCTTTAACTTGGGAAATGTGGCTTCCTCCAGTTATTTGCATTGCTCTTATTCCCTTCTTGAGGATGCTGGATGGCTTGTGGCTTTCTGTTAGAAGCTGCTTGGGCTTCTTCCTTGCTTGCCAGTCCTTTATATTTTTGATTTTATGTTTGAATTATAGTTAGTTCCATCCATTGTAGGATTCAACTATTTCCTCCTCTTTGAGGAGTGTCTTGAGAATATGCCAGGAGCTCATTACTCATTTGTGAGTTTGTGGCAACATTTCCCAATATTTGTCCTTCTACACCATGTAATACTGCTTTTACTGGCTCATGTATATGTCTATTTGAGCCCTCTTAATTTGATTGGTTTATATTGGATTTACTTATTCATAGATCCAATTCAGGTTCAGAGATAGGAGGAATTTCAGGGACTTTCCTTTGGGATTTGGAACTTCCCTGTGTGGATTCTGTTCCACTGGATATCTTTCCCTTTTGTGGTATCATTTCTACTTCTGAGTTCACCTCCATCTGATTGGATGGAGTATTGGGAACCTCTTCTAGTAGTCATATTGAAAGAATAAAAGAGAAATATAATAAAAATAAAAAGATATTTTTTATGGAAATTTAAGAGAGGTACTCACCTTCAGATTCCTCAATAGTGGGTCCTTGAAAAACTAAGTTCTTAGCTTCTCTTTTCTTATTTAATGTTGTTGTTGGAAAACTTTCACAAGTTTTTTCCACCAGTCTTTCAACAGTGGCTTGATTTTCCTCTTTTGGAGTGTCTTTAAACACTAAAAAAGACAAATAAATATAACTCTTTTTATCAAAAGTGTTATTTTTGGTAAGATATGGAAATTTCCATGTAAAAATTACTTTTATATCTTTGTTAACTAAGAGAAATGAGTGGAAGAAATGAAAAAAAAAGAATAAAATGAGTTTTTTATCATTTTTAAATTCAAATAATAAAATGAAAATTAATATTATGATTGAAATTAAATTATAATATATTTTTTTTTAATTTATAAATATCTTTTTTAACTACTAGAGTCACTCAAAGAAAATTCTTGCAAGTCTAAGGATGTGAAAAACCACACGTAATACAGTAAAATTTCTTTCCAAATGCCTCAATAGCTTTTAAAATCAATAAATATAAGCTTATTATATTATTTTTTCATTAAAAATATAATTTATTATTAGATAAGCCCAATTTTAATCCTTTTAATGTTCTTTTAAGTAAATATCACAGCCTGGCCCCAAATGTAAGGTTTTACTATGAAACAATAAGTAAATCTTACTAATATTTTACTTATTTTACTCTGAATGTCCTAATTATATAGATGAATAATATTCAAAATAATTATAATAATAAAATTATTATAATTATTGCATAAAATTCATATTATTTTAAATAAATGAAATAATATATTAATATATTAATATATACAATAGCTATTTAATATTTTTACAAAAAATAATAAATGTGTAAAGGATTGTTATTTGATAATAAATAACAATTTATAACAATAATATTACCAATATCAAAGCTATATATTAATATGAATATTATTTATATTAGCAAAAAAATCCATAATAATTATTACAAGGAGAAAATAAACTACTTTTAACACTTGTTATAATAATTTTGAATTATTTTATGCCTAATAATGTGAATACAGCTTATTTGAATTGTATTTACAAACCAAAATAAGAGAAACTACATATTTTCTTGATTTTACGTAGAATTGGGGATTTGGAGATAAATCAATAAAACAATAAGATTTTTGACATAATCAATCATTCAAAAAGTGATTACTGATTGGTAAAGCTTTTTTGTTTAATAATATAAATGATTCATTTTGAAATAATAAAGAGAATTACCTTTTTATTTGATTTATTATTGTTTTTGTTGCATCTTGAGGGGAAACAGAGGAAAAAGAGCTCTATTTAAATTAAAATCCTCCCTCCTAGAGTCCAGAAGGCCTCTAGTAGACTTGTGCTGATGAAATCCACTGGAATTGATCAATATTTTAAGGCTTAGTGATGATTACATCATAATTAAACCTTCTTCTCTCATCATTACACCATTATTTATAGTTATCACTGTAAATCTAGGTTTTATCACCTCATAGGCTTGAAAAAATGTTATACTTTGTGTACTTTCTTAGTTTTAATAATAATATACTGGTATACACAAGTTCTATCACTAATTCAACTGTTAAGCTTAACACAAGATTGCAGTTAGTGATCATAAATCATCATTTTTAAGCTTTAATTTTGATAATTAATACATTTTGAGTTATTCAAGCTAGAGTCATTAAGAGAGTTAATTCTTATAGCTTTTCATGTCCTTACAAAGCTACCAAGAAAATTCAATTACATCATCAAAACCCTCCCCTTGATGACTTTTCTTTTAGCTCATCATTTCTGTTGAAATTTACTATTTTAAACTTCATGATATGATTTCAGGGGGTTATACCTTGAACACAATGATGAAAACTTCATAATTCTTCATTTATAAACTATTAAAATCTTAATGTCCACTTTTTTAAGTTTGGACCGCTTTCAAATTGAAGTGGTCAACAGCTATTGCTATTTTGCTCAATAAACCCTTGTAAGCTCTAACTTTGCTTATATATTTATTCCCAAAGTTATTTAGGGGTATATCTATTCTTGGATAAACTCTTTATCATGCATATCTCAAAATATATGAGCTAAAAACCATGAATATATGTTCTGATCATAAAAGTGCATATATTCAGGTTATCTCAGTAAGCATTTACTTTACCAATATGAAATAAAATTCTATATGTTTAGTTTTTGATGAGTAATCCAATGGTGTAGCTTGCTTCAAATTTTTATTCATTGTATTCTGAGATAATCAAGAGCTTAAGCTTTTTTATGGAAATTTGACTTATTTTAACATCATAATTTTAATTCTTGTTATTAAAGTAAGTTTTGAAAATTTGTTTTGTAACCTGTTTGGATATATGGTCATATACAAAAGGCTCACAAAATCCATTTCTATTTGTTCATGAAATATCCCTATTTGTAGTATTAAAATCAACAATCAGAATTTCACTACTGAAGAGAAAAACATTTTAAATAGCCTTACTAATTTTCAAAAAAATGGGCAATTTATATTTGGAATAATAAAACAATTATTCATAGTTTCTGATACTCTTTATCAATTCAACATTTTTCAATTACTGGCCACATATCACTCTATTCAAATTTCTGTGTTTTTAGGAAATGGAATTTATTATCTCATACAATGAAATAGAAGAACAATGTGGTCTATATGATCCTATCTCAAACTCTTCTGGTCTCTGTGTCATACTAAACCCCCTGTATGTTTATAGGTGATAAACTTAATGATTTGAGTTCTCATTATTATTCTCATTAAAGAGTTATATCTTACTAATATTGATATTAGGCTGTTACAAAATATCTCATAGTATGAGCTAAAGAACAGATTTAATCTCTCTTTTAAAAGGACAGGAAATCCTTGAATTGAAGTCCAGAGCTTCAGGGCTACCTTTAATTGATGTCCATAGCTGAAGAACTACCTTTAACATAAGTCTGGAGCTGCAGTAAATACTTTTATTCATATCCAAAGCTGCATGAATACCTTTTACTTAAGTCTGGTGCTGCAGGAAAGACTGAAATTTGCATGTTCACCTTTGAGAAATACAGGCTTTCACCAAATCTGGTTTGCACTTCTTAGAGTGAATGAACTATGAAACATTAATCAATTTCTCTCACATTCTCAATGATATCTACTTTATTCAAGGCTTACTTTTAGGTTCTGCAATTATGTGTGACTCCAAGTCAAGTGCCACTTCTTGGATTGTGATTTACCCTGGATTAGTCCATATTCAATCTCTTTATAGCTCAGAAAAAATTATAATTAATTTATAAGCCATAATCCTATTAATAAATATTTTT
Organism: Austropuccinia psidii; assembly: GCA_023105745.1. Taxonomy (NCBI): domain Eukaryota; kingdom Fungi; phylum Basidiomycota; class Pucciniomycetes; order Pucciniales; family Sphaerophragmiaceae; genus Austropuccinia; species Austropuccinia psidii. Next base: position 11,169,093 of record JALGQZ010000008.1, on the reverse strand, counting down.
AATAAGATATAATTTTACATCAATAAATCTCTACTTTTGAAATACAAATAAATCTAATCCCATATATTTTCCACTATAGCCTTAAGCTAACAGCGATGATATTTAGTTCGTTTTTTCATTTATATAATCTAAAAATACAATTATGTTAAACATTCAAAACAACTGAATTTTTATTAGAAAGAACATTCATAATTAGAGTTAATATTAGAAATTCTTTTGGTATCATTATTAGTATTTATCTTAAACATGTTTGAGCTCAGATATGATTCAGTTATTAAAAATGGCTTTAATCATAAAAATATAAATGATATAAATTATTATTAATTTATTATAGAATATCTTATCAGATTCATATATTCCTGGGATAAATGGAGTTTAGTATTTCATTTAATCATATTTATATTAGTAGATAATGATTATATGGTGCAAGAGACAATACTCCATTAAAGTATCAGTTAAAGCTGATATAAATAAAAGAAGAACTTTATATTCTACCATAGTACTTCATGGTAATGGGCTTAAGAAAATACATGGGCTTCAATAAACATGTGTTAAATTATGTGAGATATGCTACACCCATTTGCTTCTAAATTAATTTGGAATATATTCCTTTTTAAACTACAATAAGCACCTCATTATTACCAAAACTCATATATATACCTTTTCTTGAGACCTCGGTGCATATTGTATTCTGTCCTATATATAATTTTCTCTATTACTTAATGTGGTTACTAAACAAAATTTCATATAGTTACTTACTGATATAAATTTATATCATATTTTCACACTTAGTTGGGAGAAAGTGTTCCTTGGATAACTTTTCTATGACTTTAATTTATAATTCAATTAAACATCATATCTTAATTAAACCTATATATTCTCAAGAGTGCGTATTCCAATATCTTATATATTCAAAGATAGAATCTTCTCTGAGGAATAATCGAAATATGTTCCTAAAAATCATATTTTTCTCTTTTAGGATCCTCTTTCAAATACAAATACTTTATTCTATAATATTTACCAAAACTAGGTTTGATTTTTCTTTGATTTAAGGGTATTTATTTTTCCTTATATAAATGAAAAGAATCAATTCATAGAATAATATATATTCCATTTTCTCATAGATTGTAGTATTGATGTATTCAAAATAATATTTTATTAGTTAATTTAATCAGAGAAGCATGTTAAAAAATTTATAATGAAAATTTTCTTTCATATGAAGCTATTATTCACGTCTTAGACCCTTGAAATGAAACAGTATATCATCCCTGAGAATTCTCCAGTACTATGGTGTCAGAAATCTCAAAATTATGCTTCTTACACTGATATTATGGTCCATTTGAGGAAAAGATGTGAGACAATGAGGCTATATATTCTGTAGCCTTGAGAGTTAATTGGCTATAAATATGTCTTTTCATCAATAAAATTATCAAAAATCCAGCTGTTCCAAATATTTTTATATTCAAAGACCTTATTTTTTCTATCATCTGGCTTTTAATATCCAAATCAAACAATAAAAAAGTAGATTTATTCCTAATCTCTAAGATAATTTCAAAAATAATTAGTTATAAATATAACATATTATGAATTATTTTCAATTTTTATTTGTCATTAAATTGATTTTTACTACTTAATTTATTCTTTAATTTTCATTTTTTTCTCGAGGTATTAAAATTTTTAAACCAGTTAGCCTTAATAATGATAATTTTTCCTTTTTATAAATAGGATAAAATGGATGTATAAAAACCTTTTAATGGAGCCATTTTAGATATATCCTACATAAATCCTATTTGATAATAAAGCAAAAACAAGAATAATTTGTTATTTTCATCTCCCCAAAACAGTAAATTATCAATGAACTTTGAGCACATATAGCTCCTTTCCTTACATTAAATTTTGTGACCCAGATTTGATAAGCTATATAATATTATTATACTTATAAAGTGAGTATTTACTCAAGTTCCACATAGATTCCCCATACTATAAGATCATTTTTTGACTCTGAGCTTTGATATTTATATATACCTCTCAGATAATCTATAGCTTATAAAAGCTGATACATTTACTCTTCATTTCATAAGGCAAAATTTCTCTCCAAGATATCTTATTTTTCTAATTCAAAGTACATTTTAGAGTCTTTATTAATTATTGATAATTAAAAAACTCAAACCTAAGACTGAGAAACAGAAATTTATTTTTTTCATCAACTCCTTTCATTTATTTTAGGGATTTTAAAAATACTTCACCTCATTAGCCATAGGATTTCAATCATAAAAAACCTATATTTTTTGGTACCAAATCTCATATTTTTTACATAGAAACTCAATAACATGGATTCGCAATATAAGTAGGCACAAAACTTTATATATAAGCCATTATTTCTAGAAATAAAATCAAGTATCATATCCTTTCCTCACAACCCCTCATTTAGTAATACTTAATTTCAATTACTCACAATAATCCCACCCATTAAACATTAATTCATAATGAGAAAAGTGGTTACACCTTAAAACCGGTTTTTAATTTAAAATTTTACATGGGTGATTATTTTGATTCATGTGGGAGATAAAAAAGAAATTTAAATTTCAAATCAAAGTTTTGGAAGAATTTTAAGCCACATGTGCAAGATAAAAAATTTCAATATATTTTCCTGAATATCATTGTTTGATCAGGCCTGTCAAAGCTAAATATTTCAAAAATACATGTAAAAGACTTATTTCTATTGCCTCTTTTTTTAATTTTTTTTCTTGATTAATATCATGTCATGAACAATAAATTGAATCCTTAATTTCTGTTTATAGGCTTTTACATAAAAATTGAAGCTTCATTAACTCTGCTACAGAGATGCATAGCTAACAAATATCAACACCAGGGGTTTTATTTTCAAATTCTTAATGAATAAGACATGGTCTCAAGGGCTGTAAGATTTCCTGAAAATCTAAGAATCATAAAAGAGTGACCCCACAATAAAATTCCTTTCTATTATGAAAATCTGTGTTAAGTGAGACATTATATCACTTATTTTTGTTCTCTTCTTACAGTGAGATTACTTATTTAACATTAAAAAACCTCAATCTTGATTACAAAAGCTTAATCTCAAGAAAAAATTACCAAAAAATAATACACATTGAGTAAATATAATTATTATTTCAGCCTATGGACTTTTTGAGAGGATTTTTTTCACTTATAGAAAGATTAAATGAGGATTAATATAAGAATATCTTGCTTCAACTTTATTATTGGGGAGTTTTTGTAGGATAAAATTTTAAGGTTTAAATTAAGAATAACTCTTATGTTAAGAAATTAATAACTAATTGATCATGGAATATTTGGTGTAATTTTCCTCTGAAATTTCTATTTCTTTGTATTCCTGGACAATGAAATGTTTTGTTTTAAAATACCAATTTATCTATCACTTGTAATATTTCTTTTGAAAAATTAAATTTTTGAAATTTATAATTTTTATTTCGTGAGATATTTGGATATGTAACAACCAAAGATGATATCTTCAGAAGTTGTTGATCTTTTCATATTATTTCAAGAAATTTACAGTAGAACGTATTTAAAGAAATAAAATAGAGCTCTAATATCAAATCTTTCTATGTTGAATATCAATTCAATTCAAGTACATGTAATAGATTTGAGTAATTTCAACCTTAATCTATTTATATTTTTAATATTAATTTTTAATTGTAATCCTTTTTGTTAAAAATATTCCATTGACCTCATTTATCATGTAGTCTGTCTTTGAATTATACTCTTAATATCTCATAGGAACTCCTTTTTTTCATTACTTAGCTTTCAATCAATCATGTAATAATCTTGATATATGGAAATCTCCCCATTTTTTGAGAAATGAAAATATTAATTTATTTAATTAATTCATAAACTGAATTACTCTAAAGTTATATTTCAATTTCCTCAATACCAAAAATTTTAAAATCTAAAACTGATAAAACCCAATTAAGGGTGTTGGTAAACACAATTAAGCTTTTAGTAAAAACATGTAAGCCATTACATGTTTTTACCAATTTATGGCCAAAACACATAAGTGACTATATTTTTTAAAAAGAATTCCTCAGGCTCAGTTTTGAGTTTCTTTTGATTTTTTTTGCTATGTTTTTTCCAACATGGGATATCAATATCCTCAAATTTTTTCAATTTTTTTTTTTGCCAAATTTCTCAAATTTGGCCAATTTGACAAAATTGCATGTTTTTTTGAAAAATTCATTCAAAATTTTCCCACTTATGAATTTCATTAATTTTTTTTGAAAGGAAGGGTTCAGTCTTGTCAATGAGGAGCTACAAGCCCATAATTTTTGAAAAAAAATTTGGTAGGGCAAGTGAAGGTGCAAAAAGTATTTTTTTAAAAAAAAATCCATTTTTGTAATATGGCTGTTTTTAAAAAATTAATTTAAAATATTCCCACTTATAAATTTCCTTTATTTCTTTTTTAAAATGAAGGGTTCAATATGGACAATAAAGAACTAGAAGCCCATAATTTTGCGGAGTTTTTTTGGTAGGACAACAAGTGAAGGCGCAAAAAGTGTTTTTTTTCATGTTTTCAATATGACTATTTTTAAGTACAAAAGTGCCACATGTTTGATAAAAAAGGGACTGAGGTGGGATTTAAGCAATAAATAGGACTGAGGAGGGGGATAATTTTCATAAATTGTATATACAAAAATCAATCAAGCTGAATCAACCTCCAAAATAGTTGGTTTTTTCTGAGGGGGGAGTAATATTGGATAAATATAACATCCTGTGTTTCTTAAATTTATCAGCCCACCCCTGGTCTTGTGGTTGGGCATGAGATTCCAAATTACCAGTAATGGGGGTACTGGATAAGCTTTAGAAATGATTATATCCAATGGAGCAAAATGAGAAAAGATATCCAAGAAGCAGATGAAAATTGGTGGATTATCATTTGGAGGACATAAATAAGGTAAAAAGGAAAAAGATTGGTCTGTGGAATAAAATAAAGCAGGTCTTTGATACTTATTTGCAATTGGATTCCCCATGTCAGGCATGGACATCCACTTGCTCTTTGGAGCCTGGCCAACATCTTCATACTACTCAATTCTGTCCAAATGAGATGATACTAAGGGAATTAAAGTGTTCATGGCTTCATAAAGGTCTTGATTTTTTTGAATTTCTTCATCCAAGTCACGTCTGACATCAGCTCATTGATCTTGAGTCTTGTAAATGTAGTCAGATACTGTTCTGTAGCCACAGTTTCCATCATCCTGGACATTGATATCCTTGAAGGTGTATTTCAATATAAACTTGGGCAATTCTTCTGAGCCAGGTATCTGATAAAATAAGGTCAAAAGATGAATAAATATCAAAATAAAAAAGAGAAATATACATTAAAAAGAATCAGAAACTCACAAAAAGCTTAGAGCATTCATCACTTGTGTGATAATTGCTTTGACAATGCTCACAGGTCAATTCAATTGCATCATATATCTTCAAACTGGTTGCAGGCTTGTGTGACTTTCTTTGTGAGGTTTTGCTTCCAATTTCCAATCTTCTGGACCTTCTAAGGGTGACTTCTTATTTTTCATATTCATTTGATTCAGTTGCTGAGGCTAGTGAATCTGATGAACTGATTTATTTTGATAATGAGGTCTCAGAATTTTCAGATGAGTCCACTTCCATAATTGGATAGGGTGCATTTTACTGTGATCTTTATGTTGTTGTTCTGCTCACTTTTGATGGGGGTATTCCTCTTCTCTTGAATTGACTTTCAATGATTTCAAATATTGAGGATTCTCTTTTATTGCTATTTTTATTTTTATTCTTGGCTCCTTGAGGTCTTCCATGGATATTCTTGCATTCTAGTGGGTCTTCCTAATATTGATCATCCTCTTGACTCTTGGGAATTTGATCAAATGGGACTTTTCCAGTCAAAACATCTTGAAAATGTTGAATAATTGGGGTTATTTCTGTCATTGGTCTTTGAAAAAGGTCTTCTCCAATATCTTAAAATATTTTTTTGGATTCATTCTTTCTTTCTTTTTCAACACTTTGATCATCACCTTGATAACCAGTCTGAGAAGAATATGAGAAAAAAATAATTTAATAAGAAAAAAAGTAAGAATTTGAAGTTAAAAATGCCTCATGGTAAATTTCAAATCCCACCAAGGATGGGAATCGGATATCTTAAGCCTTTGGTGCTTGGAAAATGCCTTTTGGGTCTTATACTTGCAAGGAATTCCTTGATAATTGTTTTATTTGTTAGTGCATTTTTCATTGGGGGAGAATTTAGTTTTCAAATTGTCAAAGGCCATCTGAAGGGTTTAATGAGACACCTTTCCATTGAGAGCACAGATGTGTAGAGGAAAATTCTTTACATGGACAATCATATCTTTGGAGATTCTGTTGACTATTTCAATAAATTCTTTTCTGAAATCCATGTTGACAGCCCCAAATACCTCCAGTACCAGTGGATCTTTGGAGCCAAATTTTAACCATGGCATGGGCACCTTGAACTCTGGAGGTGGAGCCCACACCCAGGTGGAAATAGTGGTCAGTCCAGGCTGGCACATAATACTCCTGTAGAGGAAGCCAGTTATTTTCCAAAAATTGCAAGACTTAAGGATGTTTGACTTGCTTTTGAAGCTTCTTCCAGTTGTCTTTGAAAGAATTTTCAGTAGATGAATACATAGCCTGATAAATGAATCCCAAATTCATCAATATAAACAATGATAAGAATAAAAGTGAAACCAAGTGAAATAAAGTGAAATGTAAAAGTATATTAATTTATTCCAAAGGCCCATAGAATTCTTAAAATACATTCCATAACCAATTTTCTTAATGCAATGAGCAGATACATCTTTATTGATGTGCCAAATGCATGACATGACTTGGGAGTCTGGGAAGAGCTTCTTGAGAGAGTTTTTCAAGGCCAGAACCCTGTCAATAACAATGACTTTAGGGGGAAATATATTGGTGTTGTTGAGGACTTTTTCTATGTATTGATTTAATTCCCAAGTATATTAGGGTTCAATCTCATTCTTCATCAAACAAAAAGTCCCAGAAAAGGTCTTATTTGCTGAGCTGAATCCAACAATATGAAAAAGGGGCATTTTGAGATTATTGGTTTCATAAGTACAATCCATAAGAATGACATAAGGAAAGTCATGAAGGAGTTTTATGGCAAGGGGATGAGTGAAAAACAAGGAGGTAATGTGTCCCTCAGAATCCCTTGCAGAGGACCAAGCAAAATTTTCTTCTTTGAGAGTGTCAGTAAGAGAATCAATGGGCCTTCTACCTTGAAGTTTGTCTTTCTTAGTTTTCTTGACTTGGCTTTAAATGTCTTGAAGGATTACAGGACTGTCAGACTCCCTCTGGCTGCATAATTGGGCCTGAATTTGCCTTGGCAGAAGCAGTGATTCAGACATTTGAGAAATTTGGGATTTTTCTTGCTCATTGAATTTTCTGAAAAAAGGATGTGCCATTATATTTTCAGTGGCATAATGGCTATGTTCAGTATTTTTGACTTTAAGAGTCCAAGTGGTCTTCTGGGTATATTTTCTGGCATAAAGTCTAAATGGACAGACAAGCTTTCTTGGAGTGACTGTTTGGGAGGAGTTTTTGTTGGGATTTGGGGTCCCAGACCTGTCACAACTTATTTAAATTTGTTTGTGGGTCATATTGTACCTCAAGGTAGACACAGAATACCCCTGAGCCCTGGAAACATTATACACATGCTTCCAAAGAAGCTTAAGGGTCTGAAATTCACTTTCAGTGGGGGGTTGAAGCATTTGTGAGTGAAAAAGATGTATAGATTCAAAAAATAGGGGGATTTGGGCATTAGGAATGAGGAAAGAACCTTTATAAATGTGATAAAGAAGTGATAAAAGGTGTTAAACATCAAAAGAAGTGGTTAAGAGTGAGAAAAAGTGACTTAAATGTGGGATTAATAAATGAGGAAAGGTAAAGTATTGGAATTTTAGAGGCTTGGAAGCAGGTTGTTGTGGAGGAAAATGTAGTCTTTGGGGGAAAAAAAGAAAAGTGTGAAAAGCTTTGCAAAATTGCTTTGGTAATTCTGTTTTTAAAAAAAATTGTTTAGGGTGGGGAGAATGCGGATTATTTGGGTGTTTGGTTTTTTTGGGGGGTCTGTGAAAAAAATCTGAAAAAATTGGGATTTAGAGGGGTTTGGGGGGAAAAACCTTTTTTTGGAATGTTTTGGCCCAATAAAGGTTTTGTTGTGTTTCATTTTTGATTAAAAATGGGCCCAGGGAACCCCTTATCTGTTTTTACCAATACCCTATTTTAATTGCTGTATATTCATTTTTCCTGAAAGCTATGGGGCAAATTTTTAACCTCTATTCAATAGTTAAATTGAATATAATATGAATATTGGATAGCTATTTTGAATAATTACCAAATATTTATTTCTGAAAAAATGAAAATCATTTGATTTTTTGTCAATACTTGAACCCTATTCTATTTTATAGAAAAATGATTTGGTTAACTCAGCTCTTTGACTAAATTTGTTTCTAAAATTTTCCTTGTGAATATTTTGGTATTTTCCTGAATATGAATTTACTTTTATAATCTTATTCAGCCTAAAATAAAATAGAAAATTTATAATTTTACACTTTTTATAAAGTGTCTTTAAAATAATTAATTACTCCCTTTCATATATATTTTTTTTAAAAAATAAAGGTTTCTTGGTTAGTTCTTGGGTATTTCTGTTGATTAACAGCTTACAATATTCATTAAATTCATATTTTAAGCATAGGAGCCACAGAAATACGCTCAAATTACGTTGGAAGGAAATTTGAAGTAATGCAAGTATCACTTCAGAGACATATCTAGCCATAATAATAAAATTTTAAGATTCAGGTTTTTGATAATTAACCTTAACTATTAAAAATTTAAAAAGGAATTTACACAGATTTTGATCAGTTTTTGATGGTACTTTATTCGCAGTTTTCTTTCAGAAATATGCAAAATCACAAGGAAAAGAAAAATCATATACAGAAATTGATCTTTCATCTATTTCATGAATCATCAGCTTTTTTCAATTAAAACACTCTAAAATTTTGGAAAAAGAAATTTTTATAATCCTTAAATCGCTGTGAAGATTTTAAAAATTGAAATAAAACTTTCAATTGGAAGCTTGACCGGATTTGAATATTTCCAAGTAAGATTAAGCTTTTAGAATATTTTTTACCCAATACTATTAAGTATATATATATATATATATATATATTACTTCAAGATATTTCATTACTTAGTCCTCATCTTTCAATATCCAAAACAATATTAAAATTTTAAATAAAGATAATTTTTAGGATATTCAATTAATCAATCTTCTATTGTCACTTTTCCAATGTTTACATTCTAAATTTAATATTTTGCGTCTTATTTTTTACAGAGAATATAAAAGCTAAAAAAACCCACAAAAAATGAATAAAATAGTCTCTTTTTTCTTATAAAATTCAAATCAGAAGATAAAATCTCCCCAAAAGATAAATGATGAAAAAAAATATGAAAACTGAGCTTTAGTTTTAATATTAGTATAATTGAAATTCCTTTTTCATTTTTATTCAAATAGTATCAGTAGAAAAACTATCTTTATTCCAATTTGAGAAATTTTTTACCACCTTTACTTATTCTTTTTAATTTTATGAATAATATGTTTTCTTTTTTATATTATTAAGCTTTTTGGGGGTTATTTGTTCAATTTTTTTAAATTTACTTTGATTTTTTATTTTTTTTCATTTTTTTAATTAGTATTAACTCTTCTTTTATATGTTTCTTCTGAAGACTACAGTTGTTGTCCTTTTAATTCATGCTACTGTGATTCATTATATTGTAAATAATTATCAGAATTTCTATAGAAGGTTTCTTTGCGCCTAAAGATTTGAAATTAATCCGAAATTAATAAGATTTTTCAATAGCAGGTTCCACTTTACAGAACCTGATACTTTTCTTTGAATAAAAAAATTAAAATTCAAAAGACCCAAAACAAGCCAATTTTTTTCTTTTCAAAAAATTGGTGAAATAGGAGATCTACTCATCAAAAATCTTATTAGATTCGCTTATAATAAGATAAATAATAAAATTAAATAAAAAAATAATACTGATATCAAGAAAATTCTAATTAATAAAAAAAAAGATATGTATTTTTTGTACAAAAATATCCCTTTTTTAATGATTACATTAAATCAAGATTTTGGGACTTGAAATATTATTCCTTTTTAATATTAAAGAAAATTACTTTATAGAGCATAAAAAATTAAATATAATATACTTCTTCTCAAAATGAGTATTTTATAAAGGATAGTTTTTTTTACAAGACAACTTTTAAATTAAAAATAAGAAGTAATATTATCATGGAATAATAATTACTAACAAATAAATTAAAATAAAGTTTTCCTTTTGCTTTAACACTTTATCCTAATTTTTAAGTACCTCAGTCCCTCAAAAGATAAATATAAGTGTTTAAGTTCAGAATATGTATATGGGGTAAAATATTTTTAGCATATGATGGTTTCATTGAGATAAAAATTTAATTGAAAGGCTTTTTCATAAATATAAAATTCTTCAGTTATTTCATTCAATATAATTAATATTTATCATATACAAACAAAAATGGAAATAATGTGAATTATTCAATATCCTGGTGGTTTGTAAGAACCTGGCATATGATCAAAAATTGCAATCCTGGGTACACCCAAGCTCACAGGAAGGATCTAAGCTCATTCTATGTTGTTTCCAATATTATTTCCAAATGAAACACCTGATTTCAGGTGGAGTCCCTCTTCTCATGGTTATCTGTGACTAAACTTAACCTTATTTTACACACCATTAGGGTAGAGAAACTTTGTTCTGATATGCAAGTTGAGACCCTAATAATAAAGACAATATATTAAGAAAACTATATTTCTCAATATTTTCAATCTCATGCCATATTTATATATATCTCAGTTTATTAAGAATTTTTGGACACAAATTAAAAAAATTATTGCATTTTTAATCTATCTTATTTGATAAATTTCTTCATATTATTAGAGGAAATTCCAAACACCCTAATTATTCAAATTCAAATGAAAGGGATCCTTAAATTAAATGTGAATTTTTTTTTTGATATTCTGATTTTATAGTGATTATGTGTTATTGTTTAAGATTTAAATTACTTTTTTACTTGTAAAAGGATCCATTCAATTATATAATCAAAGAATTAATCTATTATTACTGAATTTCAAGATAAAATTAATGGCTTTGAGAATTTATTGTATTTAAATATTTTAGTTTCATATTGTCTTTAAAAATTCCATTACATAATTTAGTTGGCTATTCTGACGGGGAAAAATATTACTAGTTTTTAATGTTGGACATAAAAATATTTTTTACTTGATTCTAAAAATACACATACTCAATTTAAATACATATGGCTTGAAATTTAAAATATTTTTTATTTTATAACACATTGGATTTAATGTCTACCTTTATTATTCCAATTCTTACTAGTGATTAAGCAAAAAATACCTCATTTATGCAAGAGAAAATGAATTCTCATTTTTATATCACACTAGTATAGAAATTAATTTATTCACAAAACTAGTGTCACAGTAACTTAATATATTTCTCTTTGAAGATATTGTGTAAAATTTTTTAATGGAGTTTTAATTTTGGAATTATTTTGTTCTTTACCAATTAAGATTCAAAACCAAGTACATAATATTCAAGAGATACAGGCTCTTATTAGCTTAATGGTTATATTTGTAAGGTTAAATTACCCTTTTCTCAAATTGGTGGTAAATTAGAGGATTTTTCTAATAAAATTATCCACCATAGATATAGAATTATTAATAAAACAAAATTTTGTATCATAAATTTAAAATGGAGTGATCAATCAGGCCTTCACAGTAGTATAATGGGAAATAAAGGATATTTAAGTTGGAAACGTTTTGGGGGAATTTACTCAAGGGAGGGTAAATAAAATTTAAAAAAAGTTACTTTGAAATAGGTTAATATTAACACAATTTTTCTCTTTTTATTATTTTTTCCTTCTTGAAAAAAACTTTTATCTTGAAATTCATGTGATTATAACTCCAAAATCAAATTACCAAAATTAAATGGTTTTTTATGCAAAAATATAATAAAAATAAGTAGTTAATTTGTTTCAAGTGATATTACTTTGTGTTGTAGTTTTCTCTTCATTAATTCATATTTTTTTCAAAGTATATCTGTTACTCATGGTTTCGTTGAGAACTAAAACTCTTACTTCAGCTCAGATAAAAGGAATGAATTCCCAGTGGTCTATAAAGGATCTATAATAAGATTAAACTTTTCTTTTTGAAGGAAGGTAAATTTTTTTCATTCCAATATTTGTTTTCATTTTCGTCAAAATTAAATTTATGATTGAACTCTTTTATTTTTTTATGGCTAAATTTGATAAGTTCTTGAAAGATATTTATTTTTTGAAAAACTAGCTCTGACTAAGATTTAGTATTTTATCCCTATGAATTATAGAATTATTTTTTCTTTCAATCTTTTTTTGAAAATTATTGAATTTTATAGTTCAAAAATTGATAATATTATTTAAATTAATTTGAATTAGTTTGTTTTATTTTTCATTTCCTCATTTTTTTTAAGCCAGATATTCTGGAATAAATACCTTCTTATTTGAAAGCATCATATATTTTAATTAAACCAATACCCTTTCTTATTACACCCATTATATTTAAATTCTTTTTATATTTATGTCTATTCTGAGATAATTTCTTCAATTATCTTAGAAGCTTTTAAATGGTTTGTAATATCTAAATGTTATTCTCAAATTTATTAAAATTGGAAACAAGGTCCAGTGAAATTTTATTCTTTAATAAACTAATATATAAGAATGATTAGGAATATTGGTAGGTGGTAAAATTAGCCATTATTAGTTGAATTTTTCAATCCTTATAGGTATTAGGTAGTACTCTTGTTTTTTCACTTTAATTAATTTTCATTAAATTACTATTTTATGATTTCAATTATCATTATCAAGGTTAGATAATTATTATAATTTATCTTTTGTTTATGTACTTAGAGCATTAAATAATCAGATTCTCTTTATGATTCAATTGAGATAGGATTTTATTTATTTATTTTTTCATATTTTAGTTAGGAAATTCGAGTAGAGCTTAAAATATACATGATGATATTACTTACAAGCATAGAGATACACCACTAGATAAAAAATCAAATAAAAAATAAAATAAAAAATAAAAGAAAAAATCAAATAATAAATTCAAATGAAAAATTAAAATAAAAAATTCAAATAAAAAATCAAAATAAATAAGAATAAGTCATTTATAAGTCCAAAATTTAATTTTTAATAAATTGATTCCAGTATTGGAATATATTTAGGAAAAACTAGCTTGAATTTAGAAATTCACTTACTAAATCAACGCTGCAATCTAGCTAAATTGATACCGCCTTGCCTTTTCTATTTTTTGGCTATTGTTGGCAACCTTCAAGATTTTTGAAAAAAAAATCAATTATATCATTTTAATAAAAATTAATACTGATATTTTTATTTTATTTTTTTCTCCAGAAAAAAATAATAACACTTGTTTGGTTTTTTTCTTAGACAAATGGCACTTTGTGCCACTATGGCTTTACAAAAAATAGCTTTCGGTGAGGATTAAGGATCTCTAATTAGTTTTAAAAGATGAAAAAATTGGCTAATTTGGCCTTGAATTAAGTTTTCAAGGCCAAAAAAAGGGTTTTTGACGTCGACTTGCAACTAAAATTGTTAAATTGACACTATTCTTTTCTCAATCGAGGCCGGGTGCATGGTACAGTTAAGGCCCCGGGATTGATTTAGCATTTTCCTAAAAAAAAAATAATGAAAACATTAAAAAAAACTGAATATCATGAATCATATGTTTATTTATTAATTATATTGAGAAAATTGAATAAATTAAATTATTAATTTTTTCAAAAAATAAATAAATTTTCCTTTAAGTTTGCAAAAAATTTGTTAATAATCCCTTAAAGAGTGTATGTTAAACCAAATTTAATTAATCCTTAATAAAATTTGGAATCAATTTTTCAGAAACCTAAAATTAATTATAAATAAAATATTAAATACCTTTTGTATGAATTTAGAGTATGAAGGAGGTGTGGGAGGTATTAATGATGAAGGATCATGGATTTTTTTAGCTGAATTGAGACTTGTAATCTTAATATTGATCATTTTAACAATGGTTAGTAGTATTATCCTGATACTAGAATGCAAATAAAATACTTAATTTTCGCTAAAAACCTCCAAAACCATTCAAAAATATGAAAAATAGGATCAATTTTAAATGAAAAGAGAGTATAAACTTGAAAAATAAACAGGATCAATTTTATTTATAAATTTTTCAAATAAAAATAAACTAAACAGTTTATTGAATATGGATTTATTCTGGATTTAGTTTGATTGGGAAATTTGAGTTGTTTTTTAGATGTAAATATAATGAAAGCAATTTCAGAATTTTATTTATAATTGATATAATTAGGTAAAAGCTAAAAATTCAATTGATAATTAATTTGAATTTTTTAAAATATAAGTTAAAGAAAAAATGATTAAATTTTCAAAGAAAAATCTTCTTAAAAAGATGGAAATTAGAATAAGAAATTCAAATTAAAAATCTCTTTTTGGTCAAAAGATACTTCAATATATAACCATCTGTTTATAAATATTTATTGAATTATTTTTAAATTTCATATTTTAATGAAAATTTTAATAAATATTCTTTTTAATTTAAATAACTCTCAATTAAAGAAGTTGAAATCACAAAGCTAAATTTTTCATTTTGAATCAGAATCCCAATTTTGGGAAAAAAAAATAAATAAAAAAAATCCCTTCATAAGGAATTATGTATTTGTCTTATTGATTAAAGAAAGTATTTTTTAAAGCTCCAAAAGTGGTATCAAATATTCAAAGGTGCTGAAATTTTAAAATATCTCTTATTTTATTTTACATTGAGCTCAAATTCCTTAATTGTTATTTATTTTGTTCATTAATTTTGACTTTTTTTGCGCTTTTTATAAAATTCTATCTTCCACTGAAATTTTTTCTATTGAAGAAATTCGTTCCTCTATCCTCTTGCAATTATTCACTGATAATGTTATATCAGTCAAACTATTTTTGCCTTTCAACTTATTGGAAAAATTATCTTTTTTTTCAGCCAATTATTTCTTATCCCATTTGAATGTGTTCTTTATTAGATATTAATGACCTGTATAGTATAACATGACATTTTGGAACAAATAAAGAAGAATTAAACACAATTTATTTCAATTTTTGAACGGATCAGAATCATATTTCTTAAATATCTGGCTTAATAATGAAATAGAAGTATATAGTTTACTCTTTAATGCCTAAGATAAATCAAGTTCTTAAGCTTAGACCATATATATTGAAAAGATCCAGTGGATTTAGATATTCAGTAAGATCATCAACAATGGTTTAAAATATAGAACCATTTCAAAAACCAAAACTTACAAATAATTAGTCCATTCAATATTTGATCAAATAAAAATCAGTATTTTACTAAATTTCAGAATCCAATTAATTATTTCCTTATCATTTTAAACGTATTCAAGCTGATTTAAATCATAAATTTTAATTGAACCTATTTTTGGCTTTCTGAAAAATGAATAATTCATTCAATTGAATCATGAAAATATATTTCTAATTTTTGAGCCATTTTTCAATCCCTTTTCTTTCATCCTCTTCATTTTGTTCTTCTCCTATCACATTTTTAAATTTATGTTCTTCAGAATATCTTCTCATAAGTATATCATTGGTCTCAAAGACTTTCTTCTGTGAGGATAAATTCATTGTGGTACCTCCTATTCACCTAAAATGGTAGCATTCCAATTGAATTTAAACCACCCATCCCAAAATCACATGAAAATTTGATTTTATGTTAAACCAATTGGATATTAATTGATAATAAGCTCCTTTTAGCTTTCTTGAAGGCTGTTAGAGAGCTCCAAGTCAGTTTTTTTAAAATGATTCAGTTAGATTTTTTTCTCAAGAAAGAAAATTTAATTTCTTTGTTCAAAAAAAAAATCAATTTATTGAAATTACATAAAAGGTGAACATATAATAAAAGGAAGAAGAAAACAAAAAAAAAGGGGTAATCAAAATATTAAAGGTTAAGATTAAACATTAAGATGATTTTATTTTTTGAGAAAATGTTCATGATTTTGATTTTGAGAGAAATCTTAATTTAATATGAAATTTGTTTAGATTAGGTTTTAAATTTGGAAGCCCATTTCTTTAAGAAGGAAAAAAACCTAAGGTCATTTAATTAGAGATATTTGGACTTTAATAATAAATTTGATCATTTTTTTAATAAAAAGAATTTTATAAAAAATATAATTCATTAAGCAACTATAATTGATTATTTTAATTTGGTTAATAGAATTAAGAAAGCTTATAACCTCTTAAGACTGTCTTCAGATAGTTTTTTATGATAAATATATAATAGTTAATCAGCTCATAGCCGTAAGTTTTTTTTTTGAGATACTTTACAATAGGAATTCAAATTTGGAATAATTCCTTTTTTCTAGAAATTCAAAAAAGAAATTATTTAATGAAAGTGAATTTTAAAAAACATTGATCAAATTACTGTTCAAATAAGATAAAAATGAAAAATAATAAAATAAGAGGATTAAGGTCATAAAGGATCATTTTTTTTGGAAAAAATTGTTTTTATTTCAAATGAGGTAACTCAGCTTAACCTTAGATTTTATTTGAAAAAAACAATTCAAATACTTTATTCAATTTCTTTAAATTCAAGACATAGAAGCTTATCTTAAAAAGTCTATAACCAATTGATGTTTTATAAATTTGAATTTGGATTATTATCTTACATATTTTAATTTGTTTCTTTTGTCTTTAAAATAACTGAATTATCTCTTTAATCTCCTTATGCAAGAGTAAAAAACCAACTCTATTAATTAAATCAACTTATTAATTCATGTATGTAATCAATTTGGTTTCATGCAAAAAGACAAAGTAAATTACAGATAAGGAAGTTCAAAAGCTACAACTCATTTTATAAAAGTGTTTTTTAAAAGAAGTCTATTAAAGTATGTATTATTATTTTTTTACATTAATGAAGAGGTTTTTACCTTTTTTGAGAAGAAATTAATTGGTAAGCTTCCCATTAATTTCTATTTAACTAAAATTTTAAGAAAAAAAGAAAGGGAAAAGATTAATTTAAAATTAATTTACTTATTTTTTCCACCATAAGACCTTTTAAAGATTGATTGATCTGTTCAAAAATCTTTATGAGCCTGTCATTTTAAGTCTACTAATCCAAGTCATCATTTAGATTTAGATTAGAAAGATTTTTGTGATTTTTTCAAGCAAGATTTTAATTCAAGAATCCATCTTGATTTGTTAAATTTGAGTGAGAAATCTAAGTCCTAAATTGATCAATGGCTCCTTTGTTGTAGACTGTAGTTGAAGTGGGTAGAATTAATTTTAATTTTTAATTTTAATTTAATTTTACTAGTGGAATGAGCCAAATTTAAGTTTACAGCCAAATCCTAATCAATTCACTCCAAAATTTTCGAGTTCGATTTTTCATTTTCTTCAAAAAATTTGAAATTTGAAATTTGAAATTTAAAATTTAATATCACAATTTCTAAATTTTACTCCAATTTAATCCAATTTCTCTAAACTTGCTCCAATTTCAATCCAATCAAGATGAAGAAGACCATGTTGGGAAAGATGGTGAGTCATCACTCGAGATATTTTATTTGCTCATCAGATCAATTCACTGATTCAAATTTTGCTTTTCTTTGGCTTGTTCTGGTTTTCTTTGACTTCTTGTGTTGGGATCGGATTGATGGGATCGGATCGGCTGGGATGGAATTATGGCGTGGATCGGATGGGAGTAGCTGTCCAGAAAGGATAAGGAATCATCTTCCTCCAATAAATCTTCCAAGGACAAGCCCAATTCGAATTTAGATCATCAGTCTCCTTCGAATTCTCAGCTGAATCCTTCTAATCCTGCTCAAGGACAGAATCCTAATCCAAGCTCGAATCCTAACAGTTCATCCAATCAGTCCTCGTCAAATAATTCTACCATCACCAGAGCGGCGGCTGGTCTCTTCAATCGCTCCTCTTCGTCTTCCTTGAACTCACAACATCATCAGCAGCACCACCAACAACAGCAACAACAGCAACAGCAGCATCCCTCTCAACATCATCATCAACAGCATCATCATCAGCAACAGTCCCATCATCCTAATAGTAATTCAAACTTGCCAGGAATCTTCATCAGCGGTGATAATGTAATCTTGTCTGTGATCATCCTTGTCTCGCATCGGCTGATCCAATCATTTCTTCGCAGTCTAATCTCGCAACCGATCATCCATCAATTCATCTTTCACCCTCTTCGCTTCATCCAAACTCATCCCCCACGCCTCACATCTCCCTTGTCTCACCATCTCGTTCAAACTCAAATCCTTCAATCAATCAACCTTCTGCCTTTGGTCCCCCTCAAACTCCTCCTAAATCAGGTCCAATCGGCAAATTGCAGGGTAAAGCTAACGTCATACCCGTTCCACCCGGCGTCAAGGATACCATTCCAATCGTTAAGACTCCTAGAAAACAAAGAAGTAGTAGATTTCATGTAACCGAAAAAGTCGAATTGGAAAGATTACCAAGCTTTCATGGTCAGCTCTACATCATCTTCTTGGTTCATCCAAAAAACATAAATTATAAACTAATCATCTCTTTCAATCTTATCAGAGGTTAGCCCTCAAGAAACTCATTCACTATTCATACAAAAACTTCATCAATGTTCCGTCGTCTTTGATTTCAACGATGCTTCAGCTCAGTTAACCTCAAAACAAATCAAGGCTTCTGCTTTACATGAAATGTTAGAATGGATCACAACTCAACGTGGCGTCATCTCAGACGCAATTTATCCTGAAGTCGTTTCCATGTTTGCTTCTAACCTCTTTCGCTCTATCCCACCTCCCGTAAATCCTACCGGTGACGCGTATGATCCTGAAGAAGACGAACCTGTATTAGAATTAGCCTGGCCTCATTTACAAATCGTCTATGAATTCTTCCTAAGATTTGTCGAAAGTCCTGATTTTAATACCAATATTGCCAAACGATTCATCGATCAATCTTTTGTGCTCAACGTCAGTCTCTCCTCCTTTTTAAATTCCATCTCACTTTTTTAACTCATCTTTTATCTTATCCTATCAGTTACTCGAATTATTTGATAGCGAAGACCCAAGAGAGCGTGACTTTTTAAAGACTACCCTTCATCGAATCTACGGAAAGTTTTTAAATCTTCGGGCTTTTATTCGAAGATCAATCAATAACGTATTCTATGCATTCATTTATGAAACCGAAAGGCACAATGGTATTGCCGAATTGTTAGAAATTTTGGGTTCAATCATTAATGGGTTTGCTTTACCACTAAAAGAAGAACATAAAACATTTTTAACAAGAGTCTTGATCCCTTTACATAAAGTCAAAGGCTTAGCACTTTATCATCCTCAGTTAGCATATTGTGTAGTTCAGTTTCTAGAAAAAGATTCAAGTTTAACAGAAGAGGTAGTGCTTGGTTTGTTAAAGTTTTGGCCAAAAGTTAATTCGCCCAAAGAGGTCATGTACTTGAACGAAGTAGAGGAAGTATTAGGTAAATCTAATTTGCTTCAGAATAAAAAATACAACTCTTCTCAACTTTGATTAACCTATGTTCTTTTGGATCTTAGATGTCATCGACCCAGTAGAATTTCAAAAAGTGGCAATTCCTTTATTCAAACAACTTTCACGTTGTGTCAATAGCCAACACTTCCAAGTATGTAAATTTTGGTTTCTTGTTCACTCAAAAAGCTCGAGATTAACCCCAAATTTCATCCTAGGTCGCTGAGAGAGCACTTTATTATTGGAACAATGAGTACATTGTCAATTTAATCTCAGATAATGTTCAAACAATTCTCCCATTAGTGTTTGACGCTCTTTATACAAACTCAAAAATGCATTGGAGTCGGTAAGCAATCGAAATTTTAGCTGTTTTTAAAATCATTTTAATCATGTTCTAATCAACGGCAATCAGTCAAATTCATCAATTAGTTTATAATGCCCTGAAATTATTCATGGACATGAATCCGACCCTATTTGAAGAGTGCACAGATCAGCATCGGGAAAGTCGCCAAAGGTATAAATGATTACTTTTTCCTTTTTCCTTTTTTAATTTTAAACTTGCAAAATTCAAGGTCATTCAAATCAACCTGTTTTATGTAGGGAACAACAAAGGTTGATTGAAAAAGAACAAGCCTGGAATCAGATTCGTGATGAAGCAATCAAGAATAAAGGGTCACTAAGTTCTATCCCAGCTTCAGTCTTAGCTCCCATCCCACCAGCCGCGTCATTAATTGACATCAGTGCGTTTGATGATGATATCATTAATGGACTTCAAGGAGGTTTAGTCAATCAATTGGGTCAACAAAATGCCCAACAAATTCAAGATTCATCATTTGGCAGCACAGGTAGCATTGGTTTTCCAACTTTTGGGGCCGATCAAAGTGATGAATTTCAATCAGGATCTCCTACCCAACCTCTTAATCAACGAGCTCCATTTGCACAAAATACTGGGAGCGGAGGAGATGATGTTCCATTAGACATGCAAAAAGAGTTTCCGGAAACCGCAAGGCAACAAATTTCACAGCCTGGAATAGCAGGTGGATCAGGTCAACATATGCGGTTAGTTTTTTTTTTTTTTTTTTTGCTTTAATTTATTTTTACTGATTGATCCAGCTTTTGATCTAACTTCATATTTAGCCGTAAATCAGTTATTCCAATTGATTCAACTGTTTTGAAAGAATTGGCAGGTCACAAAAGCTTAGATGATACAGTGCCCCCTTCAGCGGGTGCCGTTCAACCAACCCCTCCTGGTAGCACAAATTGGTCAAATTGATTTTTTGGCTAAAAGTTTTATTTAAAAATTATGTTTGTTTTTGAGTAGGTTTTATGATGAAAAGGAACTTATCTATATATATTGTGAGCTTTCGATGAAATAAAATTATATAAATAAAAAATTATGCGCCAAGGCTCAGCTATTTAAAGGAACAAGCTATTTTTTGGGACAATTTTTTCTTATTTATCTTATCATTGTTTTTTTTTTCTTTTTTCTTTTTTTTATGAGAAAAAGACAAGTTTTCATTAAATTAAATATAAAAAAAAGTTTATTGCTACTAGAGTAAAATTTTATTGATTTAAAACAATGCTTTTGTAAATAATCTTATTTATTATCACGTACAAAAGAAATATTATCTTTTTTCTATTGTACTACAGGCCTAGGGCAGAGTCTTACAGACCATTCACTAAAATCTGAGCGAATCTTCAGATTGTCTGCGATTCGGTCATGGATAAAAGAACATTCTTCACGTGAATGGGGTGATTTTAAAAACAAGCAATTCAGATATTAAAACATCCTTTTAGCTCAAAGGACACTGTACCAAAGGGCCACCGAAGTGAAAAATAAATAGCAGTCATTTTGACTTTGAAAACGTTTTGAATGAAAATTCGCAAAATAGCGACATCCTTATTTATTTATTTTTCTAGGGTCATGATGGTTTTTTTACTTAATATATTGTACTCTACAGTAATTTTGTTTTGATTATTATTATTTTATTATGTCTTTTTTCGAAATTTTGATAAAACTTTTGATAAAAAAATTCACTTTTCTATTTTTTTAATAATTTATTTTATAATAAATCTTTCAATTTCAATCTCTTTATTTATAACTTAAATACCAATTTTTTTTGAAAAAAAACAAAATAATGAATAATTCAAAATTATTATTTTGAATATATATATATATATTATATATTGTATATATTCTTGACTAATTTTAAGTTATCTTAAAAAAATTATTTTAAAACAGATTATTTCCAACTTTTTCTTTTGGAAGATTTATTCATTTATTCTTATTTATAAGTTAAAAATTATAAACCCACCTCCCCCCACCAAAAAAAAAAAATAATTAAAATTTTGAAGTTATCAAAACAAAAAAATAAATAGAAAATAAGGTTAATCATTAATTTCATATATGTTAATTTCTTTCTCTTTTTGAATAAATCAATGATTTTAATAATTAGATTGTTTATGAAAAAAAAAAAAACTTTGCAAATTTTCATTTTTTTTTATGGTTTATTATTTGGTTCATTTGAATAAATTTTTTTAATAAGAGCTCTTGATAAAATCTTAATTTTTTTTTTGATTGGCACAGTTTGTTTTAATTTTTTTTTTCACAGCAAGTTAATTTCTTGGTTTGTAAACAAATTTTAATATTCCTAATTTCAAAAACCTTGCCCAAAAGCTAATAGCCTCATAAGGCCTGGTTTATGTTGAAGTTTTAAAATGTGTTTGAAATTTATTTCGAAATTATTTTGATTTTTTTTTCATTAAGTTTACATTAAAATTATTACAAGATCTTCACAAAATCTTTTCAAAAATGGTATATTCGTTCATGATCCATATTTCACCATCTACTTTTTATTCAAAACTAATGACTTTTAATACTATGTTTTTTTTATTAATTACAAACTGACAATTTATTAAAATGGAAGTGGGTGTCATCTTTTATGGCATGGCTAGCATAACAATGGCCACCTCTTTCAACTTAGCATGGTATGACAAATACGCACATAGACATTGTCATGCCATTCAACAACGTGGACGTTTCAACCCTTGGCATGATTTCACACTTTTTGATGAAGGTTATTTTATTGGCCTTTTTTGAATGGGACTTCATGATTTCTTTTCTTTGGCTGCAAACCTCACAGCCCATGTTAGCAATGGTCACCATCATGATATTAGGGGGCTAATGGTAGAAGAAAAATTAGGTTTCACCCTTTATGAAATTGGCCATGGAAGCTCTTACAAAATTGTGGGCTATCCCTTTAATATTGAGAAGGCAAAAACATACCAGGTGTCACAAGCTATTGTTCAAGCTATATTGGTGGTGTGGCATGATATGAGCATAATTTAAGTTTGTGATTATTTTGATGTATACAAAATGAACAATATTGAGATGATTTGGAGTAATTTTCTGGATGTGGATAATGAGGCAGAATGGGACATCATCAAGGAGTCTTTCAAACAAAAACAAGGGATCAACAACATTATTAAGGCCATTGATAGGACTCATATACCAATCATTCCACCACCAAATGACCAATGGAAGACATATGTCAAGCAGAAGGGTTGGAACCATTGTATTCCAATGCATTGTCAAAGGTAATGGAGATTTTTGTAATGTAAGTAATGTCTTATTCTATATCCTCATACATGACAACTGGTGCTTATCTTATGTCACCATAGGTATATGGAGGACTTCCAGGTTTGATTCATGGCAGTTGTATTTTTAGAAATTCTCAAATAGGCAAATATTTGATTAATGGAATAGCTCATTTCCCATCAGATTTCCTTTTGATTGGAGATTAAGGTTATTCTAAAAAGCTACCAATTATCACGCCTTCACAAATCCAACAAGATTTTAATCGTTTGAAGTTCAATAAGATTCATTCCTTAACACGGTAAGTAAATTACTAAACAACTGTATGGAAAGAGGATATAAAAAATTAACTTATATTTTGGAAAGAAAGAATTGTTGTCAAACAAGTGTTTGGACAATTGAAAAATAGATTCAGATGCTTATTGAGGCCACAAGCAATTTTACTACTACATGAAGGCAAGGTAAAAATTGCCTGTATGATATTTCACAACATAATGAATAAGAATGAAGGAAGATTTGTTGTGAATGTCAATTAGGGAATTGGAATTACATTTTTAAGTAATTAAAAAACAATTTAAGAACAGGAAAGAGGGTTTAATTTTCTTTTGCAAAAAAAATAAAATAAAATTGGCTCATGAAAACTGATTCTCAATATCTGAAAATTTGGAATAGATGAGAAAATACAATAAATTTAATTGAAATAAATCATTTGGAATAGTTTAAAGGAATTTTTTTGAAAAGATTTGTATTTTGAGTGGTTTTATTTCAATTAAAGATAAAGTTTTATTTCTTGAATTTTTTGGGAAATGTGATTTGAATGAGCCAAATATTTAATGGATTCAAATTTAGATTAATTATTTAAGGTTGTACCTGATCAAGTATGTGTATTCTATTGCCAAAAATTAAAATTTGAGGTCTTGAAGCACTAAAAAAATCAAGCAGAATGGCTAAAGTGTGAAATGAGAGGGGTGAAAATTATGAATTTAACTCAAATAAGAGGGAATTTGTGAATTTTCCATCATACTCACATTATGGAAGTAAGCAGAATATTTGTCTCTCCAAATTATCCAACTCATTATAGTATTAATTTTTGAAAAAATTCAACACTTGATTATGCACTTGAATGTTGACATTTAACTAGTTGATCTCTTGAGTTTGCATGTGTGATTAATGTTCCAAAGAGAAGTTACCTGCTGATAAGGCATCTAATATTTGAATTATAAATTTAATTTTATGAATCAGTATTTGTTGAAGTGATTCTCTTGGCCATATTGAGCTTGATTTTATAGCAATTGCATAAGTTCCTCAGGTGAAATTTTACTTAGGCATATATGAACTATTAAGATTAATTTATTATTAAGTGGTTCAAAAAAGCCAATTTAAAAAACAATAATGTTTTGGGTTAATGAAGGCAAATTTAAATGCTGCAATTAGTCAAATTGGTTTGCCAAAGATATTATTTTAGATCCCAAATAGTTATAAACAGAAAAAGAAGGGAATATGGATGTAACAATCTTGCTCACAAGTAGGGAAGAAGTTGGTTTAATTAGTGCTTATAAATTCACTACCAATCTTATCATCTTACTTCTTATTCCTTAACTGGAAAGGTAATTCCTGGTTTCTGATTAGTTCTCAAATCTTATGTGACGGAAATATGATTTCCAAATCATGGAGCATTATTTTTACATGCATGCAAAATTAAAAGCGATGAAATAACTCTTCATTTAATTTTCATTTCATTTTTAATATTATGCCTTTATTATTACAACATCATGACAGCCTAATTTTCGGTATGTCAAGAGAACAGTGCGCCTGACCAATAAAAAGGAAAGAAATAGAAAATCACTTCCCCCAAATGAAAAACCAAGAGGGTGTTTCCTGAAATCAATCATAAGAGATTTATTAATGTGCACTAAATTGTTATTATGTATTAATTAGAATTTTATAAGAACTACTTGAAATGAAACTTACATTTAATAAAAAATGAGGAAATACCTTCAAATTCCCTATAATCTGGGAAAATCCTCTTTCTTGATTCCCATTACCTTGGATAGTAATGTCATTATGAGCCTTTTCCTCCTTAAACTGCTTTCATTATTTTTTGTCATCCCATGCCCTTTTCAAACAATCACGTCTGTATTCTCAATATCGACCATTTTGTAACATAAAAATTAACGTACTTAACATGTTCTTCATGTTATTTCTCATTTTTTCATAAATGAACAATTACTGCGCGTCGTTGAAATGTTGAAACAGGATGATTAACTCATAGAATCGCATCGGGCCAAACCTATTGTTGATTGACCACTTGACGTGTACTGGTATGAGTTCCTCATTCTGCCTAACTTCCGCATCGTCATTTAACTGCTTACTTCGCGTATCCTTGTCCTCTGTTTCTGATTGTTTCCCTATTACAGATCCATTTCCTTCTCTATTATTTGCATTTTCACCAAAGTCCCCAGGATTTCCTTCTTCAGTGGATGCTTGTGGGAATGCCCCTGATTCCATTCTGTTTGAATTCATGCCACAATAATTTGAATTTATTTTCTTTAACGTATCATACACCTATTCACAAAAAAAGTTTTATATTAGTATTTTCTACTGTAATTTGTAATACAATGGCCTACCTCATGTGTCATATGATGACGCTGCAATTGGACAAATAAACCTTCCCCCCCAGCTGCATCACATGCATCTTCAATAATCTGCCAAATATTATGAATTAAATTATTTTTATTGATGCAACACATGAAGCTTACCCTGAACATTGTGATCAATTCTTTATACCAATCATCCAGTGTATCAAAAATGAGATTCTTAAACTTTAAATAGTCATTCTGTAAATGTTTGTGACTCTTAAAATACCGCGCCCATGGAACAAAACCTATGAAGGTACTCTCCATATTTTCAAAATCCATTTGTAATTTAATCATCATATCTATCCAGAAACTCCTTTTTACTAGCTTCACTACAAAAGAATCAAATTTTACGCTGTTTCTGGGACTCTTGAATTGCAAGTCGGCTTTATTCTTGTTGCAATATCTGGGCCTCCATGTTCACACGTTCATTGATTTTCCTTTTTTGCTTTAGTTTACGCTCATCTTTGAGCTTTTGACAATGTAGTTGGGCCTCTTCATGAGTACGTGTTTTTTTGTTGTTGTACTAAGGCTTGAATTGGGGTTTCTTCAATTTTCATTTGACTATCCATTTGTATTTTTTTTTATTGAATTAATGGAAACTTATGCATGATTCCTGTTTAAAGTAGGTAAATTGGGTGAGTCTTTGGTATAATCCTCTTGAAAAAGATGTTGTTAATGGCCTTTGATGCAAAAAAATTTGGAACTTATTTTGTTTAATAGTAGTAAGTCACAATTAAAAGTTTTACATTTTTCAAAATGAGGTTCTACCATTTTGAAAAGATTTAATAAAGATCTTGAAATAATTTTAATATATTATTAAGAAAATAAATTCAAAATAAATTTCAAACAAATTTCAAAACCCAATCATAAACTGGGCCTAAATGAGAATTTTATGTAATGTTATATTTCAATTTCTAGAATCACACAGCTATGCGCAGCATGCGCGACCACCTCACCATCCTATTTTTTGCATCCAACTCCCAAACTCGACTCACCTTTGTAACTGCTTCTTTCAAGTTTTCTTTTGACATGATAATCAAACCTTTATCTTTAAAAAGTATTTTGAAATAATTAGTCCAATAATAAAACATTCTTTAACTGTTAAAGAACCATCTATTTAAAATCAAATGGTGTTCACTCATCCTTCACCTCACTTTTATGAGGTAAGTTTCTTTTTTAATTTGAAATGTTTTTTAATAATTCTAAGTATATCTTTTTTGATAATTTATTTCTTATTGAAGTAGATGCCATAGAATTTACAAACTTCCATGCTTTTGGAAACTGAAAATGTAATAAATGAACAGAAGCAAAATTTCTTGTAACACTGGCTAATAAATATTGTTAGTTTGGAAGAAAATGGTGTGTAATAAGTAAAATAAGTTTTACTAATAGGTAGATTTATTGAAGTAGTGACTGAAGAAAACATGATAGATCTTTTTTTTTCAAATTCGAAATCAGAATGAATTTTGAATAAAACAAAATTTAATGATTTATTATTATTTTTTTTTTCTTTTCAAAAAGAAGTTATTATTAGTATTAATTTTGAAAAAAAAATTGTAATGATTATTTTTGAATAGTAAAGTAAATTTAAATTATATTATAGTTTAGAATAAGATAGATAATAAATAAAATATTTTCAAAAAATTGAAAAAAAAATATTATTATCAATTTCAATAAGTTTATTATCATTAATATAATAATAATCTCAATTTTAAAATTGAAAATTCATTCTTTTCTTAAATTAAAAATTAAGTATATAAAGATATATATATATTAAAAAATTAAAAATGAATTTTTCCCTCTTCAATTATGATAAATTAAATAAATTATTAATATAGAATTTAAATTAAATGGTTCATTTAGGAATAAAAAAAAGGAAAAAAAGAATCTAAAAGATTTTGATAAAAATAGTTTTCTTATTGAAGACTTAAATTTCAAAACCTTCCAAAAATAACTCAATTAAAGAATTTATAAAAAAAAACAAAAACATATTTTAATGAGATAAATCTTAATTGAATGAATTCTTTTTGGGAAAGATTAAAAAAACTAAGGGAATTAAAAAATAGATTACCTAAAAATTAGACAGTTATTAAAAAAAACTATCATTCTATTGAATTGATTAATAGTTATGGCCAATTTTTGTTAAAGAGAATTCTTATGTGTAATAAATAATCATTAAATCTTTCTGAAAAAAAGTAACAGAAAAAATAAGATTTTAGTTTAGTAGGATTTATAAAATAAGAATTTATTATAAATTATTCAATTCTGTTATTTACTTATTTATGGAAAAGCCCATTGTCTCTGTGGACTATATCATTAGGAAACTTTTATGGAGATCTTATAAATATTGAAAAAATTAATTTCTGTCTCTGATTTTAAAGCAAAAAGACTTAAATCAATTTATGAAAGTCATTTGTAAATTTATTTTTCCATGTATTTCCTCAAAATTCTCTGTAACACAATTTATTTAATTTTCACATCCTTTTCTTTAGAAAAAATTCCAAACACAAGAAAAAACTTTTCAAATTTCAGAACTATAAAATAATTCTTCTGGAAGTAAAAAAACTTAAAAAATAAAAAAGGAATTATCCCTTCTGGATATCATATAAAAAAGAGTGAATAGAAAGATTTTGTTTTCACATGAGTAAAGACTCAGAGTCAGAAAATAATGAAAAGGGAGAAAAATTACACTCAAAAGTGACTAATAATTTGATCAGAAAAAGCTCTTACCAAAAAAGAAATACATATTAAATATTCATTGGGTGTATCTCCTTGGATCAAATTAATCATCATTTTATAATTCTGGCTTTTTAATTTTAATAACCAATCATTATTTTGATATTTTTCAAGCTAATTTTTGTATAGATTTGGTAATTAGCACCTCTAGACTCAAATTCTGTGTAAAATATAATTAAATTTCTCAAAATCCACCACCAAACTGGATAAAGATATAAAAATAGATTTATTAAGAAAACAAAATAATAATGATTTCAACTCTTAACATTATATGGAGTTCTTTTTTAACTCTTGAAAAGGGGCTCAAGAAGAAATAAAGGAAAAGAAATATTTATTCACCCTTTACATCATATGATAATAATAATAGAAAAATTATTGGAATATTTTCTGATACATACTCAAAATAACCAATTTAATTAAATTAAGTTGGTGCAATGAAGGAGAAAAACCTCAAATGTGAGTAAGAATCAAAAAAGAAAGAAAAAGAATACCAAGAATTTGATATTTCTGAAAAAAATTCTGAATAAAATTAAAAGGGATGTGAAGATTACTGAAGAGAGTTTCTAAATGAAAAGGAATAATTTGTGTCAAAATTAGATAGAGTTTTTGATGAAAAATCTGGAAGAGTTTGTGAATTAAGATAGTAAAGATATCTTTCCCATGATGAATATAGAATAAAGAAGATATTCTAGCCTAGGTTATCTGTGAATTTATAAATTGATTAAATATCTATTAATGCCATGTCTTAGAGAATTATGAGCCTTAGTGTCCAATTTTAATAGATGATCTTTTTACTAATATTCT
Organism: Austropuccinia psidii; assembly: GCA_023105745.1. NCBI lineage: Eukaryota > Fungi > Basidiomycota > Pucciniomycetes > Pucciniales > Sphaerophragmiaceae > Austropuccinia > Austropuccinia psidii. The sequence continues at coordinate 11,139,632 of JALGQZ010000008.1, read as the reverse complement.
AATATTGCGATTTTGGAAAGATATCAATAAAAAATATGGAATAATTTTTTATTTAGATGGGATTGGTGAATTGTGACAGAAGGATTTCTTTTTTAATTTATCAATAATTGGACATATATTCTCCATATTAAGCTATAATGTAATAAATGATGATACCAAATTTAATGATGTTGCTTATTGCTTTTAAATATCACAAGAAAAAAGGTTTCTGGATAATATTCAAAAGTGAGCTCAATACTTAAAATTATCCCTAGATATTATTTCAAGAACCTCCTTCTTTTTACAAAAAAAGGTTTCCCTTTGTAATATTGGACATTTAGTAGGATCACAATCAAGAATAAGATTGGGGAGAGCCCATATACCAAGTGGTACCCATTAGTATAATTTTTCTTTATTTTGTAATTCACTACATCTGTAAGGGTTGTCTATGAAACTGTTGATAATAATAACAATATCAAGAGTACTATGACTGTCCTCAGTAGAAAAATATAATATAACAAAATATTATAACCACAAACTAAATATAATTATCAAAATAATTATATCAAAAAAATAAAATTTAATTATTATTATATAATATAATAATTATAATAGATTATAAATATTCTATTATTGTCAGGGTGAGTCTATGTAGTAGCTTAAAAATAGTAAATACGAGCTAGCACTATGACTGTGACACACAAAAAATAATTTTTAATAATAGTAAACAGGTTCTACTGTAATATGATAACAGTGGTGATGAATCTATTGAGAACCTGGGTTGCAATGATTTAATATCAATTGACTGTGAAAATCACTACAATAATTAATTATTTTAATTATATCAATATAATCCTAGGAGTACTACTGGTATAAGACAGTTTTACTACGTAAGGATGTTAATTCATTATAAGATGAGTCTTTTCCAGTGAGGAAAGACCTGCTTTTATCTCCTCTGAGAACTGTGAAAGACTGTTAGGCTCTTCACACGTCTACAGAGTGAAAATTTTCACTCTGGAGGCTGGGTTGTGGTTCTGTACCATCAATTCTGACGTCAGCATAGTCAGAATTGTGGTTTTTGGACCACAAATAATCCTTCTGGATCAATACAGGGTGAAAAAACTCTTCACAGGCCACATCAGCACCATTGTGACGTGTCCAGAGTGTATGGATGACCAATATTAGTAATTCTGGGCGGGTTTAAGCTTTAAACAACGATTATTTTAAGTATCAAGCCAGTACTGGTTGGTACAGGTTTGGTACAGACCAGTATTAGTCAAAATACTTCCAACCAAGATATCTTAGTCAGTTTTTGAGATATTAAGAATCCAAGAGCACAGAATTGAAGGGCTTAATGAGCTCTTCAATTTGATATGCTTCATGCTTACCCTTCTCTAAGATAGCAAAAGCTATAGAGACTTTAAGTTTTTGGATGTATTTTTGTACATCAGTATGAGGCTTCAAAACCTTCCAAGCCAGATATCTTCTCCAACTTAGAAGATATCTGTATTCCAATGATACAGTATTGTAGGGCTTGATTAGATCTACAGTTTGATATACAACACTTTACAGCTGTCTGAATATATTCCAAAGATACAGGGGTTTCTTTATATGGTTAGTTTCAGAAATCCTGTATTTTGAGAGGTAAACCTTTAAACCAAGATCCCTCTGTCAATTTGGAAGATAGAGGGGTCTAAGGTATCTCAAATTAAAGCTCTCACTCAGACCTTCAATTTGGCTGTAGTTTTGTACAGTTTTGTACAAGCCCTCCTACACCTTTGAGGGGTTGTTGGTGGAAAAAAGGTGGTATAATGGTATCTCCTGATTTAGGAGTGCTACAGATGAATAGACAATACCATTGGATAGCTCTACCTTAAAGCTTCAAGAAAAAAAACCATTCTGGTTGGGGCTTCATGAAATATGTATAAGTTAGATTAGAGGCTAGAATAAGAGTTTTTGCTTATTTGGTCTTATCTTTGATAGGGCATATCTTTGTCCCTTCTTATTATATTTGAGGAGGTTTCCTCTTTATAATTTACTTGTATTGGCTATATTTGTCCAATAATCCTCATACCATTACTTATGGTATGTTGGATTTCATGCTGGTGCTCTGTTTTGAGTCACAGGCTGACAATTATTGTTATAGTCACTGACAGTTATAACAATAAGAAGTGTAAAGCTCTTAATGAGACAATTACATGTGGAAAATATAAATATTTAACCACTTATAAAACACAAGAATATTATTCATAAAAAGAAATTATAACACACACTGTGAAGATATAATTCTTAAAAGAAATTCTATATAAAAAAAATTATAGAATTTTAGAGAAAAACTTACTTATAATATATAATTAATACAACAAGTCAAATACAACAGTTATTATATTAAATAATTATTATAAGTTAAAAAAATGCCAGAAATCAATATTTTAAAAGATAAAAAAACTTTTTATAATAAAAAATATGATTTAAAGAGTTTTCAAGAGGAATTTGTGGATTTCTAAAGATATTTTAAGACAATAATTTTATAAAATAAAATATATTATTTTTGATTACAACAATACTCTAATTTTAATGATTTCAATTCTTCAATTAAAGATTAATAAATGATAAAATACTTAAGAAATACTTTAATAATAAGACTTTATATATAATGAAACTTTACCTGCTTAAATTTCTAGTATAATTGGATTGGATTGAATTGATGGAAAAACACAGTGATAAATAGACTCTTGTTATGTCTGCAGAGAGGCTCTCATGATTAATAATGAATATAGAGGGCGTTTTCAGGTCAAGACTGAAAAACCATTCTTAAAAATAAGGTTCTTAACTTAAGGTAACTTATTTTTAATTCCAATTTAAAGCTACTGGTGTTATTCTAAACTTCAAGTAGCTTTAATCCTCATTTAAGTTAATGATTTTAAGTCTTAATACAAAATGAGTTCATTTATATCAAAGTTAATCACATGAAAAACTTAAAAATAGAGTTTCAAGTAAAAACTTCTTAAACTTAATTTTCAATTGATTTTTGAAGAAATTTTAATTTTCTCTAAGTATAATTGAAAGAGTAATTTTCCAGGATGATTAACAATAAAACCTAATTATAAAAGATACTTAAGATTTACTATATACACAAATAATATTGAATTGCAAGCTGTGTGAAAAGTTCAAGCAAATCCATTGAGAATTAGATTTTCAAGAAATTTTTGAAGTTATTGCTATTTTTCCATGTAAAATAGCAATACACACTAAACCTTAACTTTTGATAAGGTTTTGATACTTTTATTTTTAAAGGTTTAAGCTTATTTGAGATTTCTAAGCTTAATTAACCTTTGAAAGCTCCCAAAAATTTAATTTCAAGCTTGCATATTGGGATTTACCCTTTGGAAGCTTGAAATCACTGTCCAGATTGGGATAAAACCAGTTTAGACTTTAAGGTTGGATCAAAGTCTAATCTTAAAGTTTAAATAAGGTTGAAAATCCTCCAATACAGGTGGACAACCTTAATTTAATCCTTGCAGATACAAAAAGTTGGGTACCCCATCTTTGTTTGGTCTTTTTCCTTTGTCCCACCTTTTTTCATGGAGTTTTCCCTTTTACTTATTTAAAGAAATACTATGGCCTTAAACAGTTAAATTGAGCTCAGGCAGTATTTACATTCTGTATGGCAAATACTTAGCCAATTCAGTAAATATACAAAACACCTAAATTTTAATTAAAATTTTGGTAAGTTTGCATAAATCTAATGCAACTTCAAGTTTAAGCTTATTTAAGCTTAAATTTAACAATTTTAAAAAAATGTTGAAAATGTTACATTAGTACTGTGAGATTCTTAAATATTCCAAAAACTTAAGAAATAAGCATATTTGGGTATAACACCTTATGGGTGTACCCTAGGTTATTTTTGGTGTAGAATCCAAAAATGAAATAAGAATTATAACTCTGTTTATCCAAACAAAAGCTATACTTATTTTTTGTTATTTTTCATTTTAATTTCAACTGAAAAGTCTGTTCAAGACTAAATCAGCTGTATTTAAAGTTATTTGTGGCCTTATGGGTATGTCATATGTACCTCACAGGCTCACAACATCATAGCTATCTAAGAATAATAAAAATAATTAAGGAAAAGCACTATTTAATGTCAATTAAATAGAAATTTGCCTCCATGTATTTTTGAAAGATATTTCTATGATCTAAAGCATTCATATCCTTAAATTACCTGAGTGTTGCAAAAAAAGGAATGTCATATGTATAGGCTCTTGGACAAAACTTCTTGAACAATCATTTTCATACCATTTCTGTAATCTGAAACTGACCTCTCAAAACCTAAGGAAAATTATTTCACACTTAATTTCTGTTAAGCCCATGCATCTATGGAATCCTCCTTTTTTGATATTATGAAATTATTTCCCTAAGCTCCTCATCATTTGGAATTTATAATTAATATTCACCAGACCCCCTATTATATCTGAGAAAATAGTCTTCAGGAAGTTTATGCAGAAAACCCTATGCCAATTTGTATAAAGAAGATCATATTTTTTTCTGTGGATATAGGCCCAGATATTTGATAAAATTGGATTGAATATTATCTCAGTTTCAAGTTGAAAATTAAAAATTAGAAACTTTCAGCCTGTGTCTCAAAACAAGAGAACAAGCATAACAGCAGGATACCATAAACCAATGGTGGAGAAAAGCACCATAATAAATTTAACTAAGACAAAATATCTCTTGAATGGTATTAAAAGGAAGAGGAAAACACCCCTTTCTAAATATATAGCTCACATAACCATGGGAAAATTAATAAAAAAGTTATTCAGGCTCAAAGAAATTGCTTGGCATAAACCTCGATTTTCACATCTCATACAAAATCCAGAGAAAGGGGCAGAACCCCTTCAAATTATTTATAAAAATTGAAGCTTCCAGTCAGGGCTATCCAATTTTACTACCCAAATCAGGCTAGCATCGAAATTATAGAATTTATGGCCAAAGAAAGACCAAATAAGGGTGAACATGATATTTAACTCGCATATAGATTTTACAGTTTTAGTGTGATATAACCAAAATGGGGTCTTTTGGGGAAAAAAAGGCCTGAATCTCTGATGGTACCTTCAATTTCTCCATATCCAATCTATAACACATGTTATTGGGAAAAAAAGTCCAATACAGGATTCATAAAGAGTTAATAAGTAAACAAGGGAATTTAAAATTTGTATAACTTTTCCATATTTAATTTCAGCCATACCAAATGAGTGAAACTTGTGTAGAGCTAATAAAGGGCTACAAAAATGAGCCACTTTTGAGCTCTCTATCCTCAAAACTGACAAATTTATGGCAGTTTTAAAGTAAAAGCTCCATGATATTGGATAAAATCTAATGCTGTGGGATAGTATCCCACAACTATGGACATGAGGTGAAATATTTATGAAAAAATATGTTTATACTTCAATACCTCATAGTGGGACTTATAGAAGGTACACTGACCCATGCTATACAGTATTATATGCACCTGAGTTTTCAGAACATGTATGTAAGGACCCCAAGTGAAACTTTTCACCATTTATTGGGGAAAAGTGACCAGATGGGGTTTGAAAGCCAAATATAAGCCAAATAAAGGCTATTTAGACTGTGTGTGAGCCACAAGTCTACCCCTGGGAGTGACAAATCTTGCATCTTTGCATGTTGACTGGACCAGAGGTCCTTTCCACCCTTTTTCAGGGTAAAAAGGGATATTTTTCTGTCCAAAAGAGGAATGCACAACCTTATATTAACTTAATACCTAGTGCAGCTGTCAAAAATAGTTATGACGTTGGAAAATAATCAGGTATAATTTAAGCCTTAAGTATTGTATTGGTTATTATAGTTAATTAATTGATAATCTGTGCACCAAGGGCTTTCAGCAGCACTCACCACCACTATAAACTCCTAGTAAAGCCCCACAAATACACTTAAGCCTATTTTCATTATTTTTAACAATGTAAAAGTAATCTTTAAAGCTGTAATTACATTTATGATAGCTTTATCATAGACTCAGCCTGAAATTTTGGAGGCCTGGCCATGTTTTTGAACTTATTTTTTGAATTCTCTTTGTGTAAAAGTGAGTTTATTTTCTTATTTTTATGTTTAACTTGTTATTTTTACCATTTTTTAGCATAACAATTATTCTAATAAAAATAATAATATATTTTGTTTTTTAGTGGTGTATAATCATATACCATTTTTTTATTTTTTATGAATTTTCGACATGGTTAATTATAGTTTGATTACTACTGTATTATTTCTGCATGTTTTTTGATAGAAAAAACAGAAAATCCTTATATTATTCCTTCAAATGATTAAAAAGATCCCCTGTACTGTAGATGATAGCCTCAGAGGGTGTGGATTAGCATATTTATAGCTTCAATTTCTCATATTACCCCACCTTATTCAATTTTTTTGTTAATTAAAGAACACAACTGTGAGATATTTGAGTTACAGCAGTAACCAAACATCAATCAAACTGTATTTTTGATGTGGAAATTGTTGTTTCCAACCCACAGTCACTGTACAAAGGTTTGATAAAGCCATATATTACACCAGAGACAATTCTTTGATGTGAAAGGAATTGATAAGAGTCAAGACTGACATTAAGACCTCATATTTTGTGTACTAGTGCACAATTACAAATTTCATGTCAATAAATAGTTATTGACTTTGTGCCACAACAAAGTCAATTTTTGGTGATTTAAAACCCAGTTCTTTCAAAGCAACAAGGCAGTAGTTAGCCTGGTGCATTGAAACAACCAGGAACTCAATAACTGGAGATTGATGCAACTTTTACCATGGTGGTGGGAGAAAACTTAATACCACTGGAGACAAAGTCACAAGGAAACCCACCAGTGACACCTTAAGACACAGGCCATGTGAAGAAGGGAAAAGGAAAGAGGAACAATGAAGTCCTCATAAAGAAAAGAAGTGGACACCAATTGCCACTAAGAGGGCCAGAAAGCCACATAATTCTGACTCAGTACAAGGTAAATCAACCTTGATAACATGTACAGGGAAGATAATAGTAATCAAACCAGTTGTAACTTCCAAAGGCAAATTGCCCAAATCTGTAGAGTACAAGTTTGTACAAAAAAAAGTGAATGGTAATTATCCTGATAACACAAAGCTTCTCACTGATTTCAGACACTGATACAATGTCTCCTGTACAACTCAGAAACCTTGGAGTCCCCAGGAGCCCCTAAGAGGACAGGATAGGACTGTTAAGAGCCAGAGGACCAGGGTTTGGAAAGAATGGTGATTGGCAGGACACTCAGGGATACTATTACCACACTCCCATTCACATTTCAATTCAACAGACACTTAAAACCAGAGGACTGGACAGATATGGATCAAGTACTTCAGAAATGTTCCAATGGAGCATGGAAAACAAGAGGTTCAACCTGGATTCACACTGGAAAAAACCTGGGGGAGGCTTCCAGAATATAAGTCTCAGAGAGATAGATTTTAAGGAACCTATGGACAGACCCAAAGGTTGGAATCCCAAAAATCAGTTCAAAATCTTAGAAGAGAGGGAAGCCAAGATAAGGGAGAATAAAGAAACCATCCAGGAGATAGAGGAGAAATCAAACCAGAAAGAGAATATTCTGACTCCTTCAGGCTCACAAGGATTTGTAAACCAACCCAGCTCCCCAGTGGCTTCAGAACACTCAGAATCCACAAGATCAATGGCCAAGAGTCACCATTTTTCACAATTCCAGGAGAAGACAAGGACCAAGGGGCAAGAACAAGACTTCTTTCAACCATAGGCAGAAAGAATTTTACCTAGTGATCCAGAAGCTGTTGGAGTTAGTGAAAAAAGTACACAAAAGCAAGAAATAATTTTAACTAAATATGTTAGAATAAGTAACTCTAAAATTAGAAATAATATCCCCACTCAGAATAAACACAGTATTGTAACACCAGAGAGCACCATGAGTAGTGATAACCTATGGGCACAGATGGCCCAATTTTCAGAAAACACTCAAAAAGAGCTTCATAAACTCATGGAGTGTATGAGAATGTTGAAAGAAGTTAAAAAATTGCAAACCAGAACCATCCATAATATTCAGGAGGACTCTGAAATATTAACTAGAGCCTCAGAAGAAGCTAAAAAATGACAGAACCAAGTCTTAGAGGAGAAACATCACTCCAAAAGAGGTATGACAGTAATTCAGAGCAGGTGAGCTACATGGACCAAGAAATGAAAAAATTGCCCTATGTGTGTCAAAATATAAAGTAACAACACCAAGATACTGTTCCAAATACTTCATATTCTCCATACCATCAAGAGGACATTAAACCAGATGTCCAAATGGAAAGTAAACATAGATCATATTAGAAATACCAAGATGGAGATAACATGACTTACTAAGAGAAGTAAGCACTTAAGCAATTTCCAGAAGCCACAAGTTGGCAAAAATTCTATGGTGTAGGAGAATATGATTATATGGATCCCATTAATTTTATTGATAAACTCTTAATTGATGTACCAAGTATAAATGACTACTGTATAACAGATAGACTAAACACATAATTCATAGGAAATGCTAGTATATGGTACACAGAAACAAAAGAAATTCATTTCAGAAGAAACTGGCCATGGTGGAAGAATGAAATAATCCAAAAGTACAGTAATGGTACATGGATATGGCAAAAAACCATGTAATTTGAAAATGACAAGTACTCAGTGGAAAAAGATCCATATTAATGGTTCCTTGAAAGGTCTATAGGACTCAAAGCCATCTTCAATCATATGACTATTCAAATGAGGAATAAAAAACTCCTGAAACAATTTACAGCGGTGCTAGAAGATGCAGTAAAGTTCAGGTGCAACAAAGACTGCAACTTGGATGAAATCTCCAATACCTTGAAAGAAGTAAGGAAGAGGAAAATATTGGTAATTATTTCCTTTATAAAGGCAATAGTTTCAGAGAAAAGCAGCTTTTCAGGGTTGACAACAAAGACAAACCCAGAGACAAGGTAGAAGAAGTCCCCAAGAAAAGAAACTTCTGCCATAATTGTAGATCCCCAGACCACTATGCCAAAAACTTTCCAAAGGCAAAGAAGAAAATATATGAAATCAAACAAGTAACAGTGGAAGAAATCCAAGAATAAGAATCTGACTCTTAATCTATGGGTGATGCCATCAGAGAAACCTCTGATGATTACCAGAAACAAATAGAAGAATTCCTGGTGGAGTACCAAGAGGCAAACCAGTTGGAAATACAGGACATACAGTTTGAAGCAGGATTACCAAAAGATACTACCAACACAAATTTATGCAAACATACACAATATTAATAAGAAATCCTAGTTACACCAACCAAAGGAATGGAATATATTCATGGTACAGCCACTAAGATGACTGTTTGTGATGATAATGCTCAACAACCATTGATCATTGAATTTGGTGAACACTTATACATAGTATTTGTAAAAGCAATTTTCAGACTGGGAAAGCCAATTATATTCAACCAAGGCAAAATATTTCAAGAGTACATCAGGAAAGATGACCTCTGAAGGGACTATTATTAAAGAAATAATAATGCCCCATAGGAAAGGTAATATCAGACTCAAACCAGAGCTTTTAGTGCTTGAGGATTCCCACATACAAGGATTCCTATTGGGAACAGACTACCAAAGGATTTACAGAATTGGTATTTAAAACAGTAAAAACAGGAATATTACCATAGGTACCAACAAGGAAAAGAATTTTTCTCTTGATATATATAGATTGTTCAACAAAGACCCCTTGGAAGAACTACTGAATGAACTAAAGTAGGGGAAATTAAGCTCTAACATCACTAGTAAACAGAAACTTAGTCTACTAAAAATCCTGAGGAAGAACAGACCCCCTTTTTCCATAGGAGAAGAACCCTTGGGAAAGATTAGAGGCCATGATATAGATTTATATCTGAATGCAGAAAGACCTTATCCACTCATTCTGAGAAGACTTCCATACCCAGAAAGCTTGGAAACTAGGAAAGAAAATGAAAAAAAGTCAATGAACCTGTCACAACCACAAAGAATGACCCTCCTCTATTGGTGTTGCGGCAATTCCAACCTGAGACCAAGTTGGGGCCAATTGGCCACACCATATCTTTATGGCCAATTTTTCCATATAACACTTCCCTGGAAAATTATGGCCTCAGGCCATATCCTGCCATCATTGGCCTCCTTGGCCAATTCCCATATCCTCAACCCCCAGGCCTGGGGGGTTCTGGGCCCCCTAGCCCTCATCATTGGCTTTGGGCCAACCCTTTTCATTAGGGGTGTCCTGGCCTAAATGGCCTTTTTGGGCCATTTAGGCCCCCTACAGCCTCTATGGCCTGTGGGCCATAATCACGGTCCATAGGCCCCTTTTGGCCTAATCCAATGAGGCCAAAGGGGGGAAGCCCACTAGCCCCCAAGGACAGATGGGTCCCAAACCACAATTGGGACCACCTGAGCCAAATTTGGCCACAAATCACCATGGCACCAAAATGGCCATAAAACCACCATAGGACCAATTTAGCCCAGGATCACCATGGACCACTTTTCAGCCCATGGCCCCTGGTACCCACCAGAGGCCAACAGATCTGCTCAGCTCACTCCTTCCCCTCACCTTAAGGGGAATTATTCCATTCCTACATGCACCCCGTACTCAAGGTTTCAGGAGTGGTGCATATATGGTATTATATACCATTATGAACCATTTTTGCTCAGCAATTCAATGGTGACGTTTTCAGGACCCAATCCCATCTTTACAAATCAAGGTCCCAAAATCCAACACCCATTTTGAAGGAGGACTTTTTAACTCATCAGTCTGGCAATCCATGGTGGCAATCAGAAGACCATTCAAGGATCCCAATTACCTGGCCCTGCAGGAGCTGGGTTGGAAATTCATTCAGGATTATTCCAAGGGCCATTCTCAGAGGTTATACATTATTCCAATCAGCTGTAAAGGTATCAAGTATTTCAATACTCCTTGGACAACTCAATTGGTCCATACAGGCGTCAATCAATAAACCTGTATGTACTTGGGCCAATTGGGCCAATTAATATTCCACTGTGGGAATTCAGTCACACAGCTCAAATTACAAGATGGCCAGTTCTGTATTAACCCAATTCAGACAATACAGCCAGTGACTCACCTTCCAGGATCAGTCTTTCAGCTTTTCACATATACTGGCCACCTTTCAGCACCTGGGGACTTTTTCCCCAGTTAGTTAATATACAGGATTTATTTTTATCTTTATTTTATTTTACTTTATTAAAGTTAATACTGATAATATTAAGTCAGTCATTCAGAACCTTTCTCTTTTTCTTCCTTGCCTGTTAGTGGATATTGGTGGTCATATCCTTTTATAATTCCATTTCCTTTTCTGGCAGGTTGAAACAGTGAATTGAGGATTCACTTGGTTGGATTCTTGGCCTTTGGCTTCTCTTATTATCTTTGGCCTTTGGCTTCTTATCTGTTTCTTTTATCTTTGGCCTACTTGTCTTTTCCCTTATTCTTCTTTAAAGAAATTCAATCATTATCATTTCTCATATCCTTTGGAGCCCTCCAAGTGAGCTCTTGATTCCTGAGTTCCAGGCCACTCTTGCTTCCATAAGAGCCACTGTGACAGAACCCATAGATATGGATGTCATCAAAAAAATTGGACATAATGAAATTGTGGAAGTAACCACACCTTCCCCAATCATTTTTAATGATGGCAAATTGATATTTTGTGGAGACTTCAGAGAACTGAAAAACTACACTCAGGCTTACAGGTACCCTATACTGAGGATACCTTATTACCTGTAAAAATTGGAAAAAGCCAAATAAATTACCAAGATGGAGTGTATGAAAGGCTTTCAACCAAATGAAGTCAAGGAATAATCCATGAAAATTCTCATAACTATATGCCATATGGGTATATAAGAGTATACCAGAATGCCATTTGGCATCAAGAATGCACCAGCCCATTTCAAAAAGATGATGGTCAAAATATTTTAAGAGGAAATATTGGAAGGCTGGATGGGGGTATAAATTTATGATATCATCATATATAAAGAGGCATGGGAAGACCATGTGCAATACAGAGACAGAGTATTGAGTAAGTAAAAATAGATTAATTTGAAAATTTCACTCAAAAAGTGTAAATTTGGCCAGAAAGAACTATTGTACTGGGAAATAAGGTCTCAGGCCTTAGCTTGGCCATGGACCAAAAGAAAGTAGCAGAAGTACTTTAGAGGCCAGTACCAAAAGAAATCAAATAAATACAATCTTTCTCAGGATTTACCAGCTGCTACAGAAACCACATCAAACAACTTTGCCCACATAACTAGTAGCATATACAAGTTATGTTCAGGAGATGTAATATTTGAGATTACCAAGGAGAGGAGGGATGCATATTAGAGGATTAGAAATGAACTTAATAATGCACCTGTCCTTATGATATATTAACTTCAACTTCCATTCAAGAGGTAAATAGATTCACATTTCACTCAAGGATTGGGAGCAGACCTTCAACAGCAACAAATTGTAGATGGTGAACCTAGAGAAGGGGTAATTGGCTATATTTGAAGGAAACTGAAATATTAAGAGGCCAGGTATGGAGAAACTAAGACAGAATGACTATATCTTGTATGGGCTTTAGAAAAAATCCATTAATACTTGGAGCATTCAGTCTTTGAAGTATACACACACTGCACAGTACTAAAGTCTTTGCTCAACATGAAGACTACCAATAGGGACATGTTGAGGTGGAAAATAGCCATCCAAGAGTATATAGGAAAGATGACCATAATATAAAAGGAAAAAGATGCCACACCAAGGCAAATGACATTAGTAGATGGCCACTAGATAATGTCAAGAGAAATACATCTTATGACACAGAAGTAGCTTCCAAAAACCCTATCCATTTAATGGAAATAGATAGGAGGAGAAAATTGAAATTCTAAGAATGGGAACCAGGAAGTGGTACCCCAGATACTGACCATATTGGAACATAAGAGACAGAAAAACCCATATCAGGGATAAGCTCCTCTGAACTGAAAAATAAATTCTTTTATTCAGTTAGTGAATGTTATGCAAAAAGCAGACAGTTTAGCATATTCATGTCACTCCTGAAACCAACGTATAGGAGCCCAGAACTGGAATCCCAGTTGGAGGAACAATGGTTGAGGGATTATATTTTTTTTGCTTATAGATGGACTTATTTATAAAAGGGAGAAGAACACTAGTTCCCTCACAGTTATGGAAAGAGAGAATGTCTCACTGATTCTTCAAGAATGCCATGACTTCCCCTAATTGGGACACATGAGTGAAGACAGGACCAAGGAGATGATAGAAAGCACAGATTGGTGGCCAGAGTGGGAGCAAGAGTTGAGTGAATACATGAGCACTTGTAATAGATTCCAGAAGGAAAACAGAAATAATGTAAATAATTATGGACTACTCCAACATATAGAGAAGCCAAACACCCATGAGAAATAATTAAAATGGAATGGGTAACAGGACTTGTCTCAGGAGGTAAAGAAAACTACAATTATTTCCTAGTAATAGTAGACAGGTTTGGGAAACGTGTTAGAGGCCTACCATGAAAAAAGAAGATAAATCTATGGACACAGCATTTTTATTCTGTAATAACATTATAGCCACATGTGGAGTACCTAAGATCATCATTAGGGACCAGGACCCCAAATTCACATCATAATTTTGGACTAACCTCTATGATATGCTTGGGACTAAACTTTTAGTTTATAAAGCTTACCATCCAAAAGCAGATTAACTAGCTGTAAGGATGTTCCAAAAAAATGGAGGACATCATTAGAAGATTCTGTTTCTATGGTATGGAATACAAATATAATGAAGGGTATACCCATGACTGGGTTACACTTCTACCACCTATACAGCTGGCTTACAGCACTGGCCAGAACTCTACTACAGGGAAATCACCTTCTCTGATGGAGAAAGGGGGAAACCATTATTACCTGTGGATCATCTAAAGAAAAATACTTTGAACATCCACACCACTGCCAAGAATTTGAATGATATGTGAAGAAGGGCATGTGATACAGCAGTAAGATGCATAGCAGGCGCAAAAAATTTAACAACCAGAGGTATGACAAAACCCACAGGAAACCTGACTTCAGGGAGGGTGACCAAATGCTGGTATCTACCTTGAACTTCAATAATCTTAAAAGTACCAAGAAAATTAGAGACTCATTTTTGGGAGCATTCACCATAATCAGGTTGATAGGGAAAAATGAAGTAGAAGTAAAACTAACAGAGGAATTCTTTAGGAAACACCTAGTGTCCCTGGTTAGGTTAGTCAAAACATACCACAAGACTGGAGAAGGTAGGTGCACCTCAAGTGTTAAAGGTCATACTGCACAGGACATAGCAGAAGTAGAGAACTCCCCTGTCACATTAAAGAAGATCATTACAGCAAGGAAGATCAGAATCAATGGAAAAGACCATAAGAAGTACCTGGTGATATTCAAGAAACAGACAGCTGATGAAGACAAATTGTTAGCAGAAGATTCAATAACAGATGGTGACGTACAACTTGGAAGATTCAGGCCATCTAAAAAGGCTAAACAGTCTCATCAATGATGGGCCTTCTTTAGAGGAAGGTTATGTCAGCCTGTGACTCGAGCCCAGAGCACAAGCATTAAAGCAGAATATCATAAACCAATGGTAGGGAAAAAATACCACAGAAAATGGAAGGGAGGAAAAATAGCTCATAAATTGTATTGAAAGAAGAAGGGAAGTCACCTCTTTCCAGAAATATAACTCTCATAATCATAGGACAAAGAATAACAAAGCTGTTCAGGCTCAAAGAAATATATGAGCATAAATTAATTTTCCCCTTTAATCTAAAATACAGAGAAAGAAGAAGAACCCCATAAAATGAGGCAAAATAGCTCATCAATTGTATCAAAAGAAGAAGGGAAGTCACCTCTTTCCAGAAATATAACTACCATAAACATAGGAAAAAGAATAACAAAGCTATTCAGGCTCAAAGAAATTTCTGAGCATAGATTAATTTTCACCTCTAATATAAAATAAATAGAAAGAAGAAGAGCCCCATAAATTGGGTGTTGGGTTTTAAAGCCCCCAGAGTACTACTGAAACAAATGAAATCATTTTTAGGATTCTCTGGATATCAAATACAGCATATGATTTTTCATGATTTTTCATGATTTTTTCTGATTTTTTATGATTTTTTATGATTTTTTATGATTTTTTATGATTTTTTATGATTTTTTATGATTTTTTATGATTTTTTATGATTTTTTATGATTTTTTATGATTTTTTATGATTTTTTATGATTTTTTATGATTTTTTATGATTTTTTATGATTGTTTATGATTTTTTATGATTTTTTATGATTTTTTTATGATTTTTTATGATTTTTTATGATTTTTTATGATTTTTAATGATTTTTTATGATTTTTTATGATTTTTTATGATTTTTTATGATTTTTTATGATTTTTTATGATTTTTTATGATTTTTTATGATTTTTTATGATGTTTTATGATTTTGTATGATTTTTTTATGATTTTTTATGATTTTTTATGATTTTTTATGATTTTTATGATTTTTTATGATTTTTTATGATTTTTTATGATTTTTTATGATTTTTTATGATTTTTTATGATTTTTTTATGATTTTTTATGATTTTTTATGATTTTTATGATTTTTTATGATTTTTTATGATTTTTTATGATTTTTTTATGATTTTTTATGATTTTTATGATTTTTTATGATTTTTTATGATTTTTTATGATTTTTTATGATTTTTTATGATTTTTTATGATTTTTTATGATTTTTTATGATTTTTTATGATTTTTTATGATTTTTTATGATTTTTTATGATTTTTTTATGATTTTTTATGATTTTTTATGATTTTTTATGATTTTTTATGATTTTTTATGATTTTTTATGATTTTTTTATGATTTTTTATGATTTTTTATGATTTTTTTATGATTTTTTATGTTTTTTTTATGATTTTTTATGATTTTTTATGATTTTTTATGATTTTTTATGATTTTTTATAATTTTTTATAATTTTTTATGATTTTTTATGATTTTTTATGATTTTTTATGATTTTTTATGATTTTTTATGATTTTTTATGATTTTTTATGATTTTTTATGATTTTTTTATGATTTTTTATGATTTTTTATGATTTTTTTATGATTTTTTATGATTTTTTATGATTTTTTATGATTTTTTTATGATTTTTTATGATTTTTATGATTTTTTATGATTTTTTATGATTTTTTATGATTTTTTATGATTTTTTATGATTTTTTTATGATTTTTTATGATTTTTTATGATTTTTTATGATTTTTTATGATTTTTTATGATTTTTTATGATTTTTTATGATTTTTTATGATTTTTTATGATTTTTTATGATTTTTTATGATTTTTTATGATTTTTTATGATTTTTTATGATTTTTTATGATTTTTTATGATTTTTTATGATTTTTTATGATTTTTTATGATTTTTTATGATTTTTTATGATTTTTTATGATTTTTTATGATTTTTTATGATTTTTTTTTATGATTTTTTATGTTTTTTTATGTTTTTTATGATTTTGTTTATGATTTTTATGATTTTTTATGATTTTTTATATTTTTTTATAATTTTTTATGATTTTTTATGATTTTTTATGATTTTTTATGATTTTTTATGATTTTTTATGATTTTTTATGATTTTTTATGATTTTTTATGATTTTTTATGATTTTTTTATGATTTTTTATGATTTTTTATGATTTTTTATGATTTTTTATGATTTTTTATGATTTTTTATGATTTTTTATGATTTTTTATGATTTTTTATGATTTTTTTATGATTTTTTATGATTTTTTATGATTTTTTATGATTTTTTATGATTTTTTATGATTTTTTATGATTTTTTATGATTTTTTATGATTTTTTATGATTTTTTATGATTTTTTATGATTTTTTATGATTTTTTATGATTTTTTATGATTTTTTATGATTTTTTATGATTTTTTATGATTTTTTATGATTTTTTATGATTTTTTATGATTTTTTTATGATTTTTTTATGATTTTTTTATGATTTTTTATGATTTTTTATGGATTTTTTATGATTTTTTATGATTTTTTATGATTTTTTATGATTTTTTATATGATTTTTTATGATTTTTTATGATTTTTTATGATTTTTTATGATTTTTTATGATTTTTTATGATTTTTTATGAATTTTCATGAATTTTTATGATTTTGTATGATTTTTTATGATTTTTTTATGATTTTTTATGATTTTTTATTATTTTTTATGATTTTTTATGATTTTTTATGATTTCATCAACAAAACAATAACTGTCTTTCACCATTTATGGAAGAAATCCCAGCTTTGACTCAATCCATATGCTTCAAGACACACCTTCTGGAAAGTTATAAACAAAAATGAAATAGGTAAATAAATTTTTCAAAGAAGAATTAGAGTCAGAAATCAAGCATTTCAAGAAGTATGCAAATAAAAATAGGTAAATTCCACCTGATTTTCAACCTAGGGAGAAGGTATGGCTAGCCTCAAAGAACATCAAGACCACAAGACCCATAAAGAACGTCTCAGAAAGATGGTTGGAAACCTCTGAAGTTCTTAAGGAGGTTGGAAACCATGAATATAGCCTTAATATTCCCCAGAAATGGAATTGAGTTCACCCTGTATTGAATGTGTCCTTATTGGAACCTGTCAAGAATTTAACTATCTCAAATTTACATCAATAAAAAAAACCATCAGCTCTAGTGGATGCGCGAGAAGAATGGGAATTGGCACAAGTCCTAGACTAAAAAATCAAAAGAGGTAAATTATGGTATCTTTTGGAGCAGAAATGATTCAGTGAAGACCCAGAAAGAACCACTTGGGAACCACCTGCCAACCTTACCAGCTGACCAGAACTTGTAAAGGAATTTAATTACTTGTATCCCAAAAATACTGGCCCAAATACCTTAAGAGTTTGATCTTATAGTTCTTGGTGGGGATTGGATTTTATGAAAGCAAGTTCCTCTCATAGAATTCACCTTTCAGAGGGTTTTATACCAATATTTTCAGTCATAATCAGCTTGGCCATTTTGTGAGAAAGTTTGAATATTCTGGACAGATTCAGAAGGATTTGCAGCATTGGTACCCTCAAATTAGGCCCTTCAATCAAACATATGGAAAAATATCTTTTTTCTTATTTTATTTGAATTTTATGCCAAATTATGGTTCTCAAAATTATTCATTACACCAAGTTATTTTTCAAAGAAGAATCATTTATTTTATGGTGCTTGTTGGAGAGTGGAATTTATTAAAGTAAGTTCTATCTCCTGGTTTGCATCTCCAAGGGCTTCTACTTGTAAAAAATCACTTATACCACTCCATGAGCAATACAATTCTTGTTTTTATCTTTGAAGCAAGCTCATGGAAAAAAACAAGAAAATAACCTCAAGAAAGACAGCTCTAGGAGATTTCTTTTCTTAATCTCTTACTCTTTTCATTCTTTTATTTTACTTGAATAACTTCTCTTCCTTATTTCATTTGTTTAAAGAAGCAGCCTTCCCTCCCTTATCATGTATTGGGAGGCTCCATTCTTTTTTCTTGTACCAAGAAGAATTAGTGATAAAGGAAAAAAAATAACAGTTTTATTCCCTTCCAATGTCATCAAATTTTCTTTGGGAGTCATTGATAAACCCATATTCATGCCATGCAAATTTGGCAGTCATCTCTTCTAAAGAAGTACCAGGAATAATCCTACCATTTTCATAAACTATCACCTCTCTGCTATTTCTGAAAACACACCTGAAGAGCCTGGATATGGCCTCTTGACCCTCATAAACTACATTTGGATCTTTTATAGTAACTCTAAGGGGCCAATGCTCTATTTGTTGGAATACTTGGGGAGCTGGGTAAAGAAGCTGTAATTTATGGGAGGATGGGATGAGGAAGGCCTCATTGGTTTTCTGGAGGTTGATGGGGCTGATGAAGGGCTTGAGGAAGAATTTGAAGTGGAAGAAACTCCTTGATGGAAAGCCTTAGGAGTAATTTGAATCACTTGGCTATGGAAATTCTTCATGGGTGGCCAAGTGGGGGAAGAATTTGAAGGTTGGAAACCTGATTGATTCACAACTTCAAGCTCTTCTTCATACAAATAATCACTTCCTCCAGAATATGGGTCACTTGGTGAAGCATAACTCCTTCTGATCCTCTTAACTACACCTTGGCTGTTGATCCTTGATATGGGACCTTCAGGAATGGTGTAAATTGGCTTCCCACCAGCAGGGATGGTCCCTCAAGCATTGGTCCATCTTTCAACATCCCTCTTCCTGGATCTATTGACTACATCAAGATTTCAGTTCAAGTCAAGGAAAGAAAAAATTGCACTTTCAATTAGAATACCCTGAAGTACCATCAGGAACTGGCTACTCTTTTCCAAGGGCCCATCCTTTTTACTCCAAAAAATCCACCTCATTGTTGGAATTTGTGCCCCTGTAGAATGGAGTGGCTTCTTCCAAACAAAACAGTTTGGAAAATTCAAAGATCTTGAATTCAAGTGTTGAAAACAAGACTTCCCTTTCTCCAAGACTTTAGTACAGGCGGGATCCAACACTTCAGCCATTGTATAACTATCATAAACTTGGAAGGGATCAAAAAAGGAAAGAAGGAGACATTGACCAAGGAGAACCCAAATTACTGTAGATCCCAGACCCACAAAGAAAAGAAGGTGGAGGCACAGAGGGGGAATATTCAGTTAATGAAATCATTTTGTAGCTCATCTCTGGAGTCAAGCTCAGTCAGAAAAAGTATAGAGGTTTTTTGGATGTCATCCAGTTTTGGGCCATAGTGGTCATTATGGCCCAATGAAGGTCTTCAAAATGGGTCCCTATTTTATCAATTGGTGTATGGGCCACTCCTTGGATCCAGAGAAATATGGGGAAACCCTCCCATACTGGCCCTCTGGACCCGCTGGGAACCCATCAAATATGTTCCCAACGGCCTCTAATAACCCCTACAGACTGCAGCATATGGGCCATGGACCACAAACAATGTGCCAAATATGAAAATAACCAAGGAACACCAAAAATAAAGACTTGGTCAAAAGGACCAAAATGATCCCAAAATGGCCATAGAGCCATTTAGGGCCATTTCTACAACTCCTGGCCCGAAAGAAAGAAAAAGCATTTTGAAATTCAAAACCCCTCAAGGAGGGCAAATCTTATAAAACTAAAGGCTAATGAAAACTATATAGTCATTATGAATCATTTCTTGAGCTGAGTAAGATTACAGAATTAATATTGGTATATACCCTGAAAAGGTTTGATATGGGTATTTTCAGAGAGGAAAAGACTCAAGAACACACTTACATATTCTAAGGGAATATTAGAGTTTTATTCAAGATATGAAAGGGAAAGTAGAGTCAAGACCAAAAACATTTGAGGATAGTTCCCAAGAGGAAAAGAGATTTGAGCTGAAAGATTCCTCAAAAGGAATGTGGGAAAAGGGGATTATACTGAAGGATGACATTATTTTATTGTTTTTAGGGGCCTGACAGCTTCAAGAGGGGGATATCATCACAGCCATTATCAGGCATAAATAGTATTCAATATTTATACAGTTTGGATTCACCAATACAGGCCAGATCCTGCAAATACAATTTTTGATACACCAATCCGGAGCTGTAAGATCACTCAAATTTATCACACCACCTGTAAAGACCCTTTATATCCATATGGAGCCCGTGTTTTTCAAATAACTCAATATTTTCAAGAATTTCACTCTTTGGACTTTGGGTGGTATATTATCACATATACCAGCCCCTCCTCTTCCCTCTGGAACGTTTTCCCAGTGAATTAATATTTTATTCTTATTAATTCAAATATCTTTTTGTAAATTCTGAGTTAGTATTTGAATCCCTCCTCACCTGTTCAGTAGAGTTGTGATGGCCATATCCTTATTACGCCTTTTCTTCTTACAGGTTGAAAAAGTGGACTTGGAATTATTTGATGTTTGATACTTTATTTCTTAATGCTTATTATTTTTTTCTGCTTTCTTATTTCTTTTTTATCAAAAAGATTAGTGTTTTTACACCATTGAGTATCTATTTGATTACAAATTCTGAGCCCCAGTTTACTGAGGGCCAAGCCCTCCTCACTCAAAAGAGCCCCTGTGATACAAGGAACCTGGAAAGAAAAGATTGATGACAGGTTCTCCCAGAGTGACCAAAGTGATTATTTGACAGATATGATAGCCATCAGGGAGGTGCAAACCAGGAGAGGAACTTAAATTCTGTAATTAACACTAGCTCAAGTGCCACAAAAGAAAAATAAACTTGTGAAGGAATTAATTGAAATGATGAAAGTGTCAGCCTGTGACTTTAAAAAGAAAACCAGAATAACATCCAACATACCATACATAATGGTACAAAGAGTATTGGAAAAACATGGACAATACAGGTATGATATAAAGAGGGAAATTCCCCAAATATAAATATACCAAAATTACAAAAATAGGATAAGCAAGGAAAAATATATGCCTTGTAAAAAATAAGACCAAATAAGTAAAACACTTACTTTAACCTCTCTTCTAGCTTATGCATATTTGAGATACCATTATACCTCCTTTCTGCCTTTTTTAACTAAGAGCCCCTCAAAGGTCCAAGAGGTCTTGTACAAAACTGTAAGAAAATACAGCTAAGTTAAATATCTGAATGAGAGTTTTGATTTTAGATACCCCTTACCCCTTTACCTTCAAACATTTCAGAGAGATCTTGGATCAAAGGCTTAACAAGCCAAAGACAGGATTTCTGAAAACAACAATATAAAGAAACCCCTGTATCCTTTCCATATATTCATACAGATCTACAGTGAAGTATAACAAATTGAAGGGATCATCAAACCCTAAAATTTTGTATCATTCGAATTGAGAAATATATCTGGCTTGGAAGTTTATCAAGCCAAATACTGATGTAAAAAAATACATCAAAAGACTAAAAGCCCTTATAAATTTTGCAATTTTTAGGAAGGGTGAGCATTAATCATGCAAAATTCAAGAGGTTATTAAGCTCTTCAATCCTATTCTCTTGGCTTCTTGATATCTCAAAAACTGACCGAGATATCTTTGTTGGAAGTCTTTTGGCCAATACTGGTCTGTATCAAACCTGTACCAACCAGTACTGGTCTTATACTTGAAATAATAGTATTTTACAGCTTGAAACCTTCCAAGATAGCTAATATTAGTCATTCAAACACCCTGGAGACTCCATAAAAGTTCTGAAATTGCCTGTAAAAATTTGTTTCACTCTGTATTGATCCAGAATGCGCATTTGTGGTCTTAAAACCACAATTCTGACTATAATTCTGTTGGAATTGAGGGTATAGAGCCAAACTTCATCCCAAAAAATGAGAATTCTAACTCTGAAGATGTGTGAAGAGCCTACTGGCTCTTCACAGTCCCCAGAGGATATAAGAACAGGTATTCACTCACTGGCAAAGACCCATATTATCATATTATTGGTATTCTTATGTGGAAGAAATGTTATCAATCAGTGGTTCCCTGAGGATAAGGCTGATATAATCAAAATTATAATTGTTGTAATAATCTTCATAGTCAGAGATATTAGATTATGGCACCCAAGGTCCTCAGTAGACTCATCACTACTGTTACCATGTAGCAATAGAACCTTTTTGATTTAAAAATAACTAATTGCACTGTGTAACAGTCACAATTCCAGATTTTAATTACAAACTTATAGCTATTATCTAGACCCACCCTGAATATTTGAGATCCTGGCCATGGCTTTAAGCCTTATTGGACATATTTTGGACATCCTTGGGTGTAAAATCACTATCTTCAAAGGTATCTTACTATAAAAGGGAGTAAATTTCATTTTTTTTGTCTTTTATTTATTTCAATATCAATAAATAATATATCATGGGTATTGGTAAACCTGAACATACAATTTGGGGAAAACACGTAAGCCCATATGTGTTTTTGCCATAAATTTGTAAAAGCACATAAGGGGTGTCCTGGGCCCATTTGAAATTAAAATGAAACAAAAAACATGTATTGGTCAAAAACCTGCCAAAGGAGCCCAAAAAAACCCTTGACCCAATTTTTTCACATCCCCCAAAACAAAAACAAAAAAGACCAAACACCCAAACAATCAACATCATCCGCCCCAAAAAAAATTTATTTTTTGAAAAACAGCATTACAAAATTTTTCCACACTTTTTGTTCTTTTTTTCCCAAATACTGCATTTCCCTCCAAACAACCCTGCCTTCAAGACTCTAAAAGTACGGCTTTTACCTTCCCTCTTCAATTAATCTTAAATTCAAACCACTTCATTTCACTTTTCCCAAATGTTTTTGACTTTTCACACCTTTTCTCTGTTCTCTTTAAAATTTTGAAAGGCTCTTTCGTCATTTAAAACCCCCCAAACCCTCCCTTTTTTAAATTTATACATCTCTTTCACCATATAATTCTTCAACCCCCCACCTAAGGTAAATTTCAGACCCTTATGCTTCTTTGGAAGGATGTGCATAATGTTTCCAGGGAAAAGGGGTATTCTGTGTCAATATTGAGGTCCAATATGACCCAAAAACATATTGAAATAGGTTGTGACAGGTCTTGGACCCCAAATCCCCACAAAAACACCTCCAAAACAGTCACCTCAAGAAAGCTTGACTTTCCACTTAGACTTTATTCCAAAAAATATTCCAACAGTACCATTTAGACTCTTGGGGTCAAAAATACTGAACACAACCATGATGCCACTGAAAATATCATGAAACATCCTGCTTTCAGAAAATTCAATGAGCAAGAAGCATCCCAAATAGCTCAAACGTCTGAATCACTACTCATGCCAGGGCAAATTAAGGAGCAATTATTCAGCCAGAGGTAGTCTGACAGTCCTGTAATCCTCCAAGCCCTTTACAACAAAGTCAAGAAAATTGAGAAAGACAAACTGCAAGGAAGAAGGCCCATTGAGCCTCTTATTTACATCCTCAAAGAACAAATGTTTGTGTGGTCCTCTGCAAGGGATGCTTAGGGACACATTATCTACTTGTTTTTCACTCACTCCCTTTCCATAAAGCTGCTTCATGGATTTCCTAATGTGATTCTAATGGATTGTACTTATAAAAAAAATAATTACAAAAACCCCCTTTTTCATATTGTTGGATTCAGATCAACAAATGAGACAATTTGTGGGGCTTTTTGTTTGATGAAGAATGAAACTTGACCCACATATACATGGGCATTGAATCAATTAATAGAAAAAGTTCTCAACAACACCAATATTGTTCCCCCTCCAGTCATTGTTATTGACAGGGATTTGGCCTTGAGATATTGTTATAAGAAGCTCTTCCGACACTCAAAAATCATGTTATGCACTTGACACATCAATTACAATTTATCTGCCCATTCCATGAAAAAAATTGGTCATGGAACTGATTTTGAAAATTTTATGGGCCTTTGGAATCAAGGAATATAATTTTATCTTTTAATTTAATTCTTATTATTGTCTTTATTAATGAATTTGGGAGTCATTCCTCAGGTTATGTATTCATCCACTGAAAAGTCTTTCAAATATAAATGGAAGAAGCTTCAAAGGCAATTTGAAAACATGATGTCTTGCAATATTTAGAAAAAAACTTGGCATCCTCTAAAGAAGTATTATGTGCCAGCCTGGACCAAGTACCATTTCCACCTGGTGGTAGGCTCCACCTCAACAGTTGAATACACCCATTCCATGCTTAAGATTTTGCTCCAAAAATCCAATATTACTCACCTGGAGGTAGTTAGGGCTCTTAAAATGGCTTTCAAGAACCAATTCATTAAAATAATCAACTTAATCTCCCAAGAAATGATTTTTAATGTCAAGAATTTTCCTCCTAACATCTGTGCTCTCAATGGAAAGGTGTCTCATTATGCCCTTCAGATGGCCTTTGAAATTTCCAAAACAAAATTTTCCCCCAACAAATACAAAAATTACCAAGGAATTGTGTCCAAGCACAAGACCCAACAGGAATTTTCAAAGTGCCAAATACTTCAGATTTTAGACCTCCATCTTCAGTGGCATTTTAATTTACCTGTGAGAATTCTTTCATATTCAAATTCCTAGTTTTTTTGCTCATTAACCTATTTTCTTTGTAATTTATTCTCAGACTGGTTATCCAGGTGATGATCAATGTTTTTAGAAAGAAAGAAAGAAAGAAAGAAGAAAGCCAAAAGAATATTTGAAGATATTGTGGAAGACCTTTTTGAAATACCAATGGCATAAATCACCCCAATTATTCATCATTTTTAAAATTTTTTGACTGGAAAAAGTCCCCTTTGATCAAATTCACAAAGGTAAAGAGGATGATCATGCCACAGGGGCTCTTCTAAGTGAAGAGGGACTGGCACTCGCTTATGGAGGGCTCAAGATATGGTAAATTGGGAATACACTTGAGAGTGTAACAGATTAAAATTTATAATGAAAGAAATATAAGAAAGCAGAAACAAAATAAAAGATCCAACCACAAAAAAGTCCAAGTACACTGTTTTAACCTGTCGGCAAGAAAGAGAAGGGTTAATAAGGATATGGCCACCACAACTCATACTGTACAGGTAAAGAAAGAAATGCAAAGACTAACTTAAAATTAATAAATATAATACCCAAATAAAAGGATAAGAATATTCATCAAATGATAAATAAGCTAAATTAATTAACTGGGGAAAAATCCCCAAGGGGGAGAAAGAGGGGCTGGTATATGCGAGAATCATCAGCCCTGGTCCAAACAGAGAATTTTCATGAGAAGAACTGATGATTGAATTGAGTATGACCAATGCAAGTACTGTATGGCTGTACAGGATTTGTAATGAAAGGTTTGTCTATGAAACATTTGATAATGGTAACGATATCTAGAGTACTATGACTGTCCTCAGTAGAAAAATATAATATAATGAAATATTATAACCACAAATTTAAATATAATTATTGAAAATGATTATATACAAAAAAGAAATTTAATTATTTTTATATAAAAAAATGATATAAAAATGATATAATTATAATAAATTATAATTATTCTTTTATTATTATAGTCACTGACAATTATAACCATAAGAAGTGTGAAGCTCTTAATGAGATAATCACACATGGAAAATATATATATTTAACCACTTATGAATAATATATAGATATTGCTTATAAAAGAATTAAAACACACACTGTGCAGAAATAATTCTTATAGAAAAATTCTATATAAAAAACCTAAAAATAGGTAAAAAAATATAGAATTTTAGAGAAATCTTACTTATAATATAAATTTAATACAACAGGTCAAACAACAACAGTTATTATATTAAGTAATTATTATAAGTTAAAAACACGCCAAAAATCAATAATTTCAAAGATAGAAAAACTTTCATAATGAAAATTATGATAAAAGAGTTTTTGAGAGGAATTTGTGGATTTTAAAAGATATTTTAAAGACAATAATTTTATAAAATAAAATATATTATAGGTGATTAAAACAATAATGTAATTTCTATGATATAAATTCTTTAATTTAAGATTTATAAAGAATAAAATACTTAAGAAATACTTCCATAATAAGATTTTATATATAATAAAACTTTACCTGTTTAAATGTCTAATATGATTGGATTGATAATTGATGAAGGACAAAAACAGTGATGAAAAGACTCTTTTTATGTCTACAGAACAGCTCTCATGATTCATAATGGATATAGAGAGCGTGCTCAGGTCAAAACTGAAAAACCATGCTTAAAAATAAGGTTCTTAACTTAAGGTAACTTATTTTTAATTCCAATTTAACATTACCAGTGTTATTCTTAACTCCATTACCCAGGAAATCTGTTGATAAAAGATACTTAAAGTTTAATTTCTATATAGATAATATTAGATTGTAAGCTGTGTGAAACCTTCAAGTAAATCCATTAAGAATTGGATTTTTAATGAATTTTTCAACTTATTACTATTTTTCCATGTAAAGTAGCAATACACACTAAACCTTAACTTTTGATCAGGTTTTAATGCTTGTAGCTTTAAATATTCAAGCTTATTTAAGCTTTGACAGGTCTCAAAAATTCAATTTCAAGCCTGCATATTGGGATTTACTCTTTGGCAGCTTGAAATTCCTGTCCAGATTGGGATAAAATCAGTTTAAACTTTCAGGTTGTATCAAATTCTAATCTTAAAGTCTAAATAAGGTTGAAAATCCTCCAATACAGGTGGAAAACTTTAATTGAATCCTTGCAGATCCGAAAAGCTGGGTACCCCAGCTCTGTTTGGTCTTTTTTCCTTTGTCCCACCTTTTTGTGTAGATTTTTCCCTTTTATTTATTTAAAGCCATACTATGCCATTAAACATCTTTAAATTGAGCTCATGCAGGATTTACATTCTGTGTGGAAAATCCTTAGCTAATTCAGTAAATATACACAACACCTCAATTTTGACTAAAATTTTCGTAAGCTTGCATAAACCTTATGAAACTTTAAATTTAAGCTTATTTAAGCTTAAATTTAACGATTTTAATTTTTTTTAGGAAAGCTACATTAGTACTGTGAGATTCTTAAATCTTCCAATAACATAAGAAATAAGCTTTTTTGGGTATAACACCCTGTAAGTGTACCCTAGGTTATTTTTGGTGTAGAATCCAAAAATGACATAATATTTATATCTTTCTTTATCCAAAAGAATTATAATTTTTTCTTGGTATTTTTAATTTTGAATACAACTGACAAGTCTGTTGAAGACTAAATAAGCTGTACATAAAATGATTTGTGGCCTTATGGGTATTTTATACATAGCTCACATGCTCAAATTCCCTACCAACAAAATGTTTTTTACCACAATTTCCTTTTAGTAGTATACCCCCAATTTAATTGGGGGGGGGGGGTATAATCCACTGTCCAACCTCTCTACTTATACTTTCAAGCATGTAAAGCACACAATTTAGATTTTTCATTGAGGAATTGGTCTTCTCTCATGTCTTAATCTTCAGAGAAACCTTTGGGAATCAGGTATCGTTTTTGCTACAATCCATTCATCTTCATGTTGTGGATTTCTGTACCTGATCAAGTATTCTCTTTCATCTTCCCCCTAAGTCTTCTTTCTTTCAAGACTTTTATTGCTTTTCTCTCTTTACTCTGATCAAATGGAGGTACTTCTAAGGGTGTTTCATTTCTCAAAGGAAATAATTCCTTATCACTTGAAGTGTCATGCTCTACCAGACTAACAGGAAAAGTTGGATGTTTGTTTTCCAATCCTCCTGAAATTTCTACCTGTACTGCATTTTTCCCATGAAGTGCTTTAATAATAAATGGTCCTGAAAAGGAAATTTTCAATTTCTTTGGACCTTTAATATTATTAAAGTTCAAGGTTCAAACTAGTATTAAGTCCCCTACTTTGAATTCTGGGGTTTTATGAATTTTATCCCATTTCTGTTTAGCATATTCAAAGGCATCATTCATGCTTTGATTTGCATGATGCCTTACTTTATCAAGAAATAACTTAAATATTGAAGCAGTTGGATGAATATCAACTAAATCTTTCTTCAAAGTATCAACTGGAAGCTTAGGGTTCCATCCTTTTTCCAACATTGCAGGAGTTTTGCCTGTTGAAGCATGGATGTAGGTCTTGTAGGCTAATTCCAATTCTGGCATAAGAGTAAACCAATCATGGGTAAAACCATCAGAATCTTTAAGCTCCAGGCCATAAGCACAAAACCTTTTGATCATGTCCTCAAGGGTTTGTATCATTCTTTCTGCTAGACCATCTGTTTGTGGATGGTATGCTGTTGAAAATGATAGTTTTTTACCCAAAGGCTTATGTGAATTGGTCCACAAGGCTGATGTAAATTTTGGGTCTCTATCACTAATGATATTTTTAAAGATACCAGTATGAGATATAGCTCTGTTCCAAATCAAAAGAGCTGTATCCATACCAGTGTCATCTTTATTACATGGTAAAAAGATTGGTGTTTTTCTATGTCTGTCTACAATGAAAAGACATGCATTGTAACTGTTATCACCTCCAGGTGGTAAGGAAGTTACCCAATCCATATGAACCACTTCCCATGGGGTACTTGGTTCTTGGATATGAATCATCAAACAAAATCTTTTACCAGTAGCTTTATTGGCTCTCTGACATCTATCATAACTATGACAGTACTCAATGACATCTTTTCTCCAAGATGGCCACCAGGAACATGTATCAATTATTTCCATTGTTCTGTCTTCAGACAGATTCCCAGAATAAATTTTATCATGGAATTCTAGCAGTATTGTGTTAATTAACATTCTACTACACAGGACCATGACACATGTGTGTTTAGATCCATGATATAATATACCATCAAATAAATGGAATCTTCCATTGTCAAGATGTTTTTGAAATATCATCCAGAGAATTAGCCAAAGATGCATTGTTGCAATATTTTTCAAGTAGAGAAGTAAGAATATGACAATTATTATCCAGCTTATAGCTATCTCTAACTTCTTCAAAGAATTCTGTTCTAAAATCAGTGATGTTAATTCCTCCAATTGGAATTTGAGGTTCTGCACCTGTGAAAACATAGGCAGGATTGTCAGGTGTATTGGGTAATGCCCATCTACTTAAGCCATCAGCATTCTTGTGAATATTTCCAGCTTTATGTACTATAGTCATATTACCTCTATACTCTTGTATAGCAATCTGCCATATTAACATGTGTCTGTTTGGAGCTTTCATGTTAAGAAGTGATTTTACTGCATTACAATCAGTAATTAATTCAAACACACTACCATAAGTATAATAATGAAGTTCTTACAGAGCCCATACAAGGCAAAGGCACTCCATTTGGCTGGCTCCATATCTGGCCACAGCAGGTTTGATTTGTCTTGAAATAAAACAAATTGGACCCTCATAAGGTTTGTCATTGAAAATTTGAGCTTGATGAAGAGCTGCACCTAGGCCCTCACCACATGCATCAATATACAGCTGGAAAGGAATTTTCCAGTCTAGCATCAGTAGTAATGATTCATTGGTCAAGGAATATCTGATCTTTTTATATGCTTGAATTCTCTCCTGTGTCATTTCAAATAGAGTTTGTTGATCACAAATTCTGTACAATGATCTGGCATGGATTGCAAAATCTTTAAGGTGTTACCTGTAATAACTGGCAAACCCTAAGAAAGACATCATTTCTTTCTTGTTCTGGGGCATTTGTTTCAGTAACACTGCAGCCAATTTGTTTTTATCAACACCAAGGCTCAGTCCTGAGACTACATGTCCTAGAGCTTTCAGCTCATGAAACCCGAAATTACATTTTTTAAGAGATATTTTCATGTTCACTTGAAGAATTTTTTTAAGTACTAATGAAAGTCTCTCTTAATTCAATTGCCAGGTTTCTGAACAACTGATAATGTAATAAATATAAATGATTAGCCATCCCTCTGATAATTCATGTGGGAAAATAGTATTCATCAATCTTTGATAGTGAGAGGGTGCATTCTTAATACCAAAAGGCATCCTCAAGTATTCATAAATACGCCAATGAGCAGTAATCCTCAATAATTTCCTAGCATTAGGTGTCAAAACATTCTGATGGAAACCTTTAAGAGAATCCATAGAAGTGATGAACTTTGCTTTGGATAATTTAGTCAAAGTCTCATGTATTCTAGGAATTGGATACCTATCTGGAATAGTGTAGGTATTTAATGCTCTGAAATCACCAAAAATCCTTGATTTTTCATTATTACAAGTAATTATTACTGGAGTTGTGACTTATACTTCTTCATTGTGTCCAACTTTTCTAAGAGCTCCCAGTTTCATTAGTTCATTAATATGACTTTCTAATTCTTCTCTGGACCTAGGGCTATCTGGGTAAGCTGGTCTTCTTAAAAGTGGAGGGTAAGGTCTTTCCACATGAAGCATAATGTCCACTTCATGGCCTTTGATAGCCCCAAGTGGTTCATTACCAGAAACAAAGGCTTCCCTGTATTGAAATAAAGCTTCAATAAGTTCTTCCTTCATTTCTGGTGTTAATTCAGGACTAATTTTTGCTTCAATCAATTGATCTGACACAAATTTCTCTTCATTAACATTTTTTACTTGTCTGATGACAGTTATTTCTCTTTTTTCTGGAATAAAAGCAAGTTTTTGCCTTTTATTTTCCCCTATAGTGAAATACCTGTAGTTACAATCATTAATATCAATACCATAAATATTGAGATAATCATTTCCAAGTATAAAGTGTTGTGAAGTACAATTATTCATAAAAACAAATTCAACTTTTAATCTGATATTTCCTGTAGAATGAGGGAATATCATTGCTGCTTCAGATATACCCAAGGGTGCATATTTTGGCTTGCACTGCTGAATTTTATACCTTCAATTGGCATTAAATTGTCTTGAAAATTGGTATAAATCTTGTCAAGATAATCCTTTCCAACACAAGTACAAAAGGCACCTGAATCAAGATGTATCTTGGATTCTCTGTTTTTTATCACAATATTAGTTATACAAGATGATCCAGCTGTGTAACCTTTACCTCTGGCTGGTTTGGTTTCCTCATTTTAGAATCTTGCACATGTATGAGATCCATACATTCATCATTGTACTGTGGTAAGTGAGTATGCACTTCTGTGACTTCAAAGGAAACATTAATATTTTTTATACCAAGTTCATCTGGTAATTCCTCTTCTTCAGAAGGTTCAGAATCACTTTCATGTACAGGGACATCATTTGTTTCTTTTGTATCATCTTTTTCAATTTATATCTCATTGATTCTTGTCTTTTTGGGACAAGTATTAGCTAAATGAGATGTACTTCCACACTTATGACACTTAGAAGGAGCTTTTTCATGTGGTTTATTGGGTTTTGGAATTGGTTTCCCACTGGTCTTGTTGTCCATTGGGGGTTTATACCAATTTCTACCAATTTTTGTTCTAGTAGTGATGTCCTCCATGGCATTGATATAATCTTCTGTAGAGCAAGGCTCAATACATCTGCTTCTTATAGAATGCTCAAGGTCACCACCACACTTTCTTAATATAGTTTTATGTACCATTGTTTTGGACATATCAGGATGAAGGGCAGTTAATCTGTCATTTTGTTTAAGAAACCAAGACATGGGCCTGTCCCTCTCAATATTAAAAATTGCTTCTTCAAAAGAATTCTCCATTTTAAATCTCCAGGAATCATTTTCCCATTTGGAAATAATTTGTTCTTTACACCAAGGCCAAGAATGTTTACAATGGTCTTGTCTCATTTTGTAATACCATTTCTTTTCTGATTTGGTAAGCGATGAGTGTAATATGGAACTTATGTATTCATCTGGTAGGTTAAATTTTTCTTTAAAAATATCAATTGTTTTCATAAATTCCATATGATTATATTTCCCTTCACCACTGAAGGTTGGCCATTCCTCTAATCTTGGAATGTCTTTAATATTGAAAGCAGTTTCCACTTCTGCATTAGTTGAAATTGTATGATGCAAGTCATTATTCAAGTTTAGCACATTTCTGTCAAGAATTGGTGTAGACTGTCTTGGAAAATCAATTTGAAGTGATATATTATTAATACTTGATTGAATATCTTCTTTCAATTCAAGTCTTGCTTCATCACTTTTTTTCAATTGTTCTTGGAAAAGATCTGCATTGTGCCCAGTTGAGTTTTCCAATTTTTGCACTTGTATTCTTAATTCTTTTAACTGTTTAGTTATAAAATAAATAGAATTGTCATCTGGTTGATTGAGTAAGGTAACCTTAGACTCAATTCTTGCACAAATTTGCGCCAAAGACAAAATATTGTCTTTATTAACATATTTAAGGCCAATAATGGTCTTTTGTGACTCTTCAACTTTTAGTATCTCATTACCCAAATTCTGTTGGATATACTCAAATGTTTTAAGCTTTGTTATGATCTCTTCATTACAAGTTTCAATTTGGTTTACAAGATTTACAAGATCTACTTCTTTGGAGAAGATTGGTTCAATCTTTCCTCTTCCTTGTTTTTGAATTCCATCAGAGCTCTTGCAATATTGAACACATTGTCAATGGCTGTCTTCTCTTTCTTGGGAATCCTGTAATTCTGCGGGTCAGGCTTGTTCCACTTGGGCTTTTCCTTTCCCTTCTGGTTGGTCTTTGGGGTGTTGCTTGGGCTTTTTTGGCACTTATTGAGGTGGATTTTTGCTTGTGGGGGCTTGGGAAGCTTCTACTGGGCTGTTTCCCTTCCCTTGGGCCAACTTCTTCTTCTTGTCCTCCGATGAAATGCTTTGGTTTTTCAACCAAGCCTTTATCTGTTGGACTTGTCCTTTGCAAGTCATGGGTGTCCAACCCATCAGAAGTTCTTCTGTCTTTTCTGGCCCCATGAACTCCTTCACTTGAAGATATGAGTTCATGGTGCCTATCCAAAGACTTGGGAGAAGTTCCCACTCTTGCTGTTTTTCTGCCATAAACCAGTTCTTGTACTGAGACTGGTATATCTCTATTGTTTCCTGTTGAAAGTGATTCAGATCTAACAATAGCAATAAAAGCTATGTCAGCTTCTTGACTCTCAATAAGAGTGTCAAAGGTGCTGTATAACATTTGGGAACTGGTGGAAGTTCTGTCATCCTCCATCTGTGCCTCTCCTCTGGGCTGAAATTCTTGTCTTTTGGATTTATGACTTGAATGTCCTGGTCCAGATCAATTTGATTGGATGGAGTAGTTAATTTCACTTCTAGTAGGAGTAATTTCATGTCAATATAAAGCAATTAAGACTAAGAAATGAATTGAGTTGACCTGCTGGACCTTTAAAGGGATCTTTGGTAATTAAACCCCTTGGTGCTGGGCTAGTTGGAATTTCAATACTAGACTCTGAGGCTTCAGAGTCTGAAGAAAGTTCTCTGATGGATGACACTAAAGAGAAAAATATATAAGTTATTTTATCAAACAATAAAAATAACTTATAAACTCAACTTATTGGATAAAGTTGTTTTAATGTATTTTATGGCAAATTATGTCAAAAATAAAGAGAAATTTCTAAGATTAAAGGAAAAATGTTTTTAGTAAAGATTTTTAATTTTTAAATTTTTTATATGATTTTATATTTGATTTTATATTTTCTTTAAAGAAATAGAAATTATGCAATTAATAAGTTATTAATCAAAATTGTATTATTATTCACTTTATACTAGAATAGCTAAAAGAATAAATTTAAAGTCTGTGATGTGAAAAAGCCACTGGTTAGACAAAAGAAATTTATTCCAAGTCACCAAATAGTATATTGTTTCAAACAATATTCTTAAGACAAAATAACTTCATTAATATTATAAATATTATTTATAAGGGATAAGTCCCAAAAAAGCCAATATTAAAGTAAATATGCCAATTTTATGTCAAAAAACAGTAAAATAAGGTCTAGGATATGATTCATGTCCCAAAAATTGGTTAAAATCATGGCCAGGCCACCAAATGTAAGGTTTGTCTATGAAACTATTGATAATAGTAACAATATCAAGAGTACTATGACTATCCTCAGTAGAAAAATATAATATAATAAAATATTATAAAAAATAAATATAATAATTATTATATAAAATGATAATAATAAAATATAATAATTATAATAAATTATAAATATTCTATTATTGTTATAGTCACTGACAATTACAACCATAATAAGTGTGAAGCTTTTAATGAGACAATTACACGTGGAAAATATAAATATTTAACCACTTATAAATAATATATAAATATTATTTATGAAAGAGTTAAGAAACACACTGTGCAGAAATAATTCTTATAGAAAAATTCTATTTAAAAAAACTAATAATAGATAAAAAAATACAGACTTTTAGAGAAAACTTACTTATAATATAGATTTAATACAACAAGTTAAACAAAAACAGTTATTATATTGAATAATTATTAAAAGTTGAAAACACGCCAAAAATCAATATTTTTAAAGATAAAGAAGCTTTTATGATAAAATTATGATTAAAGAGTTTTTAAGAGGAATTTGTGGATTTTAAAAGATATTTCAAAGACAATAATTTTATAAAATAAAATATATTATAGGTGATTACAACAATAATCTAATTTCTATGATTTCAATTCTTCAATTTGAGATTTATAAAGAATAAAATACTTAAGAAATACTTCCATAATAAGATTTTATATATAATAAAACTTTACCTGTTTAAATGTCTAATATGATTGGATTCATAATTGATGAAGGACAAAAACAGTGATGAAAAGACTCTTTTTATGTCTACAGAACAGCTCTAATGATTCATAATGGATATAGAGGGCGTGCTTAGGTCCAATCTGAAAAACCATGCTCAAAAATAAGGTTCTTAGCTTAAGGTAACTTATTTTTACTTCCAATTCAATGTTACCAGTGTTATTCTTAACTCCAAGTGACTTTAATCCTCATTTAAGTTAATTATTTTAAGTCTTAATATGAAATAAGTTTCTTTCCATTAAAGTTCATCACATGAGAAACTTAAAAATAGAGTTTCAAGAATAAATCTCTTAAGCTCAATTTTTAATTGATTTTTAAAGAAATCTTAATTTTATTTAAGTATAATTAAAAGAGGAAATTTCTAGGCTAATTACCCAGGAAATCGGTTTATAAAGATACTTAAAATTCAAATTATATATAGATAATATTAGATTGTAAGCTGTGTGAAACCTTCAAGCAAATACATTAAGAATTGGTTTTTAATGAATTTTTGAAGTTATTACTATTTTTCCATGTAAAAAAGCAATACTCACTAAACCTTAACTTTTGATAAGGTTTTAATGCCTGTAGCTTTATGGTTTCCAGCTTATTCAAGCTTTGCAGGTCTCAAAACTTTAATTTCAAGCCTGCATATTGGGATTTACCCTTTGGAAGCTTGAAATTACTGTCCAGATTGGGATAAAATCAGTTTAAGCTTTAAGGCTGGATCAAAGTCTAATATTAAAGCTTAAATAAGGTTGAAAATACTCCAATACAGATGGACAACCTTAATTGAATCCTTGCATATTCAAAAAGCTGGGTACCCCAGCTCTGTTTGGTATTTTTCCTTTGTACCACCTTTTTGCATGGATTTTTCCCTTTTATTTCTTTAAAGCCATACTATGGCCTTAAACACTCTTAAATTGAGCTCATGCAGGTACTACATTCTGTATGGCAAATTGTTAGCCAATTCAGTAAATATACACAACACCTCAATTTTAACTAAAATTTTGGTAAGTTTGCATGAACCTTACGCAACGTTAAAGTTAAGCTTATTTAAGCTTAAATTTGAAATTTTTAAGAAAATGTTAAAAAAGTTACCTTAGTACTGTGAGATTCTTAAATCTTCCAATAACATAAGAAATAAGCTTTTTTGGGTATAACACCCTGTGAGTGTACCCAGGTTATTTTTGGTGTAGAATCCAAAAATGACATAATATTTTTAACTTTGTTTATCCAAAAAAAATTATACTTATTTTTTGTTTTTTTTTATTTTAGAT
The DNA here is from genome assembly GCA_023105745.1 of Austropuccinia psidii. Taxonomy (NCBI): domain Eukaryota; kingdom Fungi; phylum Basidiomycota; class Pucciniomycetes; order Pucciniales; family Sphaerophragmiaceae; genus Austropuccinia; species Austropuccinia psidii. The sequence continues at coordinate 11,103,143 of JALGQZ010000008.1, read as the reverse complement.
TCAATTGAAAAGTCTGTTGAAGACTATATCAGCTGTATATAAAATCATTTGCGGCCTTATGGGTATGTTATACATACCTCACAGGCTCACATGTACAGAAGGTGTGGTGGTATTGAGTAATCATACAGTTTCAGGATGGTGTATTCAAACTGTATTGGGTAATTTGAACCTGTATTGAAGTTGTCAGGATGTATGAATATTTCAGAAAGGAAGATTGCTGAAACCGAATGCTGATACACACAGTGGATTTTCTGGCTCGAGGTGTTTGAGTAGGTGTACACATGAACACCCTTACCCCTGACTAGTGGTTGTTACAGTATCCCCCTTTTGAAACTGGTGGGCTCCTGAATGCCATAATACCCTGCCACTGATGAGTGGCATCCCATTATCCCCACATTTTTTTCAAAATTTCTCTTTTCCTCTTGGCCATTATCCTGAAAATCCATTCCTCTTCTTCATTGTCATACTTGATTAAATTATCTTCCCCCTTCTTTTTTCATTGAGTAAATCCTTTCCAAATTTTTAAATATTATCTTTCTTTGAATTCCATAAGTAACTTCTTTTCAATGCATGGCCCTAGGGTTGCATCCCCAAAAGAAGGCTATAGAGCTCTTCTGCTCAGAAAATGATGAACAATGAGTATATGAACATATACCTCATTATGAATTGTCAAAAATTATTCCTGGGCCCTTTTTGCATTAATTGAGCTTTTCAAGAAATCAAAGGGGGGTCTTGTCCCCATTATCCTTGAAGAAATGGCCTTGGGGCCATTTCAGACCTTCCTTGTGAAATTTGGTCCTGGCCATCACTATGGCCATTCTTGAAAAAATTGGGTCTAGCCCATTTTTTGACCTATTTGGGTTCTTTTGAGGTTTTGGTGTCTTATGGTCAACATTCTGTGGACTGTACACCATAGGGGCTATTGGAGTCCCCCAGGACAAAAATTCCCCCCTGGGCCCAAATATGCTGGGGCTCCAGGGGCTCCATAGGACCACTAAAATGGCTCATGGACCAAACTTCACCTACATGGTGTGGGTCCAGGACCATCAAGCAGCTGACATCCCCAAAGTTGAAGGGGAGATCCTGGGTGGTGATTTGAATACGAGAGGACCTTGGATCTCCATCTTGAGGACTTTGAGTGTAAGGTTTGACTATGAAACAATAAGTAAATCTAACAAAAATTTCACTTATTGTACTATGAATGTCCTTATTAATTTAATAAATAAAATAAAGAGGAATTATATCAATAAAGATTTAGTATAGTTATGGTTTAGAATTATTATATTATTAAATAAATATCAATCGAATATAATAACAATAAATATATTCATATATAATAGCTACTATATTGAAAGCTTTTTATTATTGTTACAACCAAATAATAAAGGTGTAGAAAATTGTCTTTTAATAATAAAAAGCAATTAATAACAATAATATTACTAATATTAAAGCTATATATTAATATAAATACTATTTATATTAATAAAAGAATTATCAAAAGTAATAATAAACAGAAATTATTATAAAAGAGGAAATAACCTACTTTGAACACTTAATATAATAATCTTGAATGATTTCACGCCAAAAGAATTTAAATACAGCTTATTCAAATTGTATTTACAAAACAAAATAAAATAAAATACATATATTCTAAATTTTACGTGAAAAATAGGATTTATAGAGAAATATAGCAAAGAAAATTCAGCCAATAGAGTAATCACATCAAGATTGATGATTATGATAAATATTACCTTTGGTCTTTGATAATATAAATGATTTATATAGAAAGAATAAATATTTAACCTTTTTTATTTAGTGCTCTATTGTTTTTGATGCATCTAAGGGGGAAATAGAGTAAAAAGGGCTCTATATATGGTAAATTCCTCCCTTCTAGAGTCCAGAAGGCTTATAGTAGACCTGTACTGATGGTATCCACCGGAAATGATCAGTATTTCAAGGTTTAGTGATGATTACATCATAATAAAACCATCTTATCTCATTATTACACCATTATTTAGAGTTAAAGCTATAACTCTAAGTTTGATCACATCATAGACTTGGAAGAAGCCTAAACTTTGTGGATTCTATTAGTATTGATCACAATATAATAGTATTCACCAGTTTCATCACTTATATAACTGTTAAGCTTAAAATAAGATTACAGTGAGTGATCATAAATGATCAGTTTTAAGCTTAGACTTTGATCATGAATAAAATTTAAGCTATACACGCTAAAGCAATTCAGAAGATAAATTTTGATAGCTTTTAATGTACTTATTGAACTTTTAAGAGAATTTCATTACATCATCAAAAATCTGTTTTTGATGATTTTTCTTGTATCTCATTTTTTCTGTCAAAATTCAATATTTTAAACTTCAAACCATGATTTCAGGGGGATTTACCTTGAATACTATGGTAAAAGATACATAATTCTCCACGTATGAGATAGCAGAGCCCAAATATCCACTTTATTTCAAGCTTGGACTACTTTCACAACAAAGTGGTCAACAGCTCTAGCAATTTTGTTCAATAAACCCTTACAAGTTATAACCTTGTTTATAAATTGTCAAATGAAGTTCATATCTATGTTCTTACAGTAATCAAGTGTTAACTTTATCTTTGGATTAACTCTCTATCATCTATATTCCAAGAAATATTAGCTAAAAACCATGAATGTATGCAATGACCAAAAAAGTGCATATATTCAGCTTAATTCCTCAAGTATTAACTTTAGAGAAATTAAGTGAAATTGTTTTATGTGTATTCTTTCATGGAGAATCCAATGGTATAATCTATTTCACATGTTGTTTCACTGTTTTCTGAGATAAAGAAGAATTTATGTCTATTTATGGCATTTTTACCTTATTACTCATTAGCTATTGACTTTACAGATATGCCATAAAAATGATATATGTGTGTTTTATCATGGGGAATCTAATGGTGTAGTTTATTTTACACTTTTAATCATCAGACTCTAAGTTAATCCAGAAGCTATGATTTTTCATGGTATTGTTACTTATTTTAGAGTAATTATTTGGAGGAATAATTATTGTAAAGTGTTCTTGTGACCTTTTTGGATATGTGGTTATATCTTGGAGGGCCATAATTGGATTATGGCCCAACTCCCTTGATGGAATTTTAAGGCTTGAAGTGCATTATTCTGAAGTCTTGAATTCTTTTGCTTGCATAATCTTTAGTCATGAGCTCCAAACTGAAGGGACTCACTGAATCCTCCCCTTCTTCACTGCCACAATCTGTGCTTTGTGGTTCTGGCATCCTCACCAAACTGGCTTCACCTTGGTTTATGGCGTCTTCTGGCCACTTTGATCCTTCCCAAACCTATGATGGTTATAAAGCAGTCGATGTTCTTGATCCTGCTTGTACTGAGTGTTTGACAAAAGGGAAGGATTTTTTTCAACATTAAAATCCAATATCTTCAAAGTGTCACTTTTGCTTTGTTGCAAATAAGCCATGTTGCTGTACTGGACCACCAGCTTCCAATTTCAGAAGGTATTTATGGAGTAAGAAAAATGGGCCTTTTGGGAAAGAGTTCCCAGTTCCTGAGGCCCCTACCCCTGATGGTACCTCAGAGTATTCCAGTTGTGAGTCTGGTGAATTTCCTGTTTGAATTGGGTGCTGATATCTTGCAATAGTGACTGGTTCTAGGCGGACCAATGTTGGAGGCCCATCCCAGTTTGTGGTAGGCCAATCTATTCCAGCTCAGAAGTCCCAATATCCAGGATGAATACTGAAGGTGTAGTGAAACAAATAAGACAAATTGCCGATTCCCCACCTTATCCTGATGCTGAAGGTAGTGATGAATTGGACCGTGAGGAAGTTGAGGTGGTTCATACTTCTTCTTCCAATCAATAGAGTACTTCCCCGTCTCATCCTCTTGCCAAGAGATTCCATAGTCATAATTCCCAGTACCCCAGGAATTTCCAACCAATCCTTTCTACCATTCCCACTTCTCTTCCTCCTGCTTCACCAAGCTCTTCCACCACCAGTACTGCCTTGCTTCCAGCAGTAATACCACCCCCCATCCATAAATCCAGAAATTCTCCCATAGTCACCTCTCAACAGCTCCAGTAGAAGAAGAGAAAAACTTTCTCCTTTTCTGTTTCCTGCCGCTCAAGTATCTTAGCCAAGGGATCATTGGCCTATCTGAGTTACCAGAGAAGATCCAAATGGGGCAAGTGAAAATAAAGATTCTGTGGCCAGGTTGTTTAGAAGAGTTGATAGGAATAGTAGACGGGTGATTGAGTATGCTAATGATAGGACTATTACTGGTACTGCCTCTGAGCAGATGGCTGCAAAATCTTCCTGGTATGAAGATGAAACGATTAATGATTTCCACAGAACTTTTGATCAATTGGGTAGAGATAACTAGCTTCCTTGTCCTTGTTTGTGTTTGACTTCTATCCCCACTCTTATAAAATACTAAAAAATAAATATAAATAGAACCTCCCAGTACATGATATAGGAGGGGATGCTGCTGCTTTATAAAGAAATAAAAAAGAAAAAAATTTATTCAAGTAAAGAAAGAAAAGAAATTGAGAGAAAAAAAGAGCAAAGAAAAAGAAATAAAGGAATTCCTGAGGTTTGTCCTTCCTGTGGTGAGATTCTTGATTTTGGCCAAGAATTTTCTGAAAGATAGAAATAAAGCATTTGATCCTCACAGAGTGGCCAAGGTGATATTTTACAAGATGTAGAACCCTCAGGGATGCATACCAGGAGATAGAACTTACTTTCATAACTTCCACTCCATACCAAGCACCATAAACAGATGAATTTGCCATAATTGACCTTGAAGTAATGATAATTGGAATAATCTGGAAAAGAAAGAATGAAAGATAAAATAAGAGATTTGGCCATATCTTGATTAAAAGTCAAAATTTGAGGGTAATGATGTTGCAAGGCCTTCTGAATCTGTCCAAAGAGTTTACAAGTGCTCACAAAGTCACCAAGGTGATGCTTACAACAACATTTGGGTAGAATACCCCCTTAAAGGTGCATGCCAGGAGAGGAACTTACTTTCATAAAATCCAATCCCCACCAAGCACCATAAAATAAAAATCTTGAGGTATTTGGGCCAGGGTTGTCTGGATAAAATTATTGGAAATCCTTGACAAGGTCTGGTGAGCTAATAAGGTTGGAAGCTGGTCCCCAAGCTGTTATTTCTGGGTCTTCACTGAATCTTTTCCACTCTGCAAGATACCATAATTTGCCTCTTTTGAGTTTTGAGTCCAGATACTGAGCCACTTCCCATTCTTCTTGCTCCTCCACTAGAATTGGTGGTGGTGGCAATTGATTTTGATTTGGTATACTTGACTGCTTGACTGGCTTTAGTAATGACACATGGAATACAGGGTGAACTGACTTCCATTGAAAAGCTAACTTGAGGTGATATGCATGGCATCCAACTTTCTTCAAGACTTCAAAGGGTCCCAAACATCTTTCTGAAATCTTCTTGGTGGATCTTGTAGTCTTGATATTCTTAGAGGCTAGCCATACTTTGTATCCAGGTCGGAAATCAGGTGTAACTGTCCTATTTCTATCTGCATACTTCTTGAATCTCCTTATTTCTGACTCTAATTATTCTTTGAATACTTGCTGTACTGATTGGAGTTTTGTTGATACCTTTCCACAAGGTGAGTCTTGAGAAATATGGATTGAGTCAAAATTGGGATTTCTTCCATAAATGGTGAAAAAGGGGATTGATTTGTTGATGAGTGTTCTGAATTATTGTAGGCAAATTCAGCCAGAGGGAGCCAGGTGCGCCAGTCAGCTTGATGGTAACTGACATACATCCAAAGATACTGTTGTAGAATCTGATTTACCCTCTCTGTCTGTCCATCTGTTTCAGGATGAAAAGTAGTTGAAATATATCTTGCTATCTTGCGCTGCTGACATAATTGAGTCCAGAATGATAAAACAAATAAAGATCCTCTATCACTAACAATGCTTGCAAGAAGAACATGTTTGGAAAAGAAATGGTTAATGAAGATTTGATATAAGTCCAGGGAAGTCATTGTTCCATAAGTTGGAATGAATATTTCTGTTTTTGACAATCTGTCCACAACTACTAAAATAGAATCAAAGTAGTTTGAAAAGGGAAATTGAGTGAGCAAGTCCATTGATAATAAATTGCAAGCACCATATGGAACTTTAAGAGGCTTGAGTAATCCAAAATTCTCATGGTGAATGTTCTTGTTTCTTAAAAACTTCTGACATGAGGTCACATAGTCGTTAATAAATCAATTCATGCCAGTCCAATGAAAATCCCTCTTGATGAGCTTGAGGGTTTTCTCCTGGCCAGGATGGCCAGCCAATAGTGAGTCATGATGCGTTTTGAGAATATTGAGTTGGATTTCTTCATTGCTTAGGATTACCAATCTATCTTTGAATAACAATAAATTGGCTTGAGGTTCGAGAGAATAATCTGAAGCTAATTCACCTCTTGCTAGTTGCTTGAGAATTTACTTTTAGTCTTTGTCTTGCTATAATTCTTTTTGAATCTTTTCAACTAAATCTGAAAATATTTCCACATTTATTGAGAAGAATCTTGACTCTTTAATTCAATTTTTCTTGATTACTTCATGAAAATTTTGAGGATTATTGCTGATGAAGTCCATGCCTCTCTCTGTGTACATGTTGTGCCGACATGACAAGGCATCTGGTAAAGTGGCCAGCCTGCCTGGGAGGTAAGGGATAGTGAAATGAAACTCAGAAACCAATTCAGACCAAAAGGCCTGACAAGAAGTAAGAACTTTGGAAGACATGAAAGACTGAAGAGAAGAATGGTCTGTAAAACCCACAGAACAATGGGAAAGAGAAAGAAGACTCTCCCTCCAGCACTTGAGAGCCCAAACTATGCCAAGGAGCTCCTTGTCATGGATTTCATAGTTCATCTCAGCTGGGAGAGGCTTGCAACTATCAAATCCAGTGGGATGCTTTCCTGAGTCATTCACCTGACTCAGTACAGCACCAAAGGCAAAATCAGAAGCATCATTCTCTACAATAGTTGGTAGAGAAGGCTTGAAATGGGAAATGGTAGGAGCAGTGGTGAAAGCTTCTTTGAGTATTCGAAACTGACTAAGAGATTTCTCATTGAAGATAAAAGGAGAGTATTTTGTGAGGAGGGAAGTGAGAGAAGTGATTTTTTGAGAGAAACATTTCATGAAACAATGATAGAAATTAGCAAAGTCAAGAAAGAATTGAAGAGCTTTGATGTTCTTAGTCTTTGGCCAATTGAAAATTTGCTGAGCTTTTGAAGAATCAATCCTGACGCTATAACTTGAAACAACTTAGCACAAGTATTGCAAGCTTGAGGCATGGAATTCAAATTTTGAGGCTTTGGAAAACAAACTATTGTCTCTCAGGCTTTGGAGAACAGAGGCTACATGTTTGACATGTTCATCCCCAGAGCTAGAAAAGACCATAATATCATGTAGATAAACTACAACCAAAAGTTTCAAGAAATCTGAAAATATATCATTTACAAGATTTTGGAAAGAAGCAGGCGCATTGGTAAGACAAAATGGCATAAATACCATATTTGGTTCTGAAGGAAGTTGAATGCTCACCCCCCTCTTTGATTGTCAGGAGATTATATGCACCATGCAGATCTATCTTGGAGAAGATTGTGGAGATGTTGAATATGGTAAGAAGCTGGCTCAAAGGAGCAACAGGATACCTGTTCTTCCTAGTGACAGAATGGAGTTCACAGTAGTAAACACAAAAACAAAGGCCACCATCCTTTTTCTTAACAAAAAGAACAGGTGGTTCTGTTGAAGAGGATCTTGGACTTATTAAACCTTTATCTACATTCTCTGAAATGTAGGACCATTTTGTTTCTGACTCTTGATTTGATAATGAGTAGAGAACACCAACTGGAGGTTGCAGACCCTCCAATTTGATATGATGATCACAGGCGTGGTTTGGAGGAAGTTTCTCTGCTTTCACCTTGTAGAATACATACAAATATTGGTGATAAGCAGGAGGAACTACCTTCAACACAGTTTCAACTTATTCTGGCTCTTCCTCCTCATTCCACTGTTCCGCCAGGAAGGCATGTAAAGACAAAGGAGGGAGGTCCATATCCCCTTGAACAAGATGAAGTAAGGATATAGCAACATCTTCTGAAACATCCTTTATCTCTTTGAAGACTTCATCTCTTGATAGAAGTAATGAATGGAAGGGCATGACTGAAGGGATATGGACAGAATAAGGAAGAGAAGGTGTCTTGAGTTCACCAACCAGGACAACACCATTGACAGCAGTAGCCAAGTCATTACTACTAGAAGAATTAATACCACTAGAATCCTTATGACTAGAATAATGGGTGATCAATCCATTTTTCCAATGAATAATGGGATTAAAATGGCAGAGGAAATCATATCACAATATTAGGTCTTCTCCCTTGGATGAATCTATGATAAAGAAGTCCCATTAAAAGCTTGGGAAGGAAGGCAGGTCAACTACACACTTGGTATAATGGGCAATGAAAAAGGCAGGGGATTCATTTGAATACAGAATAAAAAGAGGAATATTTTCAGAGAGCTCTGACACAGTCAATGAGTACTTGAGAACAGAACTCATTGCAATAAAAGAGTTTGTAGCACCATAATCAATGATGATACTATAAAAAATATCAGAGACAGAAGAAAAAACAAGAAATTTTGAGATTTTTGAGACTAGTATTCAGTGTGAAAAATTGTGCTCTTGAAGGAAATAAGTGAGAACCATTGAGCAAATCATGATCCCCTTTCAGGCTTTTCCCTTCTTGCTAGGGAAACCTCTTGATGACCCAGGCTTGTTCTGAGGTCTCTTGAAGCATTTTTCAATTTGGTGTTTTCCACCATAATAAGTACATAAGCATTCTTTAATACTTCTCTCCTTTTCAGAAACAATTGATTCATTGTCCTTATTGAGGAGAGAAGAATGAGGCTTTTCCTTTGAAGCTTGAGATTTCTTTCCCTTCTTATTCTCCTTATGGTGAGGCCTTTTTGAAGATGAGCCCTGAGGGATTGGATATGGTTACAGGAGGCTTCTTTTCTTGATTGCCACCCTTTTCCTTTTTCCTCTCAAGGTATATGGTATCCAATTCCAAGGTAATCTCCATGAGCTCATGAAGAGTGTCAAACATTCCAGGGTAAGAAGCCAACTGATCCAATGATCTTGATTCCAATCCTCTTCTGTAAACATGAATATATGCCCTTTCCCCCAATCTCCAATTCTTGGTATCAAAACTCTGAAATCAGAAATGTACAAGGAAACATTACCGCTTTCCTTCAACCTCAAGCTTTCCAACTCTTGTTCAGCTTTCCTGACTTCATTGGGGTCACCAAACAGAGTGATTAATGGGGTTTCAAACAATTTACAATTATTGAGGAGATAGGAAGGGTCTTCATTGGAAATATTTGGAAGATAGGGTTCAATCCATTTGGCAGCTCTACCAGTGAGAAAAGAAGTTGAGTAAAGAAATTTCTTCCTGTCAGAGAAGAAATTTTCTGGATCATTATGGAATATCAATTGACAGGATTGGATAAATACTCTCAATTTATGGGCTTGAGTACCATCAAAAGAATCAGGTGCCTTCATTGATGAAGTCTTGAATGCAGGTGCTTTGGAATTGTCCCTGGGAGCAACTTCTTGAGTGGGTTGCCCCATGAATTGAGTCATCTGCTCCATCATATTGAGGAAATTTGGTTCATCTTGAGAGACAAGCGGTTGATTAGAATGGGCTATATTTGCAGCTTCAGATGCCTCAGGGGCACCTGCCACTTCAGTTTCCTCAGACTCCTCCCCCTCTTCATCTTCAGCTTCCCCCAATCTACTTACAGGCCCTTTAGAAATTCTTGGATAAATTCCCAACAAGCCAGAGAATGATCTTGATCTTCTTGACTTCACACCTCCTCTTCTGGAGGGTGCTGCCCCTTCCATTGGTGATCCTCTGTTCAAATGTTCACTCAGTTAATTAAATGATGGTGTGCAGTCAAGAGGAGCCCTTTCTGTAGGAGTGGGGACAGCTTGATGTCTTTGGGATCTTGTATTCTTGGCTGGGAGGCTATGCTGAACTGGAATTATGAAAGAATAACAAAGTAACTGTATGGTACTTGAAAATACAGAATGAAAGCTTGGCCAAATCAATATCAATAAAATTCTTGATGAATATTGAGGAATCAATAAAAAGGCTTGGGTGAAATAGAATTCAATCAATAAATCAATTCAGTCAATATAAAAAGCCAATTAAAATAAAATATCAATAAAATTGTGAAGAATTCAATAATCAATCAATGTCTTCAATATAAAATAAATGTCTTGAGGAATCAATAATTAAATCAATATATTCAGGAATCAGTTCAATACCTTGATGGTTCAAATCAATCAATAATAAAATCAATTCTTGAGGATAATAAGTTATCTTGAGGAATTCAAATCCAGTCAATCAACCCAATCCAAACAGAATCCTGAATCTCTGAATCAATAACCAAAATTAATTCCAATAAATAAATCAATAAATGAAATCCTGATAGTACCTGAATAAGAAAACAAAGGGAAAATTTGGATTTGATAAAAATTGAGAAGGTCAGAAATGATTAAGAAAATGAGGAGAATAAATTTTCATTTGAATGAAATGAATGAGGGTGAAAATTGATTAGAGAGAAATCATAATTGATGGGTGAGAGAAAAGAATATAAATTAATGAAAAGAAAGAAGCAAATATGAGTTAGTTAATTTAACGTCACAGGGGCTCTTCTAAGTGAAGAGGGCCTGCCACTTACTTATGGAGGGCTCAAGATATGGTAAATTGGGAATACACTTAAGAGTGTAACAGAATGAAATTACTAATGAAGGAAATATAACAAAGCAGAAACACCATAATAAGAGTAATAAAGTGAAAGAGCCAACCACAAACAAGTCCAAGTACACTGTCTCAACCTGTCAGAAAGAAAGAAGGGTTAATAAGGATATGGCCACCACAGCTCATACTGTACGGACAAAGAAAGAAATGCAAAGACTAACATGAAATTAATGAATATAATACCCAAATATAAGGATAGGAATATTAATCAAACAATAAATCAACTAAATTAATTAACTGGGGAAAAATCCCCAGGGGGAGAAAGAGGGGCTGGTATATGTGAGAATCACCAGCCCGAGTCCAGACAGAGAATTTTAATGGAAAGCATTGAGTCTGGCCAATACAGGTCCTGTACAAGGGTGTGGTGGTATTGGGTGATAATACAGATTCAGGATGGCATATCCAAACTTCAAGGTGGGGATATGAGAATTTGATAAAATATCAAGTACCTTTCCTGTCCTCAAAATTTGTATAAGGTAAAATTATTTAAAAATAGTATGAAATAGTATTTTTAAAGAGAAAAAGCGCCACTTTTATTGTTTTTAACTTTCCAAGTATAAAAAAATAATATGATAAAAATTTATTGTTTTACCAACAATAATGATTTATGCAAAAATACTCTACAAGAGATATTTAAGGCTATAAAAGAAATTTCTTCAAGAGCAATTTCAATTGGAATTAATTGAGCAAAGAACTGAAGGCAATTAATTAAAGAAAAAAGTCTTTAAAAAGATATTTAAAGAGAAAGCAGGCCCAAAAGTTACCAGAGTGAATTTGGAAACAAAGTGACAAAGCTAACAGTGATGAAAGATGCTTTAATTCACTTTTGGGGTGGTTCAGGGGTAAAAAATCAATATAAGAGTTACAAACAGTGATTATAATGATTTTTCACGTGTTTGAAAGGTTTAAAATAATTTAAGAATGGTGGTTGGAATCTTTTATTGATTGGTTTAATGGTGTTTAAACTAATTATAAAAGGAAAAGATTCTAACATGAAGAGAAAAGTGTGGCAAAGAAGACATTCTTTTATAGTAATCAATTTTCTTACTCCAAAAGTAAAATGTACTCTTGTCAGTCGTGAAAAACAGTCTCACAACAGAAAAGCCAATTATGGCATCATTGAACCCAGGTTTAGACCAAAAAAGGGCTGGTTTAAGCCATTTTACACCCTTAAATCAGCCATTACTATAGCAATACCTGGTCTAGAGCCTTCAAAACATGTCAGAATATGTGTACGAGGCGTAGAAACCAGTTAAAACTGTTTTTACTAACATTGTTTGAACTTAAGGGTAGTTTTACCCTCTTGGCAGCAGTTAAAACTACCCTGGTTGGTATCAAAACCTCATCATCAATTGAGTCACAGACCCTGTGACTCAATTCCAGGCCAAAAGTAATGAAATTTTGTGTGGATTTTGACACCTCATGCTAGTCAGCAAGGACTTTGGGGGTCTAGCTCCCCCTTAGAGCTAGAGTGTCTTTTCCCCCCAGAATTAATCTTTCCAATTTATTTTTCTTTAATTCCTCATCATGTAAGACAATTATAATTTACACATGTAATTAAATTGAGTTTTTAATTACACATCTGTAATAATTGATAAATCATATTTAAATTAAAGTTCACTTATGTAATACACGTGCACATTTTGACATTTCAATTGAATTCAATTGAAAATACTTCAGTTACTCATAACTTATAAACTGAACACAACAACTCAATTCTAACACAAAGATTGATGGTTAACACCACATATGGTGTGAATTAAGTTGAGGCTTTGAGGATTTTCATACTTATGTACAAAAAATACTAAAAACTTAATTTAAGCTTATTTAGAGTTGAGTTACAGAAGTTTCATCCAGAGGTGACCCCACTTTATTTTTTATAAGGAATCAAATGGTGTGATAATTTTTTTATATTTTTTATTGGATAAAAAGCTATAATATATTTTATATAACGTTTTACCAAAAATATCTTAATTTCACAATTTTTATTAAAAATTCATTTTTACTTACTTTTTACAAGTAAAAATGTAATTTTATAATTTTTAAATTATAATTAAATTTTGACTTTCAAATATAAATTTGCATTTATATTTCAATCTTTAACTTTATAATGAAAATGAATTTATTTTATTAATATTTGTATCTTAATTTATAATTTGTGGTCTTTTGGGTATATGAAAATACCTCTAAGGCTCACATTCCCTCCCCCTAAAAAAGAATATTACTTTGTAATATTGTTACTTCTAGTGTTCCTGAACCTTCTGAGAAGCTTAGTAGCTTCAGGTGTGTCTTTTCTGGCAACCATTAATCTTCACAAGCTGGATCACTGTACCTAACAAGGTATTCCCTTACTTTGTTGGTTCTCAACTTTCTTTCTTTGAGAAATTTGGTAATTTTCTTACTTCCAGATGACTCAGAAGGAGGTATAACTTGGGGAACTTTGTTTCTCAAGGGAAATGTTTCAGCATCACTAGATTTATATGGCTTTACTAAGCTCACTGGAAATGTAGGATGCTTATTGCTAAGTTTTTCAGATAACCCTACTTCAACAGAATTTTCCCCATGGAGGGCCTTAATAACAAAAAGTCCTGCAAAGGAGTCTTTCGGCTTCTTACATGCTTTGATGTTATTGAAGCTAGTTGTGGATACAAGATCTAAATACCCGACTTTGAAATCTGGAGTTGCATGTGATCTATCCCATTTATCCTTAGCATATGCAAAAGAGTCTTCCATGTACCTTACTTCAAGATTCCTAGCTTTGTCTAGCATTCCCTTGAAGCTAGCAGCTGTGGGATGCATTTCAATCAAATCTTTCCTCAAGGAATCTTGGGGTAATTTGGGGTTCCATCCCTTTTCTAGGATAGCAGGAGTTTGATTGGTACTGGCATGGATTGATGTTTTATATGCTAATTCCAGTGCTAGTCACAGAGTGAACCAATCATGGGTAAATCCATCACAATCTTTGAATCAAAGGTCATATTCACAAAATCTTCTTACCATGTCCTCTAAGGTCTGGATAATCCTTTCAGATAGACCATCAGTTTGTGGGTGGTAGGCTGTAGAGAAGGACAGCTTAGTGCCAAATAATTGGTGAATATTTGTCCATAGTGCTGAAGTGAATTTGGGATCCCTGTAACTAATGATATTTGTAAATATGCCAGTCCATGACACTACTCTATTCCATATCAGAAGAGCTGTATCCATGGCTGTATCATTTTTGTGACATGGTAAAAAGATTGGAGCTTTACTGAATCTGTCTACAATCACTAGGCAAGCATTATAGCTTCTGTCACCTCCTGGTTGTAGGCCAGTTACCCAATCCATATGGAAAATTTCCCAAGGTGTGCTGGGTTCTTGGATTTTCATCATATTTCCAAGTCTTTTGCCAGTGGATTTATTTGCCTTTTGGCATCTGTCACAGGTTTTTCAATACTCTGCAACATCTTTCTGCCACATTGGCCACCATATGCAGGTCTTCACTTTTTCTCTTGTTCTGTCTTCAGACAGATGTCCTGAAAAGGGGATGTCATGGCATTCTTTTAGTACAAGTTTGATTAATGAACTGTCCACAACTGTCATGACACATGTGTGCTTGGGTCTGTGGTAAATTATGCCATCCAGTAGGTGAAATCTTCCTTCATCATGGGATTGCTTCCATAATTCATCCAAGGAATGTATCAGAGAGTTGTCTTTGCAGTCTTCGTTAAGTAATTGGCATAAGATGCTACAATCCTTATCTTGAGTGTGAATATTTATTAATTCTCCAAAGAAGGTGGTATTCAAGTCTGTAACACTTATTCCTTCTATTGGGATATGTGGTGAAGCTTCTTCTGGCACATAAGCAGGATTATCAATATCATTTGGTAATGGCCATCTGCTTAGTCCATCTGCATTTTTGTGAACATTTCCATCTTTATGAACAATAGTCATATTGCCCCTGTATTCTTGTATGGCTATTTGCCATCTGAGCATATGTCTGTTAGGGGTTTTCATGTTCAAAAGTGATTTGACAGCTGCACAATCTGTTATCACTTCAAAAACACATCCCTCAAAGAAGTAATTAAATTTTTCTAAGGCCCAGAAAAGGCATAGACATTCCATTTGACTTGCTCCATATCTGGCTTCAGTTGGTTTGATTTTCCTGGAGATGAAACATATGGGTCCTTCCACAGGTTTATCATTTATGATCTGAGCTTGGTGAAGTGCAGCACCCAGCCCATCCCCTGATTCATCAATATACAATTGAAAAGGAAACTTAAATTCTGGCATTAGAAAGAGTGGATCAGTGGTCAAGGCTTCTCTTAGAGACTCAAATACTTTGACTCTGTCAACAGTCATTTCAAATACTGTGTCTTTGTCACACAATTTATAAAGTGGTCTTGCTATGGATGCAAAATCTTTAATGTTCTTCCTGTAATGTCCTGCAAAACCTAAAAATGACTGAATTGTCTTTTTGTTCTGAGGCATGGGTTTTAGAAATACTGCTGCAACTTTATTTTTGTCCATTCCAAGGGACAAAGCAGATACAACATGTCCTAGTGCTTTAAGTTCTTTAAATCCAAAATGACATTTTTTCAAAGAGATTTTCATTCTCACTGATTGAATTTTTGTCAAAACTCTGGAAAATCTGTACATGTGCTCTTCCCAAGTGTTGGAACAGACAATAATGTCATCAATGTAAATGATTAACCATCCCTCTGAAAGTTCTTCAGGGAAGATTTCATTCATCATTCTTTGGAAGTGTGAAGGTGCATTTTTGATACCAAAGGGCATTCTTAAATATTCATACACTCCACAAAAACCAATAATTCTCAAATATTTCCTTGCTCTTGGTGTCACCACATTTTGATAGAATCCTTTAAGGGCATCCATAGTGGTTATATACACTCCTTGAGATATTTGAGTAAGGGCAATTTGGATTTTTGGTATTGGGTACCTATCAGGAACAGTGTAAGTGTTCAGAGCTCTAAAGTCTCCAAAAATTATGGATTTTTCATTATGCCATGCCGCTATGACTGATGTAGGTTTTTCTACCTCTTCATTGTGGCCAGTGTTTCTTATTAAACCAAGGTCTGGAAGTTCTTTGATATGGGTTTCCAGAGCTTCTCTTGACTTGGGACTTTCTGGGTATGCAGGTCTCCTTAAGAGTGGTGGATAAGGTCTTTCAATATTAAGAATGATGTCAACTTCATGACCAATAATTGCTCCTAGAAGTTCTTTGTCTGAAGAAAATGCCCCTTTCTGGTCATACAAAAGGGAAGAAAGTTCATTTTACTGTTTATCAGTCAGATAAAGGCTTATTTCAGCCTCCCTCAACTGTTCAGATTTGAATTTATCCAATTCTAAGTTGACTTGTGATACTCTATTTACTGTAATTTTTCTTTTAAATGGTAAAAAGGAAAATTTCTGACGCTTATTGTCTCCAGTAGTAAAGTATCTGTCTTTCTTGTTATGCAAATCTATCCCACACATGATTAAATAGTCATTTCCCAATATAAAATGGGTACTAGAGCAATTTTCCATAACAACAAATTCAACTGTGATTCTTAAATTACCATTAATGTGTGGGAATATGAAATTGGTCTCAATAATTTCTAATGCTTTCATTGGATTACTTGCACTATTCAATTTAATACCATCAATTGGTAACAATTGGTCTTCAAAATTTGGTATACAAGTTTTAAGAAAGGATTTACCAACACAAGAGCAGAAGGCTCCTGGGTCATACAGAAGTTTAGTGGGCTTATTGTCAATTACCACTTCTGTTATATAGTAGCTACCAGCTGTATAACCTTTTCCACTGTTTTGTTTTGTTTTGTTTTCATAAGTTGTGAATCTTTAACTTTTGATAAATCTAGTTGACTATTGCTCAATTGTGGCAAGTGGGAATAAGATTCCATGATGTCAAAAGTGGCATTGATATTTTGTATATCATTTGAAGATTCAGAAAATATTGATGATTTATCATCTGAATTGTCTTCAATTATGTCATCTTTTTCAACATCAGGTTCCTTTTCAATATCAACTTCATTAATTTCCCCCCTTTTTGGAAATGTATTGGCTAGATGGGTGGTGCTTTGGCAAATATGGCACTTTCTGACTGTATCTGCAGATTTATACTTATTATTAGAATTTTCTTTGGGGTTTTTGTCCACAGAATCTTTCCAAGGTATATTAAACCTTGTTTTGAGATTCATCCCACTAGAACCAATTTTGGTTCTGGTGGTTACTTCTTCTAATATATTGATGATATCCTCTGGTGAAGATTGTTCAGTCATCCTGCTCTTGAAAGCATGATCTAAGTCACCTCCACATTGTCTCAGAATCTTTCTGTGGATCATAAATTCTGACATGTCAGGGTATAATGCTGTTAGTCTGTCTTTTTCTTTTGGCAAAACCATGGTAAAGCCTTGTCTTTATCAGCATTGAATTTGGCAGATTCAAAGGCTGTTTCCACTTTGAATCTCCAAGCATCATTGGCCCATTTGCTGATAATTTGGATTTTCCACCAAGTCCAACTTTGGTGCCCATGTGCTTGTCTTAATTTGATGTACCATATGTGAACTGATCTGGTAAACAAGGTTTTAAATATTGCTATTACCAATCTGTCTGGTAATTCAAAATCTTCTTTAATAATGTCAATTCCTCTGATGAATTCCATATGGTCATATTCCCCTTCACCACTGAAGTGAGGCCATTCTTTAAGTTTTGGTACTTATTTCAAAAGTGCTTGTCCCACTGATGGTTTCAAGTTATGAAAAGAAGTGGATAATTCATTATTTAACTGTGAATTATCAGGATCCAATACTTGTGGATTTGGAATTCTTGTGCCCTCATTTTGATTCAGAGGTGTAGAAATTCTTGGTAAGATGTTCAGTATCTGTTAAATATCATTCATTTTACTGTTGTTACACCTTTGGAGATTTTTGTATTCATTTTGGAAGGCATGTATTAAATTTATTACTTCAATTTTATACATATCTTATTTATGTGTCAGTTCTTGCCATAACTCTGTCTGTCTTGTATTATCAGCAGTGACTTGATTCAATTTCATTGATAATTTTGATACTTCTTCTTGTGAAGCATCAAAACACTTTTTCAAGGCAATGGTATATGTCTTTACTTCAGTAAATGAATTTGAAATGTCATCAAGGACTTTCTTCTTATCTGTCTTGAGAATACTTATGGCTTTTTTAATTCTTGTTTCAATTATATAATCAATATTGAATTAAGAGTATTTGTCTGTTAGCTCTTTAATAATGGCAGATTGTTCATTTATTTTATTGCCAAAAGAATTATCATTATTGGAAGTTTTAATTGTTCCTAAAGCTTTTACAAAACACATGAGTGTTTCATTAATTTGGCACAGACTCTAGTTTGTTTTAATGTTGTTACAAATGGTTTCATTTTTATCAGAAAGATGTTTTTTCAAGTCATTTATAGCTTCATAAAACTCTGGGATGGAATCAAATAGATCAGAAATCATTTCTGGAATCTTAATCTGGCTTCCTCCTTCTTCTGCAATTCTATCATGGCTCTGGACATCTGAAACACATTTTCCATGGAATCCTGTAGCCCTGGCTGGGGCCTTCCCTTTGCCCTTGTTTTGAGCTTTTGGCTGCTTTTTAACGTTTGAATTGCTGCTGCTGGCCACTGGGGCTGGTCTTGGCACTTGCTTTGGTGGTGGAGGGTTGTTTTTCCTCCATTCTGCTGTTAAAAGCATCATATTCTTCTTTTCCATCAATGGATGCCATCCATTTAGTAACTTGCAAGTGTTGGGATGAGCCAGGAATTTTCTCACAGTCAGGTAAGAATTCATGCAGTTTTTCCAGAGATCTGCAAGGATCTGGTACTCTTTGTGCTGCAGTGCATTGTTGTAAGCTTGCTGGCTGGCTTTGTAGATGTCCACTGAGCCTTCTTGTGGCGGTGTAAGCTCCTTTTGAAGGCAAAATAGTGTCATCAGCTTCAGAATTGGACAATTTATTGTTGTGGAAGTCTTTTACTGACCCTTATCCTTCTGTATCTGATTGGCTTCTGCCATAATCACGTCTATGACCTTTTTGGGAGCTGCTTGAGGGCTTATAGCTTGCCCCTGATCTGGTTGAAGGCATATTTTATAATTAAAAAGGGTTTAAAATAGTAATTTTACATCAAAAACTTACTATTTGCCAAATTTTCAGCTTTCTGAAGAGTATGACTGATGTCCAAGTTGATCAATTCAGAAGAAATTGTCACTTTTTGGTTATTCTGAGTTATGATCAGAAATCACAGTGCTTGCAGGTATAATGCTAGTAACTGTAGAGGCTGTTTCAATGTATTCTGGTCTTACCACGTTTTCAGACACTAAAATTAATGAAAAAGCCAATTAATTAAGTAAAAAAAGGTATTTGAAAAAAGGAAATAAAATATAAGCCTCACTTGTAATATATGAAAAAAGGTTTTTTTTATGGATTTTTTGAATTATAAGGATTTTCATATCTTTTTTAGATTTTAAAATATAAGAAAAATGATTAAAAAAGAGTAAGAAGAATATTTCACAGGGAAAATATCACGGTTGGGCCCCCAAATGTAAGGTGTGGATATGAAACTTTGATAAAATATCAAGTACTTTTCCTGTCCTCAAAATTTGTATAAGGTAAAATTATTTAAAAATAGTATGAAATAGTATTTTTAAAGAGAGAACACACCAATTTTATTGTTCTTATTGTTTCAAGTATGAAACAATAATATAATAAAAATTTATTGTTTTACCAACAATAAAGATTTATCCAAAAATACTCTAGAAGAGACATTTAAGGCTACAAAAGAAATTTCTTCAAGAGCAATTTCCATTAAAATTAATTGAGCAAAGAAATGCAAGCAATTAACTAAAGAAGAAAGTCTTTAAAAAGATATTTAAAGAGAAAACACGCCTAAAAGTGACCAGAGTGAATTTGGAAACAAAGTGACAAAGTTATCAGTGATGGAAGATGCTTCAATTCACTTTTGGGGTGGTTCAGGGGTAAAAAATGATCATAAGACTTACAAAAAGTGATTATAATAATTTTTTCACGTGGTTATAAGGTCTAAAATGATTCAAAAATGGTGTCTGGAATCTTTTATTGATTTGTTTAACAGTGTTTAAACCAATTATAAAAGGAAAAGATTCTAACATGAAGAGAATAAATGGGGCAAAGGAGAAATTCCTTTATAGCCATCAATTTTCTTACTCCGAAAGTAAAATTTACTCTTGTCAGTCGTGAAAAACATTCTGACAACAGAAAAGCCAATTACGGCATCATTGAACCCTGGTTTAAGCCAATTCAGACCCTTAAATCAGCCATTACTATAGCAATACCTGGTCTAGAGCCTTCAAAAAACTCCAGAATGTGTGTAAGAGGCGTAGAAACTAGCTAAAACTGCTTTTACTAACATTGGTATTACTTAAGGGTAGTTTTACCCTCTTGGCAGCAGTTAAAACTACCCTGGTTGGTATCAAAACCTCATCATCAATTGAGTCACAGACCCTGTGACTCAATTCCAGGCCAAAAGTAATGAAATTTTGTGTGGATTGTGACATCTCACGCCAGTCAGCAAGGAATTTGGGGGTCTAGCTCCCCCTTAGAGCTAGAGTGTCTTTCCCCCCCAGAATTAATCTTTCCAATTTATTTTTTCTTGAATTCCTCATCATGTAATACAATTATAATTTACACATGTAATTCAATTGAGTTTTTAATTACACGACTGTAATAATTGATACCTCATATGTAAATTAAAGCTCACTTATGTAATACACGTGCACATTTTGACATTTCAATTGAATTCAATTGAAAATACTTCAATTCCTCATAGCTTCTAAACTAAACACAACAACTCAATTTTAACACAAAAATTGATGGTTAGCACAACTTGTGGTTTGATTTAAATTGAGGTTCCGAGGATTTTCATACTTTTGTACAAAAAATACTAAAAACTTAATTTAAGCTTATTTAGAGTTGAGTTACAGAAATTTCATCCAAAGGTGACCCCACTTTATTTTTTATGAGGAATCCAATTATGTGATAATTTCTTTATGTTTTTTTATTGGATAAAAGTTTATAATCTATTTTATATAACTTTTTACCAAAAATATTTTAATTTAACAATTTTTATTAAAAATTCATTTTTACTTACTTTTTACAAGTAAAAATGTAATTTTATAATTGCTAAATTTTATTGTAATTTTATTTTTAAATTATAATTGAATTTTGATTTTCAAATATCAATTTGTATTTTTATTTCAATTTTTAATTTTATAATATAAATAAATTCATTTTATTTATATTTGTATCTTAATGTATCATTTTTGGTCTTTTGGGTATATGAAAATACCTCTAAGGCTCACACAAAATGTATTGGGTAATTCCAACCTGTACAGAAGTTGACAGGCTGTATTGATGAGCCAGGCTGTATGCATGTTTCACCAAGGAAGATTACTGCAACTGAATTCTGATACACACAGTGGATTTTCTGGTTTGAGGTGTTTAAGTGGGTTTAAGCATGAATAACCTAACCCCTGACCAGTGGTTGTGACAGATCAATATTATGAAGACCCATCAGAATGCAAAAATATCTGTGGAAGACCTTAAGGAGCCAAAAATAAAAATGAAAGAGATCCCTCAAGATTTGAAATAATTGAAAGTAAATCCAAGAGAAGAGGAAGACTGCCATTAAAATCGACCATCACAACAACATCAAGATCACAGTCAATTGCACCCTCTCAAATTATGGAAGTAAATTAATTTTAAGATTCTGAAGATTCTGAGGCCTCATAATCTAAATCAATATGCTCATAAGATTCACTATCCTCAGAAACTGAACTGAATGAATATGGAGAATCAGGAGTCACCCTTAGAATGTCCAGAAGATTGGAAATAGGTAGCAAAACCTCACAAAGAGAGTCCCACAAGCCTGGGAAAGCTTTGAAGAAATATGTTGAAATTTAATTAAACCTATGAAAATTGCCAAAGAGATTATCACAAAAGTGAGGAATTATACAAGCTCTTTGCAAGTTTCCAATCCATTTAATGTATATTTATTTTTTTTTATTTCAATATTTATCAATTTTATGAGCTGTTTCTATCAGGTACCTGGCTCAGAAGACTTTACAAAGTTTATATTGAAATAAACCTTCAAACCCATCAATGTCCAGGGTGATGGAAACTTTTCCTACGGAAAAGTATCCCATTAAATTTAAAAGACTTGAGATAAATGGGCTGATGTCAGAGGTGACTTGGCTGAAACAATTCAACAAGATAGAGACCTTTATGAAGCCATGAACACTTTGATTCCCTCAGTATCCGCATATTTGGAGAGAACATTGTGGTATTAAGATTTTGGGTATGCTCAAAAGAGCAAGTGGATGTACATGCCTGATATAGGGGATCCAGTTGCAAATAAGTGTCAAAACCAGTTTTCTTTTATTCCACAGCCCAAAATTTCTCCTTTTGCCCTTATTTCTGTCCTCCAAATGATAATCCACCCATTTTCATCTGTTTCTTGGATAACTGTTCTCATTTTGTTCCATTGGATATCATCATTTATAAAGTTTATCCAGTCCCCCCAATTGGTGTGAATTGGGAATTGAATGCCCAACCACAAGCCCTGAGGCGGGAAGATAAATTTAAGAAACACAGGATGCTATACCCCTCAGCAAAAACCAACTATTTTGGAGGTTGAATCCAATTGATTGATTTTTTTATATACAGTTTATGCCAATTATCACCCTCCTCAGTCCTATTTTTTCCTTAAATCCCACCTTAGTCTCATTTTTTATCAAAATTGTGGCACTTTTGTACTTGAAACTAACCATATTACAAACATGAAAAAAAATCTTTGAAAAAAACACACCTTTTTGGGCCTTCACTTGTCCCACCAAAAAATAACCAAATCATGGGTTTCCATATTTTGATTGTCAATATTGAACCCTTCATTTTTTAAAAAATGAAGGAAATTCATAAGTGATAAAATTTTCAATGAATTTTTTCTAAAAACTATGCCATTTTTTGAAATTGGCCATATTGGAGGGATTTGGAAAAAAATGAAAGAATTCATGGATCTTGACATCCTATGTTGGAAAAAAATAAAAAAATCCTCAAAAATGCGCCTGAGGGATTTTTTTCAAAAGAATAGGTCACTTACATGGGCTTACCAAAGCCCTATCACCATTAAAAAAGACTACCCCCACTGGTGGGGGTAGTGGGTCTCACCCAGCTTCCAACTTGCTTCATACTTTGTTCTAACTTTCTATCATTATTTGGTCATCTTCCAAGCCGGATTTTCAAGATTCAAAAATACCTTGCACATTCAATTTGATTATTTAGCTTGTAGAAATATCTTAAATTCTTTTATTCCACCAAATTATTTTCAACCAAAATGATCAATGTTAACATTAACAGAAGCCATTAATCATGGGATATCCATCTTTCACTATATCAAAATAAGAATAAACTCTTTCCTTATCTCCTATAATATATTTCTTAACATGTGTATTTTTTATCTGAAGTTGTATTCATCAGATATAAAGATTTACATTTTTAAAAGTCTTCAAATTAAAATATCTTTTTTAAAAAATCACTCCTCATCATTTTCTCTCACTGAATCCAAATGAACCCCAAAAATTGTATGTCTTGTTTCTTTGTTTCCCCAAAAGCTTGATTAATCTTTATTTCTAGAAATCAAGCACAAATCAAGATATATCATTTTCCTCTTTACTCATTTGGAAACAACTTTTCCATACCTCTTGTGAATATCAGATTACAAGAAATATCTCCCAAAAATATTCAACAGGTATAAATCTATCTCTCTATTATCCCAGAAATCCAACATTTTTTGCAATGTGAGACAAAATATCATTTCCATTTTCCCAGAATTTAATATGCAATGACTGTCTCCACTTTTTCCCATGAAATAAATTACCTGAGACCTCTTATGGTTAAAAAATCCTTTCTTGCAATATCCAGTTACATTTAATATATCTGAAAATGGCAGAATGAACTACTTTATAGAAATATGTTAAAAATATTATTTGGTTTTTTCAAAGGATATTATTTGAAGAATAATCCATCAGAGCCTACACTGTGGGGAGTTAATATCGAACTAAGGCCCTTAATTCTTTTTCTATCTTCCAAAAAGAAATTTCAACCCTAAAGTAATCTTTCTAAATAAGAAACATGGTAGTTAGTTCCTAGCTTTCCCCCAAAGAGCCAATCTTACAAATGAAAATTAAGCTGATATGTTTCAATTATAAAAATGAAAATAATTTCTTTGGATTGAAAGTATGTACTAATATCTCAATAGTATAACAATCAGGAATCTATATGAAAGGTTTTTAAGCATTCAATCGCAATTAAGCTCATTCCTTATTTCAATAAAAATTACTTCCACGATATTAGTATTAAATCTTCTCATACTCATTTTTACAAGGAAATTCTTTGTTTCAAAACATTTATTGCGATTCAGTTCAAAATCTATTTTATATTTAGATTCTGCTAATAATAATCACTCCATTAACATGGTGATATTTTAACATGCACAATTATAATCTTCAGTGTATGCATAATATTAATAAATTTGAAAAAAATTACGGAAATCATATATACACTTGTTCATTAATATTAGGAGCTTTCATCGTAAAAAGAAACAGCTATTTCACTTGATAAAATTTATTCACTCTTATTCATATGAGATTAATCATGTAAGTTTTGAGCACTAGCTTAAAATATTTATAATAATAATTTAATAAAGAGGTCCCATATGGGTAAGAAAATAATGTACCTACTTTCAAAGCCTCCCCTCTAATTCATAAGGCTTAATAAAAGCCTACTTAATGCTCATCATTTCCCCAATAATGACGGTATTGTATTTGCATCATTATAATGAGCTCAAGGTAGTAGTAGAACATATCTCAACTGCAAACATTGGATGATGTTGCAATCTCAATTAAAGCCACTGCTGGAAAAGGAAAAGATGACAGTTTGTATTTTTTGGTATTTCAATGAATAATTCATTTCCAGAGGTTCTAAATGACTTTTGAAAACAGGGAAATCTAGAGATTTAATATTCCACGGTTCCTCAAAGGTTGATCAATCACGCGAAATTCATGCATTAATTGAAATGATTGAAAACACCTTAAATACTCCTGTAACAACAACTCACCAGGGGTAAGGGTATTCATCAATACACCCACTCAAACACCTCAAATCAGCAGATCCAATATCTGCATCAGCATTCAGCTTCAGCAATCCTCCTTGCTGAAACATGCATACAGCTTGGTACTTCAATATAAACTATCAACATCTGTACAGGTTGGATTCATCCAACACAGTTGCAATACACCATCATGAAGCTGTTTAAAATATTTCTGACATTATATGTGTTTCTTAAATATTAAAGATCTTAAATACTATTCTTCCAAGTATCCATCTACCAGATATTTTAGAGTATTTACACCCTTGAATTGTGGCTTATAAGCGAAAAGATTTGGATATATTTTTCTCTTTCCTGTTGAAAAAGAAAAAACTGATGTAAAAAATATCAATTTGAATATAGATATATTCTTTATAGTATTAGTAAGCTCTAGAAAGGATAATAATTCAGCTCTTGACCCCCAAAAAGGGAACTGGAGGGTAACCCTCATATTACATAGCTCTTTAGGAATTTTTGGAGTCTTCCATTACACTAGGAATCTCATTCAGAATTTGAAAAATCTATCTAAATAAAGATTTATGCATATTTCTGAATTATTATTTGGTACTAGCTATTTATTAAAAAGCTTTTCATCATTATGAATTCAGCCCATATATTTAGAACTCAAAAATTGCAAACATAAATATTATTTTCTTTCTTAATTTCAACAAAATTGTCATTAATTTTTTAAAAAATTAAAGATTAGAATCGGGGGAGGTGGGTTTTCACTTTCAGAATTATTACATACTGAATGATGCTCCTATGAATAAAGAAATTTGATTTCAATTGCAAAAGATCTTTGCTTTTTTGAAGCTTTTTTTACTAAATTTCAAAAAATGAAAAACAATTTGACAGTAATACTCAATTCCCACTTTTTTTCTTGATTGAGAGAAAAACTACTCCACACAATTGAAGTCAATTAAGAAAAACATTTTTGTTTATTAATCCCAGTGAAAATAAGTATTCAAGTATCAGAATGCTACTATCCAGATTCAAAGGCTCAAATGCCATTTATCAAAGGCATCTTTGATATGGAATGTTTGTAAAATTTGAGAAATTGATATTCTATAAATGTCTTTATGTAAGATTTTTTTCATCTAATAAAAACTGTTTATATCAAAACAAAAACATCATATACATTTTTCAGATATCTGCATCAATGAATCCCAAAGTATGATTTTTAATCTCCGTAAACGTTGATCAATAAATTGGTACATTTTCAAAGGCTCTGTTTATATTTGAAAAGGATTATGCGTCCAGAAGTGATAGTGCTAGAAATTGGCTCCTACAGATCTATTTATGGTAGGTTTTGGCAATACTTTTTCTAGCTCCCATTCACTGGCCAGGATATAGTCAAATCGGACCCAAGTTCAATTGAAGATCATTTAGCAATTCAGTACTGTTATATATTCCTGAAATGAAGAAAGAAATAAGACTCTTTTTGTGGTTGTTAATTAAAATCAATGAAAAATGAGATTTATTGAAAGATTTTCAATCAAATTGTCACTAATTTTGAGAATAGTAATTTATTCGAGCTCTGATATTTCTTCAATTCCATTTGCTATTTTTGGGTTATAAATATCACATTTGAAGTCAGTTGAAAGTTAAATATGTTTTTATACACAGGGATTCATTAAATCAAGATCCATGGTTTTTGATATGTGTACCGATTTCTAAAAAAAATTTCCACCTCATTCTTCTACAAAATCTTCAACCAGCTTTTGATTTATGTCAGCATAGTTCAACATTTTACATTGTCTCTTATTCTAATTTTCTGAGACCAACTTTTCCTCTTCAATGTATATGATTGCAATCATATTGAGATTCTTAATTTGTGGCATTTTTTGTACTATTTTCCTTTATTTTTTGAGGCTATAATTCTCATGTCTCTTATATTATTTTTTGTTATTGAATTTCTTGCTTCTTTCAATTCTTCCTTTTATTTCATTTTTTATCAATCTTTTCATATTTTTTTAATTTTTGTTCATTTTCTCCATTTTTGTTTTTTTATTTCTTAAATTTCTGTTTCTTTATTTTTTGTATTTTCCCTTTTAACAACTTTACAAATTCAATTTTTTTATTTGTAATTTTTATTTCCTTTTTTTTGGTTTTAATAATTCTTTTAATTTTTTCATTTTTTTTTAATTTTTTTAAGGGTGTTGGTAAACACATGTAAGCCCTTATGTGTTTTTACCAATTTATGGCTAAAACATGTAAGTGCCTATTTTTTTAAAGAAATTCCTCAGGCTCAGTTTTGAGGTTTTTTTATTTTTTTGCCATATTTTTTCCAAAATGGGATTTCAATATCCCCAAATGTTTCAAAAATGTTTTTTTCCAACTTTCTCAAGTTTGGCCAATTTGAAAAAATGGCATATTTCTTTCAAAAATTGATTGAAAATATTCCCACTTATGAATTTACTTCATTTCTTTTTCAGAATGAAGGGTTCAGTACTGACAATGAAACACCAGATGCCCATAATTTTGGGGAATTTTTTCTGGTGGGCCAAGTGAAGGCACAAAACGTTTTTTTTCATTTTTTTCATGTTTGTAATATGACTATTTTTAAGTACAAAAGCTCCACATGTTTGATCAAAAATGAGACAGAGGTGGGATTTGAGAAATGAATAAGACTGAAAAGGGGGAAAATTGGAATAAATTGTATATACACAAATCAATCTCCAAAATAGTCGGTTTTTTCTGAGGGGGGAGGAAGATTGGACAAATATAACATCCTGTGTTTCTTAAATTTATCTTGCCACCCCAGGGCTTGTGGTTGGGCATAAAATCCCAACTCACAGAAATGGGGGGGACTGGATAAGCTTTAGAAATGATTATATCCAATGGAACAAAATGAGAACAGCTATCCAAGAAGCAGTTAAAAATGGGTGGATTATCATTTAGAGAACTGAAATAAGGGAAAAAAGGATGGGCTATGGAATAAAAGAAAACTGGTCTTTGATACATATTTGCAATTGGAACCCCTATATCAGGCATGGACAGCAACTTGCTCTTTGGAGCCTGGCCAACATCTTCATACCACACACCAGGGCGAATCTTGCGTCAATTGTCGGCAATTGACTTCACGTCGCACCGCGGTCAGTATAAAATCTTGCTCCAGTCTTGTTAGTGTCACTTTATAGTCACTGGATTTAGTGGGTCACGTCACGTCAGCGTCAAGACAACGTCAATCGTCACATGTGTCACATGAGAATGTCACTCAAAGCCCAAACCCGTTTCAACACTATTCGCAATGTTTGGGTAATTTCACCTAATAGCTTCCGCCTCCCCAACGCTTAGCATGCTTACGCGCCCGCACCACCCTCCAGATGAGACTCTGACACTGCCTGCCCCCCATCTCCGTCCTCACCACTCCTTACGCTTTCACACCCCCACCCTTACCATCCTTACGCTTGTGTAGTGCCCTCCCGACATGCTCCCGACACTGGTTACAATCCTTACGCTCGCGGAGTGCCCTCCCGACATACTCCCGACACTGCTTACGATCCTTATGCTCGCGGAGTGCCCTCCCGACATGCTCCCAACACTGCTTACGATCCTTATGCTTGCGGAGTGCCCTCCCGACATGCTCCCAACACTGCTTACGATCCTTACGCTCGTGCAGTGCCCTCCCGGCATGCTCCCGACACTGCTCACCATCCTTACGCTCATGAAGTGCCCTCCCGACATGCTCCCGACACTGCTTACAATCCTTACGCTCGCCTAGTAGGTACCCTCCCGACATGCCCCGACGCCGCTTACCATCCTTAAGCTTCCGTACTACATCCATAGTTTGTACGGTGGCTTGTTGGCGTACACAATGGACGCCATCGCCGAAATATGCTGAGTGGCCTTCTCTGCCAACAGGACCTCAGGGGGAATTGGTCAGTATATTCACAATGTTGTGGTTAGGGTTTAAATCATGAGACTCACAAATTAAAACCTAATAAGTGGACTATTTAAGACAAGAATTGTGTCTCCTTTTTCGCCGACAAAACCATTTTATTTCATATCATTCAAATGGAACACTTTGCTTAGTCCTTACCTCATGAGCGTTGAATAGTTCAAAAGTTGACTTTAGTAGGTTTCTCACTAGTCAACTTTATTCAATGTCTCACAGGGAAGTGATTTCATTTGCATGATATGAAATAATTTGCAAAACATTGCCTCCTTCAATTTCCCGCCAAATCGCATTTTGCAAATGCAATTATTTTACTTCCACCTATTTTCTTCAATTTGGATCTTTTTATTCAAAATTTTCAAACAAGCTATCAATCAACTCGTCACCATCTATTTGCTTACTAAACTACCTCCGCGATGGCCCAAACCCCGGGAAATTAAACGGAATTTAATGAACGACCAACTTCAGCCCCAGAGAGTGGAAGTGAAATCTCTGATATGGCCAGTAGTCGTGAATTAGGCATTGAAGCAGAGAGCCAGTCACATGAAGATAATCAAGATCCACCAGCTCTTCCAGAATGTGAGTATACATCCATCTTGAGTATTTCTAATCTCTCAAAACCTGATATTGTGTCATAGCCTTTATTTCAGGTCAACCGCCAAGCTCTCAGAAACCAAATTTTAAAAGTTATGAGAAGGAAAAGACTGTTGAACCTTGTGCACCGACAGAAGATGATGGGCAAGATGATGTAATTTTCAGTGGGGAGGTGGAAATTATATCCAAGGAACAATTTGTCTCCAACATTGCTCAAACAATCCCAAGGCTCGAAAAAATTCAAAATGATAGTAAAATTCCTGATTATGTGCGTCAAAAGATTGCTGAAGCCATGAGCCTCCTCAAAATGGATTTGAACCGTAAGTCCATTACTAATTCAAAACAAAATTGATAAAAATAGCTTCTTACAATATATGGGGAGGTGTGGAGGTGGGAGAATCTCTACCTGAAGGATCTCGAGCCGTAATTGGATTTCCAGGCAAAGGATTAGGAAAAAGACCAAATATACATGCGACCAAAAAAACCAACAAAAAACGCCGTACCTTTGAAGCCGCAAAGGATTCCCGGGATCAAGGTGATGAAATGATCAATGTTGAAGTGGACCATATTGATAATGAACCTCCGCATACTGAACCCCCCCATACTCAATGAAACAATCCATGATGAAGCTCCACATACTGAAAGCCCCCTGATACCCAATGAAACAATGCATGATGCAACCCCTCCCGCCTCTCCTCAGAATATTCAAGCCCCTCAAGAAAGGGAAACAATTAAACATGATACAATGGGACGAGATATGACTGATATAATTCCCGACGCTGAGCCCGAAGTGTCATCCGCTGCGAATTTTCAAGGAATATTTTTATCCCGCATGGAAGAGTTTGCAGGCATTTTGAATTATCATTCCAATATTTCTCAACAATCATGGAAAAGGGGGCTTGATAATATCAATAGGATTTACAAAAATAGATGGGACAATTTACCAACCAAGGATGCTCATACATTCCTGCCCGTTGGTATCAAGGTGATCAGTAACCGAGATCTTAAAATGTCGGCTTGGCTGCAGGACCTTGAGATGGCAGGTGAGTTCTTTTTATCTTTGTGCATGATACTTGATTATTGGCTGTTGACTGGTGATATAAATTGCAATATACAGGGTTAGACTTTTTTAAGCCAACCGAAACAGAAGCGTTTTTTGATTACAACATTTGGAATCTCAAATTGATGAAGGAATCAGCTAAACCTCCAGATAATCTCCCCAAATCTGAACACTCCTTCTTCAAAATGGTTCAGAGCCTTCTTTACCCCGCCAATCCAGTTAAACATTTTTGGGCAAATGTTATGTTTGAATCCATTAGTTTAGTCTCATACGATGTGATTTCACCCAAACCGTATGTTGCACCAACATCAAATTCAACCAATCCTCTTGGACTCGAACGGGGAGCAGTTGAATACCTTGCCTCCTGCTTGAGTAAATCAAAACAACGTGCAACCCAACTCAGTATTGAAGGTGGCGGCGCTGACAATGAGATATCCACAAAGCCGCACAAGAACCTGGAGGATCTAATGGATACAGTTATCCATTTGATGATTGCGTACAACATGGTACGTGCACATACAAAGGTTGAAGTTAATGGCATCAAAGGCAAACTCACGAACTCAAAAAAAAATGAGGCCATCAAAGATCTTTTGGCGTGTCACAAGAATCTCGGAATAAATCGAATTTGCTATGGTATATTAGCGGCATTCTGTGCGGCGGGGGTTCGTGGTTTGATGGTATGCTCAGATGACTGGGGAACAAGCTCAGTTAAAGGGGCTTTATCACTAATTGACATTTCCGCAAAACTTTCAGAGGGTAAAAATCTAGTGGAGCCAGTGTGGCTACGTACTAATAAGTATATATGTAATTTACTGAATAAAAGTTTCTTCTCATCAGAGTCTTTTAACCCCACTGTACCTCTTAGATTTGAATTTTCACGATGCTTAGTATTAGACTTTGGTGATGCCTGGGTGGCGAAACGCGGTCTTGGTTCAAGTGATGAGGTCACCTTGACGGTACCCAGGTCAGCTAAACTCACAACCAGGATTGACCCGTTTTAGATTAGCTTTGTACTAGATAGATTGTAATTTAATTTTGCAAAGTGATTTATGAATTTAATAATCATGACTTCCTATCCTACTACTGCCGGATGCCACAGTCTGAGTACCAATAGTAATTGTACGGCGGCATGCCTCCGTACATCATTGCAAAGACTCCGCCAAGACGCAAGCTGAGTCAGGCTTTGTGCCCGCGAGTAGCACACTCGGGGGCATTGCGGGAAGTCGTGTTTATCACTTCCCGCCATCCCATAATAGGCAAAATGTTACTGTGTCTTTCAAGAGGACTGGGATAACTAGGGATCCGCAGCAGGATGCATATTGCATTTGCGTGTGCTTGCAATATTCCAAATGGTTGGATTGGAAAGTGATTGCATGGGAACATCAATATGTAAAATTGAATAATGCACTATCCACTGCAATTTTTAGGTTCAGGTATTTGAGATCGCGAATTCGCGAAGGTCAGGTGTGATCTTTCTTTTTAGCCGCAATTAAAAAAGATTCATCGTCCGCAATTCAATTTAGGTGGTATTAATAAATCAGTAATCATTTGGTTTCATTTCATTTTCTGCTGCAAGCATGCCATTCACGAAAAGAGGAAAAGAGCGTAGAAGGGAACTCGCGAGAAAGCGTTGGGCTGAGGAAGGAAAGTGTGAGTTTCTCGCTTAATGTCAGTGTATATATATAGATATATATATATGCTTCCACATTTATGTGGCACCCTCATTGGGCCCCACGGAAGAACATTGGCTTTAGTCGGTTCAGATTGTGCCAATGTCCTGTGGGCTCCAACAGGGAAGTCAAAGGATGTGTGCCGAAGAAAGCTCCTTGGCAGTATCTGATATCTTGTGTGCTTCAACACATAGTGATCCCGCAACCACTCGGTAATAGTAGCAGATCCCAAAAGACAAATGAGCGCAAAACCACCCGAATGAATAGGTTTTTTTCCTCCTCTTGCCCAACAGCACAAATATCAATGCCAGTATCAGCAAATATCACCCCAAGTGAAATTCGGAGGGTGGTGGATGTCAATCAGATCAAACGCATTCACTTTGGCCGTGTGGCAATTTTCTCTTCAACCGGATTACTCATTGCCCTTGTTGAATTCCGACCATTCACAACAATGAGTGAAGTCGAGGTCAATCAATGGGATGAATTATCACAATTCTTATTTCGCGAAAAGAGGTTCACTGACCCTATTGCAACAAATGGAGCATTACTGGAGGGATTTATGTTCGCGATTGGGTGGCGCAAATGCACCACAAAGAATGAACAATTTGGTCTGTATGGTAGTGCTGGAAAAATTGAAAATGCAAAAGATGAATGGCGGGACCGAGGGGCCAATCTTAGCTCGGTGGGTCGCATTCTAGGTCAATCCTTACGATATGTTGGGGATAATTTATTTCAGAAGATTCAAAATTGCTACAACTCATTGGGGGTTCCGTCTTTTGATCAAGTCAAGTATGAAGGCAATAATCCCGCAAATCAGGGTGCATGTGAGTTTGCTTCGGCACTCACTTTCACCATGAATGGATTCAAAAACGCACCTCATGTTGATAAGGATGCATCGCTGTATGCTTCGGGATGGTGGTTTCAAGCTGATAAGGAGACCGGCCAAATTCAAAGAGATGCATCAAAGCGGTGTACAGGGGGGAAATTGATTTTCCCAAATGAGCATTTTTGGATTGATCTATCCGATTGTCATGGGCTCATTCAGGTAGTGTGGGCCAGCAGTACATTTATTCATTATACTGATCCAGCACAGGACAACAAAAGCACGACACTAGTGGGTATGTCCGCACAATGCTCAAGGAGGTTGGCAAAAACAATGTGCCGAAAAAGCCACGGCTATTATGAGATTGGCGAGGGAGCGGCCTATCAAATCAGGGATGGTAATACAATCTCAGCCCAATTCAAAGAGTGAGGCAGTCGGAATAGTAGCGTGATTGGTAGATAATGGTGGGGTAAGGCAGAGGACAATATACACCAGGATTGGATGGTTTCGAGTGCGGGAGATGGGGTGTCTCACATGAAGAAGGGGTGAAGTGGATTATGTACGGAGGCATGCCATCGTACATATACCAGGTTTGTTGCTCTTGTCCAGGATCCCAACGCTTCACACGCGAATCCTTATGCTTGTGCAGGTTCCGACAATGCTAAAAGTTCCTTACGCCTATGCGGGGTGCCAACGCTTCACACGCCAATCCTTACGCCTGTGCAGGTTCCCGACAACTCACACGCCAATCCTTACGCCTGTGCAGGTTCCCGAAAGCTCACATGCCAATCCTTACACCTGTGCAGGCTCCCGACAGCTCACACGCCAATCCTTAGGCTTGTGAAGGTTGCCAACAATGCTGACAATTTGTTACGCCTGTGCAGGCTCCCGAAAATTCACACGCCAATCCTTACGCCTGTGCCGCCTCCCGACAGCTCACACGCGAATCCTTAGGCTTGTGAAGGATGCCAGCAATGCTGACAATTTCTTACGCCTTTGCAGACTCCCGACAATTCACACGCCAATCCTTTCACCTGTGCAGGCTCCCGACAGCTCACACGCCAATCCTTACGCCTTTTCAGGCTCACGACAGCTCACACGCCAATCGTTACGCTTGTGAAGGTTCCCGACAATTTAAACAATTCAATACATGACTAAGATTAATAGCGTGTGACCATGGGAACGGCAATTTCTCATGAATCTGGAGTGGATTGCTCACATTCCGGAACCTCCCGCTTTTTTACAGTTAAGATTTGATATGGCTCTAAACAATGGAGGAAGAAAATATAGGAGGCAGGAATGGTGACTATTGGCGCATTTTTGGCAAAAGATTTTCTCACATACAAATACTAACTCAAACTTTTGGTGGGGCACTTACGAAAATTATTCTCACCCAATAGTAAATATGAATCATTGAGGAATTATAATAAATTCACGTGAACAAAGAATGCAAGAGAAATTGAAAATATCTTTCATTGAATACAAATAATTTATCTAAAGGAGTGTATTACAAAAGGTAAAAAGAGGAAAGAATACGATTTTTTTTGTGGATTTTATTTTTCTAAGAATTTGGAGACTATCCCGGTGATGTCCTCCATTGGATAAGCCTCTATCGCCTCGCCAAGGAGGGATTTTAGTTCCTCGCGGAATTCCCGGTGCATCTCATTTCGATGAGCTGCATCCACGAAAGGAATCATGTGGAGCAACCGACGATGCTCAAACAAGATTCGGTTGATCGATTCATGGACGATCGCTCGAGGAATCATTAGTATCGGGCGCAGGTCGGTGAATTCCTGGCGAGCGTCATCATAGGAATGAGAGGAGCTTGGCACTGGGGGGGAGGAGGCGGTTGGGTTCTTGGCGTCAATGGGAGGGATATCCGGGGAAGGAACCGGGGTAGGAGTTGTGGGAGGGGGAACAGGAGGGGAAGGTGGGGGAGTGGGTGAAGAAGAAGGTGGAAGGGGAGGGGGAGGGGGGGATCCGACTGGCGTATCGTCGATGATGATAATGGAGCGGGGAGTTGCAGGACGAGCTGGAGATGGTCAAAGGAGGGGTGAGGAAAAGTTGAGTTGAGTTAAAAAAGGGAAATAGGGACTTACAAAAAGGTTCCTCCATTGATTGCGTAGGAGCCACCTCAGGTTGAGGCTCACGAGTCGCAATGTCCTCAGGTGGTTCGGGGATGGACTCGGGCCAGGAATAGGTGGCTCATCGTGCTGGGAGGCTTCTACAAAATGAGGAAGAGTCAGTTAACTTGATGCAAAAGTGAAAATGAGAAAAGAGAAAGTTGGCTGCTTACCGCGGAATAAGTCCTCAGACCATCGGGTGCCACTCGGGCCTGGAGTGGGTTGCCGCGGGGTTTGCTCGCGAGGCAAAGTAGGAACGGGAGAGTCTTGTCGGGGGGGATTCGGAGGGTTTGGTTCTATGAGTAATGGAAAAAAGTGAGTATTATTGCGTGAAGATAAATGAGATAAGGAGGAGAAAGAAAACTTACTTTGGCGTTTGAATCCCATCGGTGACGATCAGCCCAAGCTCGAATGTCCTCTTTCCATCGCCATCCTTCATCGGCCGGATAATCACTTCGCTCAGGTTGAGGAGTGAAGTGACCATCGGATGGTGGCCTAGGAGGGGGGGTGGACAAATCGATGCTTGAGGGGACTGGGCTAATCGTCCTGAATCGTTCCCGCTGGCCTGTTTGGGGTCCCGGGGTCCACTCACGCTCGGAAATCGTTTCATCATCATCGGCCACAAAGGAGTCCTGGCGAGGGCGTCTTGGGCGGGAACTCCTCTGGCCGCGGGGTCGGAAGGGGCGGACGACAAACGAACATTTCTTGTGTGCTTGTCGGCAAGCATCACAAGCGTCGGTCGTTGTCGAGGAACGAATGCAGGGGATACCCCGCTTGGTGCATAATGTGCACGACATCTAAAAACAAAACAAAACAGGTTAGTAACTGAATAGAAAGTCAGCAATCAAGAAAGAAAAGGAAGACATACGATGATTTATAATTTTAAAACGGAATTCAAATTAAAAAAGCGCTAGTAGGAGGTTTTTAAAAGTCTAGAAGAGAGTCGTGAAGAAAGGGAATTATTAATATTGGATCATAATGTTGACGAAAGTTTAATTGGAGAAAACGTACAAAGTAGATAGAAGTGGGGTTCTGAAAGTATTAGCAGGAAAAACAAAAAGCGAGCAGGAAGGGGAGTGGGGTTAGTTGAGTGCGAAAGAAAAGACTGGAAAGGCAGGAAGACGAGGGGGAATACGCACAAGAAGGACAAACGCGGGTGAGAGAGAAAGTGAAGTGCGTGTCGTGTGAAGATGGTCTTTTATACCAAGGTGAAGCTGAGACGATCTCAGCAGTTTCAGCACCCGCAAAAGTCTCAGCTTCAAGGCGTGTGGGCAAAATTGAAGCTGAGTCTCAGCGAATGCTGCAACTGGGAAGTGAAATGCTTGCGTGAGGCAGAAGAACAATGGGGGTCTGGCTGAGTATTGCAATTTATTGAATTGTCAAGCTGAGTCAAATCCCCTTTGTTTGCTTAAATAGCCACCCAATCACCCAGGAGGGTGGTCGTGAGGCCCTTGTTGAATGTGCATTGTGGGTGCAATGCACAAGTGACCCATGCAGAAAAGCACCCGGTGCATTTGGTCACAAGTGACCGCGGCAAGATCACCGGCCTTATGGCCTGGTGATAGTATTTGAACAAAGGGGGGGGCTGTAAGACAAGTGAATACAGCGTGAGCTTGCCTCGACCCATTGCTCAGGTTTGCTTTCGGGTCATAATTGAAATGCTCAGTGGCTGAGCATTTTAATTGCACAGTAATTGAACAATTGATATAACAATATCAAATGCACCACTGAGTATTGCAATTTATTGAATTGTCAAGCTGAGTCAAATCCCTTTTGTTTCCTTAAATAGCCACCCGATCACCCAGGAGGGTGGTTGCGAGGCCCATGTTGAATGTGCATTGTGGGTGCAATGCACAAGTGACCCATGCAGAAAAGCACCCGGTGCATTTGGTCACAAGTGACCGTGGCGAGATTACCGGCCATATGGCCTGGTAATAGTATGTGAACAAAGGGGGGGGCTGTAAGACAAGTGAATACAGCGTGAGCTTGCCTCGACCCATTGCTCAGGTTTGCTTTCGGGTCATAATTGAAATGCTCAGTGGCTGAATATTGGAATTGCACAGTGATTGAACTATAGATATAACAATATCAAATGCACCATGCTGAGCCATTGCTCAGTCGTTTTTGTATGCGCGCACTCTGAGCATTTGGCACAGCATCGGATGACATTTCAGCCAGGTGCAGCATTTCACACGCTTTGGTGAAGTGCTCCAAACTGAGCCTTCCAGTGAGCTATTGCAGAATTAGTTCATTCCATGGCTTTACTGAGCACTTTCACACGGTGCTTTTGACCATGACATGGTCAGCTTGCGTGTGCAAATTGGGTGAAACGCAATGCTGAGCATGTGGCACATGAGCTACGTAAATGCAAACGATCGGAAGGTGCATGCACATTTGCTATATGCATGCAGGCTCAAGTAGTATTACACCTTCCTGATCGGTACAGTACAGTCAACACTGTAGTACGCAGTACACCTTTGTAAAAGTATGCTGCAGGGCAGAGCAAAAGCTGTTCAACAATGTAACGTGCAATCACGTCAAGCCATCGAGTCATATATCTCAACTGCATCCCTTTGATGCACCTTGCTGGACAGCTCTGCCTAACTACGGCACAGATGCGCATGTAATGCAAGTTAATGTAAGTGGGTCATAATGGGATGACTTATTATTTGGGTCATACACAAAGAGTTGATTCACTCCGGTGCCATTGTTGGGGCAAACAATGACTGGCCCGCTTGTTCATTGTCGGGCAGCCACACGCTTTCATACGCACCCCCGATGGGTCATACACAGGCAGCTTTCACACGCCTGGAAGACATTTTACTGCCAGTCTTCCAGCTGCCTATTTTCTTGGTCGGGTTGTCAGCTTGACTGCAGACGCTCACCCGCTTGCGTGTGGAAACCTGAGGCCAATCAGTGTGAATTTGCTTCAGCCTCATCCACATTAGAATAAGAATCCCAGCCTATGATTGCTGAGGCTGGTCATGTTTGCGTGGGTATCTCCCACCGCGGGTCATTTTCTTCACGTTCTCACATGCCCCACGCAAGTTGTGGCACGTGGCTTGCAGCCAAAAAATCCCTTGGGCGTGTGGCCTCTTTCCTCCGGAGTTCTGTACGCGCGTGAGGCAAAGACCCGGATGCCAATCTCGGTGGATTAGTACTCGCCTCAAACGCCATAGGGGTGAATGTATATGTGGATCACGGCTCACGGCTGGCGCCCCCTTTGATCATCCCACACATTCCACCCTGGAAGCCCAGTAGGCATCAGTCAGCAAAAAACTTCAGGCAAAACCAAAGTCATGTTTGGTGGCATGCCACCGAACATATCTCACCCGCCCACACACAAACATCCCCACAGTGAGATTGCCCTTTGAAACGGCCAACATTGCCCAGTAGGTCCCTGTGCGACAATTAACCTGGGGAAGATATGCATCCACGTTCGCTGTCACACCAGCAAACATGACTGCATGCCTCTAATATGCCCTCCACAATAAGTTGCTCCAACCCACCCAATTTTGGATATGCTAATGTCAACCTTGTTCCACCAAAGGTTTCGTAACTCGCTGCAGATCCAGCAGTCATAATGGTGCACCCACAATTTGGCCACCTTGCCTTGATATATGCCCCAAATCGGATATGAAAATTATCAGACCAAGACGCCCACCCCCATCAAGACCATGCACGTAACCACAGGCCACCCCCCCTTGACCCCATTGCTGCCTCTCATATAAGCTCCCCACCTGCGCTTATCAGTCTTCATTCCGTTTAGCTAACCCTTCCCAATCATATAATTTCCGACTATCCCCAAATAATTTAAAATAGCTATCATGTCAACCCCTTCACAGCCACTTTGCATTGGGATGATTAATATTTGTATTCAAATAAATAGTGATATAACCTTAAATCCTGAGAATTCCCACTTAGGTTCTTGGATTATCCTATGGCACAATCAACACAACATATTTGTATATCTCCCCAATCACCAGCATGCTATTGGCTCTCTCCCGGGAACCCTTTCCCAAACGTTGATACCATTCCTTGGGGCACCAAAAACGTTCATGCACTGTGGTCCTGGTGGGGCATGGATTGAAAATTGCCAATCCAATCCTTCTCAAATATTATTCGTTGAGGGAGTATTTATGACTGATGCCAATGATCCCTCCTCATCTCAGAAACCCAATCTAGCATTGATGTTCTTCACATGGTATCCAAACATTCTATTCATAATGGAAAGCTTTCGAACACAAGATTTCAAGCTTAAAATGCCCAAAGAATATGACTGTACTACTCATTGTCAATGTCAACTCTTTACTCCGACCTTTCCCGCTTCAAACTTGACGCCTGCTTCATATCCTGCTGTTTCAACATTGATTTCCAAGCAAAAACTGATACAATTACCCAGTGGATCAGACCTCCCCATGATGACCCCGCCCCATTCCATTATTCAAACCCCCCTCCTCCCTCATCAAAAGACCGGACTAGCTTTTCTCTGGGATCGAGAAATCCCCAATGGCCAATCAGCCCGTAACCTTTGGGCAACCTCACCCCCAGGATCCACTTTTAATGCCAGGCACATCATTACAAACAAGGTCGTTAGCTCATTTGAATCCCTTTCGACCAATACCCCTCTTGGAGGACTGCTTGCGGATGATATGGGATTAGGTAAAACCATTCAGGCCATTGCTCTAATTGGTACCTCCAAGGAGCAGATGATTGCAAACCCCCATCGCTCCACGCCCACCATGATCATCTGCCCCCCTCGCTTAATTACCAACTGGCAATCAGAAATATCCAAGCATGCTCAGGCTGGAGCACTGCATGCCAAAATCTACCATGGTCCCACTCGTCACTCATTATCCCAAGCCGACATTTTAAAATATGATATCATCATCACTTCTTACAATACTATCACCCAAGAATTTAAGCAAACCAATCCCTCTACATCATTCATTTTTCAAATCAATTGGCATCGTATAATTTTGGATGAAGCACAGTGAGTGTCTGAGCTTAAACGATTCAAATTACCTTTTATATCCAATAACCCTTGCCCCCTCTTATAGCTATATTCGCTCTCAATACACTGCCACTCACCGTGCCATTAATAGCCTCCTTTCATCCCGTCGAATATGTTTAATGGGCACACCTATTCACAACACCATTTATGACCTTTTGGGCATAATATCATTCATCACTCAACCCCAGAGCGCCAATCAAGATAACTGGTCACCATTCATCCTGAGTAGTCTTTCAAAAGGTTGCAATGAT
The DNA here is from genome assembly GCA_023105745.1 of Austropuccinia psidii. NCBI lineage: Eukaryota > Fungi > Basidiomycota > Pucciniomycetes > Pucciniales > Sphaerophragmiaceae > Austropuccinia > Austropuccinia psidii. The sequence continues at coordinate 11,062,638 of JALGQZ010000008.1, read as the reverse complement.
ATTTTGCATTTGGTATTGCGGCATTTAAGTTTGCGCCGCACCAAAACCACACATCTCGAATCCCTCCCCACTATTAGCCATCATTATGAGCTGCTCCCACTCAACCCGACCATGCAGCAAGAATATTCCACATTATATGAAGAATTCCTATCATCCAAAAGCAAAGGACCAGGAGAGTTTTTCAGAAATATTAATAAGCTGCGAATATGTTGTAACCATCAGATCATGCTTAACACAATTGCGGAGGCGGAGTTGGAAGACCCCGAGGGCAGGAGCACTCAGGATAACTCCCCAAGAATCACACGAACTATTGTGGATGTGGAAACATGCATGATGAGTAGTAAAATTGCACACCTCCTACAAAGCTTAATGAAGAACAAACAAACAAGGTGTGGTCCAACGAAATCGGTGGTTTATACCCAATGGACCCAATTTCTAGATTTGTGCGTTAATTCTAATATGCATCCATTACCAATTGACTCCATCTGACTTTTTTATATTGTAGAATTGGTATTGCTCTTGCCCATCACTCTATCCTTTCAGCACGAATTGATGGAACAATTACACCACGAGCGCAGGACAAGGCGCTTGAGAATTTCTTCAATAATCCTGAATGTGAAGTACTCATTGCATCCATTGCCGCGGCTGGAACTGGCCTCAATATAACTTGTGCTAATATAGTCTATTTAATGGTGAGGGGCCCCCCAAAATTCTCCCCTGATTTTCGGACCCTGACATCCACATTTCCAGGAGCCCAATTGGAACCCAGCCATTGAGGCTCAGGCTGTTGATCGTCTACATCGTATTGGCCAACAACGACCTGTACAGGTCATCCACTATATCACTCCTCATTCAGTTGAGGTCAACATGCGGAAGGTACCTTTCAAGATCATCTTTCACTTGATTGTATTACTATTCTGAAATCCTTCCTTATGGGAATGCCATATTCCAATCACCAATAGGTCCAAGAAAAGAAAAAATCATTAACTGCGTGAGCCTTACTGATATTATATAATTTGTGATTGACAAAGTTGATAACTCCTGTTGACTCTGGCACAGGTCCACAATTATGAACACCATGAGCTGGATCGAACTTCTTCAATATTTCCTCAATGAAAATGAGCAATAGAGTATTATTGCAAGGGAGACGGTGATACATTTCAATTCATATTGTCTATATTCTAACATATTTAGCAAGTTGTTGCATCCTTAAGAGATAATAATCAGATTTTATTACACCTGCACAAATAATTCACAAAATTTTAATTTGTCACAGTGCTATACCGTGACAAATTACTAAGTTATTGCAGAGCATCACCATTAGGCCTAATAACTGGCATGTCAAGTATCTTGAGGGCGCTAGTCTGCATCTTACTACAGCCTTTGAGCCAATCTTGATCAAATACCTGAAATGATAGGCCTTCCGGAATATCACCATCATCTGTCGATCGTAATTCTGGCAATCTATCAATAGTTTTTTTACCCTTTTTTTTAATCCGATTACAAAACTCTATGTCTCTATCCATGTTCAATACCAAATCATTAAATAACTGGGAGCGCCAGCGTAATCCCACTTTGTGGTAAACTTGACGGCCATTTTCCAGTACCTCCACAGTATCTGAGCATACTCGAGGGTCATTGAATTGTGATGCTAGGATGGGAAATTTAGCCGTATCACACCATTCACGACGGCGCTCACAGGTCTGCACATAATCAAGTAGATCATCATCAGACTTGGTCCACAATGAAGAAGAGATACAGTAACTAACTCTTTGACGAATCTTTGCGAGCTTTTGATTCTCTTTCTTTTTTACCAAATACTCGGCATCCTTTTGAATAGACTTCCATTCTCTTTTCAAATAAGTGAAATATTGCTCCATTAAAGCCGCCACGACCCCATAGTTATTATGATCCTTGTTCCAACAGTAGTGATGATACTCAGTGCTGACAAGTGCAAGACGGAATGTACGGTAAAACACCATAGACATCAGCTCGTTGAACGGATGTTGCCATGAGCTCTCCCAGTCCCAAGTGAATCGCTTTAGTCCTAGCTTGTGGAGCTCATTTTTGCAGTAGCTTTGGAAACCCTGAGACTGAACCTGTGTTGATGGCTCATTGAAAACATCCTTGGGGACATATCCGAGATGACCAGCCACTTGAATTGCAATTTCACGCTCTTCTGTGCTGGGTGGTGCTGGTAGTGAGGAAAAATACTTATCCCTAACTTTGAGTAGGAACAGGCAATGTGCGTGTACTGCTGATCTCATTCCATGGACATTCTCTGGAAGTTCTGCCTTCAGCCATTTTTGTTGCTCCTTCTGGCTTGCACGTTTCGCCACATTGTGAGCTTTGCGGGCCTGGTTCCTTTGCTGTCTGACCTCGGATTGTTCAAGCATACTCTGGGCAAGGCCCAGCTGAGGATGGGTGAACTCACTATTTGATTGAGTGCCTTGCTCATGCGCTGTGAAATTTTCCCTCCTTGGTTCATCATTTCTTTCACTTTGAGTCGGAGACATGTTCTCATCCTCATCATCCACCATTGTTTCTCTTGATGTACTGGCATGACCCGTTCTTGGTTTGGAGGCATATGGATGATGACGTCCAGTGACTTTCTCTTTATAGACCAGAGGTGAAGACGCATAAAGTTCATCCCCTGCCATGCAAATCATCAGTTAACACATCAAAACATTAATGAAGACTGGTCATCCTCACGATCTTCAATTGGCTCCTGAGATCGGACTGACTTGCCTTTAGGTGCCATATCTAACCCATGAAACAAACATATCAAATTGTGAATAAGTTTCTACTCCAAAATTCAAATGACTTACTTTGATGAAGCGTCAATACTGGATTTCCCTCCGACAGACGGCTCCAAGATACATTTTCCAAAGGTCTTTTTCGTCGCCCCCATCCACGCGCCTTTCATCACCCACATGAACCTGAGATCCTGATGGAATATTGAGGGTTGGCTGTTTACTTTGGCCAAAGGGATCCTGGGATGCGACTGGATTCCGACCGGGATTAAGGAGGAACTCACGTGGAAATTTTGATTGGGGATTAGCGTGTGAGGAGATTTGAGGTGTGCCTTCTGGCCCCTGAGACACATGAATTTGTGTATTAGTGGGATTCGGGGGAATTGGAGTGACGGAAATATTTGGGATCGACCAAGTGCTTGAAGTTGGAGCCTTTGGATTGCCCACATCAATGTTAAGACCTGATACATTCATTGAGGATGCAATAGGGGTTGTGAGAGGAATGTTGGGACTCAATGGTGACTGTGTTTGAACATATTCTATGCTAGATTCACTATTTGAGTCATGAACAGAACCTGAACAGGATTTATGTGACTTGAAAGATGACATAAGGGCCGAAAAAGTACACTAATATTTTTAACTAGATAAAACACCTCAGTATTATGATAAAATAGAGTGATATGAGATGAAATCTTTTCAAATTTAGAATAGAGAAATTCTATGAATAGTTGGAACTAAGTGTTGTGTGGAAGTCGGATAAGACTCTTTTGAGGAGAATCCTCCCTGCCTCCTCTTGAGCTCCTCCGCTTTTGTCGGAAACCACCCTGCACGGCCTACCAGCATATAATGTGATATTTCCTTGATCTGAAAGGGGACCCATCATCCATAGGTAATCATATTTGGTAACATTTCCGCCTCCCCATTGTCACATTTTGTGAATTATCCAAACTGCCAATATATGCATTGAAATTCCACAACATTGTACATCTGTAAAGGGGTATATTCATGAAGGATTTACCCACAAAAGAGACATCACCTTTTCACAAAAGGCAAGACAATCCAAATCACATTCCAACTGATTCAAAGCCCGCAGCACTCAAACCAAATACCAAGACTTTAGCTGCACTCCACCCCCTTATGTAATAGAGTTATATAGTTATGTCTGTAATAAGGTTTAAACCATGTACGATGGCGTGCCAGCGTACATGGATTAAATGTTAATCCCCTCAATTCAATGGTAACACTTCACTAATGGAACCCCCTCAATGGTCAAACCCGCACTATCACAATGTGTAAATAAACTAGAATATGTATGAGCATTGAGCAGCATGGCATTTTACCCAATTAAACGCCTAACCAATTCCGCCATCCAGATGAGACATGTTAAACTTTATCCACTGCAGCTCATGCTCCATTACAAATGGGATAAATTCCTCAGCTGGCTCAAATCATCTCCCCCTTCATAAATAATCACTGAATTTTATTTCCAATTAATAACACTCCTAAACACTTTCACATCAACCATAGATATTTATACACAAACCAACCGTACTCCCAATTCCTGCAACAATGACAACCCGGCCATATTCCTCAATGCGTATATGCATGTGTCAACACTGCTCAACTCAAACACACTCTTCCCCTGAGGGTGATAGGCAAGGAGTTGCCTTCACACCTTTCCAATATAAACAGCACATTAAAAAGCTCAAATCAACCATTGCACCCAAATCTCTTCCAAACATCCCTACTTCTGCATCAGGATCTGGGTGCCCACAAATTCTATTGGATCAAATCTTCCCAGCTGATTATTCACGTTTGACCCAAAGCACTTTCCCAACTCCAGCGGGTCTCAATTCAACTGCACAGAAACCATATAGTGGCAGTCAAACCCTTCCCCCACAAGACCTAGGAATGATAATATCTGCCATTCTATCATTAAGGTATAATTTACCCCGCAGGCCTTCACGCATACTCAACCCCGCCCTGAACCTGCTGATCAAGTCCAGTATCTCAAGCTCAGCTGGTCCCCCCGCTCCTGCATTCCATATACCTCAAGATCTGAGTACCATATTTGAACATCTCCAATTGGAGCCAGTGATTCAAAACTATATATGTTGTCCTCAATGTTTCTCTCTTAATGGCCTTACTGAATCAGTCACAACTGACCAACCCCACTGTCAACGCCATAATGACCCAAATGATCATGATCCCCCTTGCACACAATCATTAGGCAAATTCATCTATTCATCTGAACCCCACACCCAAAACACAACCAACATGAAGCAAAAATTTATACCAACAAAACATTTCATTTATCAACCATTCAAAAATTGGCTTGCCAGATTTCTCCAGCGGGCTGGAATTATGGACATTCTGCATCAACATCAACAATCCCAAACTCCCGAAGATTCCCCAAAACGTGACGTCTGGGATGGATTGGTCTGGAGACGCTTCACTGGCACTAGAAATATCCATGACCCCCCATTCATGTCCATTCCTGGTGCATTGGCCTTCTCCATATATGTGGACTGGTTTAATGCACATGGAAAGTCAACCCGGTTGGCTAGCATTGGACCTATCATGCTTATTTGTCTTAATCTCCCCCCAAGTGAAAGATTGAAGCCCGAGAATGTCTATGTTGCAGGAATCATCCCTGGTCCGAAGGAGCCAACTGCGCTTCAATTGAATTATCTATTAATGCCACTCATCAACGAGCTCAAAGAGCTATGGCAAGGTTACCATTTTGCACCCACCTCAACAGGTCCATCAGGATCCTTTATCCGTGTTGCCATCCTCACAGCCATTGCGGATGTGGTTGCCATGCGCAAGCTTACTGGATTTATTTCCCATTCAGGAAACCACTTCTGTAATTTTTGCACCATTCACAAAGCTCAAATTGAAGAAATTGGTCCTCAATTTCACTACATGCGCTCATACCAAAGTCATAAATCAACCATTGCCAAATGGCTTCGGGCAACCCCACAACAAAGACAAGCAATTTTCTCTGAGTATGGAGTGCGATATTCAATTTTGGAAGACCTTCCGTATTGGGATGCAACCAGAATGGTTAATCTTGACATAATGCATAATTTAATACTTGGAATTTTGAAGGATCATGCAACTTTTAAATTGTGCATTCCAGAGGCGAAATCAAAAATTTACTTCAGGTCCCGCAGGAAATCCAATGAAACCAACAGTTCAGACTCAGATTCCAAGACCTCCAACAGCTCTCTTGATAAAATCACATTGAGAGAGGCCCGCTCCCTGAGAAGAGACGCAGCAAAAATAATAAATGAGCCACTCCCCACTACTTCCACCCGAAAAAACTACTTCCCAATGCCCACCCCTAACACAGAACATCCATCTAGTGGTTCTGCGGAGATTCCTTCATTTGATGCCGATTACATCCCCACTTCTGAAATCCCCTCTGAATTGGATATCACTACACTGAGTGATCACCAGATCAAGGGTGAGGCTCTTGAGCATCTCTGACAAATCATATCTGAGACCATAATTCCCTCATCATGGACAAGAGTTCCCCGCAAAATGGGTTCCCCCTCTCATGGTAGCTTAAAAGCCGCTGAATGGGCTCTCTTATATAAGGTCTATATTCCATTTTGAATGCTCAGTCAACAGATGTCATTAGATGCACACCAATCTGCCAACACTCAAAGAAAAATGGGTCAGTCAGAAGAACTTGCAAATGAACTAGCCAAGAATACATTCCATTTGATTAGTGCTATCAACATTGCCACAAGCTGGACTGTTTCAATAGATGATGCGACTGCATTTGCTGAACATTGGAAAAAATTCCGCCTTTCCAATCAACACCTGTTCCCAAAACAGAAAAGTAAACCAAATCATCATTTTGCTGATCATATTCCCGAACTCTTCCAACATTGGGGCCCAGCACAAGCCTCAGCCACATGGGGTTATGAGCGCTTGATTGGAGTATTTGCAAAGATGCCAACAAATAACAAGATATGTACGTCAATTAATAAGATCAATATATTCACATTGATTAAAAACCTGAACTGAATAAGACTAACTTTTTGCAACTCTGAATAGATGATATAGATAAAACCTTACTTCAACATATCTGTCGATGTTCCAACCTTTCCGTTCTCCTGAAATCCCCATCTGTGCCATGTGAAATAAAACAGCTTTTCGAATCACAGCCACCTGCCGTGTTCAATCACCATAAATATAACAAGCCATCCCGCCATGACCAACAAAATTATGATTGCCTGGTTGAGTACTTACAGACTTTTCATGAAACAAGGGAAATAGTTGATTGGATCAGCTTAGACACTACCGTGCAATCCACAAGTCCTCCCACTTCAAGGATTGTCTCACCTTGGTATTTTCCAGTTTCAAACATTAATATTGGGAACAATATATTTTCAACTGAATCCAAAAATATCAGCAACAGTGTGATATGTTTTCTGAGGGGCAACTCATGACAATTTGGTATTATTGATAGCATTTTCAAAGTCTCTGAGCCATCTAGCATACTGAACAATAGCTTTCTGATTTTAAAACCTTTGAAGATTGATGTGAATTTCCTACCAGATTGGCCGTATCTCAATATTTATAAAGCTGTTGGTTTTGATGATGGACACTTGATTATATCAGAAGAAGAAATAGAAGGTAACTGTGGATTGTATGATAACAAAGTTCTGTCATGTGGACTGCTTGTAATGATAAAGCCGTTATTTCATGAAATTTAGTTTACAGAAATGCAAATCTCTCAGATTCATTAGCAATTTTGCGAGTGAAATAACTGCCTCAAAATTTAGTGACAGAGACATGCCATTGTGACAAGCAAAGCCCATTATTTCACATTGCCACAAAGAACTTACTATTTTGACATTGGGTACAGTGTGAATAAGCCAAGTCCAATGATCAAATGACCCACACACTCGCCCTTCACAGCATCCAAAATTTCTAACTGCGCCATCATCATGTTGGAAGCGGAATCGGCTTTTGCGTACCCACACCCGCATGTGCACCCGCACGCGCCAATGCACACGCACACCCACCCGCACGCGCCAATGCACACGCACACCCACCCGCACACGCCAATGCACACGCAAACCCACCCGCACACTTCATGGATGACCTGGTGAAGTCAAACCCCCCGCCTACATCAAGACTGGCTGAAGGACATCTTTGATGTGTGTGTGTGCAAACAGGCGGGTCTGGTGTAATTTTTACCAATCATCGGATGGTTGTGGGATGATCAGGTGGTGAGGAATCTGAGTTGAAGGCACAGGGGAACCAATATTATTGGATGTCACAGGATTTGGTGTAAGACCAGAGTGTGACGTGTGCTCGACGTTCGCTTGATTTTCGCTTGACGTGAGCTCGACTTTTATCCTGCTTGACGTTTGCTTGACGTGAAGTCAATCGCCGACGATTGACACGAGATTCGCCCCGGTGACACAGTTCTGTCCAAATAAGAGGATACTGAGGGAATCAAAGTGTTCATGGAATCATAAATGTCTTATTTTGGGGAATTTCTTCCAAAATGTGAAAAGAAGTGATAAAAGGTGTGAAAAATCAAAAGAAGTGGGTAAACACCAAATGAAGTGGTTGAAACATGGGATTAATATATGAGGGAAGGAAGAAAATTGGAATTTTAGAGGCTTGGAAGCAGGATGTTGGAGAGGAAAATGCAGTCTTTGGGGGAAAAAGAAAAAAATGTGTGAAAAGATTTTAAAAATTGCTGTGGTAATGCTTTTTTTCAAAAAAAATATTTTTTTGGGGGGGGGATGTGCAAAACAAATTATAGAATTGGGTTAGAGGGGTTTTGTAGGGAAAAAACATCTTTTTGGCAGGTTTTTTGTTGCTTCATTTTTAATTGAAAATGGGCCCAGGGCACCCCTTATGTGTTTTCACCAACACCCTTTGTTAATTTTTTTAATTTTCAATTTTTTTCCAACTTTTTTGATTTTTTTTTCAATTTTTATCTTATTTTTTCATTTTTTAATTCTTTAAATTTTTTTGTCTTATGGGGTGCAAACACTCCAAATCACTGAAAAACACTGATTTGGAGTATTTGCATCCCACCAAAAAAAGTTCAAAGTAGAAAAAATTGACATTTTAAAAAAACAATTCAAAATAAATAAGATAATAAAATTAGAAAAAAAGTTCAAAAAAATTAAAATTGATAAAATTAAAAAAATCAATACAATTAAAAAGGAAAATTGAAACAACACAAAAGTTGAGAAAAAAGAAAATAACCAAAAATTTAGAAAATAAATACATAAATAAAATGCAATTGAAGAAAATTCAAAATCTATTCTTTTCTTAAGATATGCAACAAGGTTGATAGAATACTCAAAACATAAATAATCAAATGACAAAAAAAGAGTTGGAAAAATTTCAACAAAATTATGGATAATAAAAAAATGAAAAAAAAAATTAAATTTTTTTATCATTGAGGGAAATAACGCTATAAATAATTAATAAAAACACAAAAATTGGTGGTAGTAGTTCAAGTTCCCAAAAAAAAGTTATCATAAAAAGAGAAAGTTGAAATTTGAAAAAAGTTATTTTACCTTTTGATTAAAATTCATCATGATAATGATTTGCACTTTTTTCAGAGCAAATTTTACAATAAATAAGATTTCAACTACTCCCAAAAATTGATAAGAAGAAATTGATATCTACACAAATACTAAAGTGATATGAAAGCTGAAGAAGGTTGAACCAGAACTGGATACTACAAAGATTAAACACTTGCATTCTGTGCAAAAGTGCATGTAGGAACTTTGTGAGAAAATGGATTGATCCAAAAGCACGATGAGGTGTCCAAAACAACATTTGACAATCTGTCAAAAAATAAAGTAAATTTTGGCAACTTCCTTTGTGCTTTATTTGAACAATAATTAAGCTCAATGCACAAGGGTATTTAAGTTAGAAAAGACCTTTTATAATGAAAATGTTTTAAAAAATTGCAAAAAATTTACAAAGATGGATGAATAGACTCAGATGAATATTTTCAGTAATTTATATAAATGGGAAAATATTCAAGATGAAGAATACTACCTGCAATTCAGGAAAACTCATGGCTAGAAATTAAGCTTAAAAGACTTTCAAAAATTATTTTTGAGACAACAATATTGCCTATTAAAGAGTAAGTAATAAGAAAAAATGCTATGTATTTATCAATGAAAGACTTAAATTATAGCTTATACATTTTCAAAGAAATTTAAAGTATGTAAGAGGATCAAAAAAATATAGCTGAAGATTTTCTGGAAAATGTGTAATTTCTAAAAGGATCCTTCTTATATCTCGAAGTTTTGCAATCAACAAAAGTTGAAAGTCATTTTTTTGTCATGGTGGGCACACTTGAAGCAAGTTGATTAATTCAATTAAAAAGATTAATGGAGCTTATATAGCTATTTTGAAAAAATGTTAATGAGAAAAGGTTATTTCCTTGTTACCAATGATTTTCATTCAAGACCCTCTTGAAATGATGAGTAGTGGATATATTGTGTAGAAGGAGACAAAAAATGATCATTGAAAGTTCAAAATTTTACATTTCACTTGAGTGAAATTCTGAATTTCCAAATTTGTGGCTGAATTTATCTGAAAAAATATTTCAAGGTTAGAAACAAGGCTAGGACTCAGGTTAAAAGCAGGTTGGACCTGCTACCCCCTCTGTAGGGGGTAGCTTTTCTTCATGGTGTATATTATATACAGCTTTAGCTTTTTTCTCCAATATATATTTATATATATTTAAAATAACTTTTTTTTTTGAGTAAAAGCACATGTACTCAAAAGAATGCAGAATTGAAATTTCCACGAAAATTGCTAATAATAAAGCTGTATTATCCAGTTTTCTTACATATTTCAATATGAAAGTAGGATATTTTAATATTTGAACTATTATTTTTAACCAAATTGCATGATATTTCATAAGAAAACAGTATTGATAAAGAAGCTATTAATGAATATCAATAAGAAGATAGTTTTTTTATTATTTAAAAGAAATATTTTAACTAAATCTTCCTTTGAAAACAAGATATCACTAAGATTGACATGAAAACTTGTAAAAAACTAATACTTTGATAAAGAATCAAATAGTCAAAATAATATTATTGCTATAATATCTATAAACCTCTAATTTCTCAAATCTGATAAATTTGATGTGTTTTTATATTCAAAAAAATAAAAAACACAACAATATACAACTGAATAATTCAAAAAACACTTTGATATTGCATTTTTACCTATAAATTATAAGTAAAATCTCCAAAAAACTGGTATTTTTCAGAAAGAACACTTCAAAAAACATGTCAAAACACTTATAAGCCCTAGAGAACACAAAAGAATAACCGCAGTATCCATTTAAAATCTTATTTTTAATCACAAACTGATACAAAAAATACTTTTTCTTTTTTCTGAAAAGGTAGAAGAAGACTATCTTCCACTGAAGACCGAGTAACAAGGAAATATCTCTGTGACAGCCTCAGAAGACAGAGAGCCGCTTACAAAAGCCAAAGGCAAGCAGAAAAGACACAGTGAGGTGGCCATAAACTCAAAAGAGTGGACACCAATAGCTTTATCAAGAAACACAAAACCCAGGAGAGCGTCAACCAAGCCAGTTGAAAAAAATAGAAAACTACTGTTATTAACCCAATTGAAAACTCCAAAGGAAAGTTTACAAAGCGTATAGAACACATATTTGTACAAGGGCCTGCTAAAGGTAAATAAACATTGAAAAAAACAAGATTTTTTGTTCTCTGTCATATTTTAACATTGTTAACATGACATCTACACTTAGAGATCTTGGATTCCGAAGAAATAAACCAGAACACTGGACAAGAAGAAGACCAATAACTAGAACAAATGATCAGCAAAGGACTTACCAACAGGGAACTCCTTCTCAAAGTCTTATTACAGATGAAGTGCAACCCAGAAGTCTGATCAGGGGATGAGACAGAGGCAGCAAAGGTCATAAAAATACACAAAATTGTGAAAGAAGCTTTCACATGGAGTATGGAAAACAAAACTTTCAGTATGAAAGCATCATGGGAAGAAGAAGAAATAACAACCCAGAATATCTGTATCAAGTAAATGACTTGGATGGATCTTGTTGAAGAAATGAAAGGTTGGAATACAAATAAAAATCTGAAGCTCTTAGCATAAAGAGAAACCATAATGATAGAAAACCAGGCATCCATACAAGAAATAGAGAACTCTTGGGACATGGAAGAGCTCAGTCAGATTAAGATACCCCAAGACGTGGAAGAAGGAGTCCCATCTTTCCCACAAGGATTCAGAAGTCACAAGCCTTACAAGCCAAGGATCCCCAATCATCCCTGGTAGTTTCCAGAAGAAGTAATGGAGCACAGGGGAAAAGAAATACTTTTATCAACCAGAGGAATAAAGAAGAAGACATCTTGATAAAGAGACCAATGGGCTTAGTTCAAGAGGTACACAAAAGCAAGAAGTAGTTGTACTTAGAAATAGTATTAATAGTCCAGAATAAATTGATCCTGAACTAATGATTCAAAATACAGTTCATACCCATGAATTGAAAACTAACCAGCCTGTGAAGAATAAATTCACATAGGACAAATTGGCCCAATTCATGGAGTAGACTCATGAAACCTCACAAAATATGAAGAAAAATTACAAAAACTAAAGGAGGAAAATTCCTTCCAAGAAAAAGTAAGTAAAGAATTAAACACAAATAGGGCAAACTTTTGGACGGATTTTGGACTAAATATTTGAGGGAAAAAACAGTAAGGAGGGATATGAGAAATTTCCAGAAGAAGAAGAACAATCTTGGAAAGGAGATTGACTACCTCTATAAAAAATAGGGACAAGAAGATAATCTCTTCCCCCCATCAACACAAAGTGATTAGGCCATCATCAATACCTCTCAACAAGTACAAGAGAAGTATAAATCAAATCATCAGAAAACTGAATACCAGGACCCAAAATTTGGATGAGAGTTCATTTAAAAAAATGATGAAAACCTCAACTGCTCAGGAATACAGGAACTTAATAAATTATCCAAAGTGGAAATTGGCCAAGATTCTCAGGAGTTGGAGAATATGATCACATGGAGCTCATTGATTATACTTATAGACTCTTTGTTTCTTTCCCAAATATACTAGGCTACTGGATCATAAAAATACTCACACTGTATTCAGGGAACACAAAAACATATGGTACACTGAAATGAATGAAATACATGGAAGAAAAAGCTGGCCATTGTGGAGGAATTTCAGTGTGACTCTATGGTATAGCTTTGCAATGATAATAAAAAGCTATAAATATGAGTGTGACACAAAAATAACAATCATATAATAATGATACTGTAATTTAAAAGGGCTATACAGAATATTTCAGTGATGGTGAGTCCTACTGATGGCCCTGGGTGCAGTGTTTACCTGTTTGATCACAATCATAAGCCCTAAAATAATTACAATTATTATTGTAACTGTTTAATTTCAAGGGTACCACTTTGTTAAGAAGCTATACCATGTAATAATACTAAGAACAGGATGATGGATTGGCTTTTTTGGTGAGGAAGAAGCTCCTTTTATCTTTTTCTGGGGTAGTGGGATGTTTCTTATCTCTTCACATGACCACAGAGTGATTCCTTTCACTCCTTTTGGCTGTTTTGTGGTTCTATACACTAAATAATAACTGATATTGGGCTGCAATGTGTCCTTAGAGCCACAAGTTGTCATTTTTACCCTATACAGGGTGAAAAATTTCACCAATGGAGTTTACAGGTGTGTTCTGGTGCTTCTGACGCGTCAGAAGATGTACAGAAAATTCCCTTATGACTCATTTTGGTTAGGTTATGAGAAGTTAGAAAATTAACAGAATTTTACTAAATTGATTAGCTGTTGATTCAATCTTATGGACAGCTTTCCCACAGTAAGATCCCATACTGACTAGTATGGGATTAAAATATCAAAATCTGAATATCTTTGACAGTCTCAAGGATAGAGAGCTCAACATTGGCTCATTTTGTAGCACTTTATGGGCTCTAAGCAATTTTTACTCTTTTGTTATAGTTAGCATTAAATATGAAAAAGGTGTAACAAGTATATGCTTCATTATCAATTTGTGGATTTGTTATGAATCCTGTATTGAGCTTTCTTGTACCATAACATTTGTCTATATTGGTCATGAGGAGATGAATGGCACCATAAGAAAAGAGTGATTGTGGCTTTTTCAAAGAGACTCTACTTTTAGGTATCTCACTAAAGCTATAGAAGCTGAATGGCAGGTGAATATTTTGTTCACCTTTATTTGGCTTATTTATAGCCATAAAATCTGTAATTTTGAGGTTAGCTCAGTCTGTCTAGTACCATTAGATAGCCCTGATTAAGAACTTAAATTTTAACACCAATATTATGGGTTTTATACTCCTCCTTTGAGTTTTAGATAAGAGGTGGAAATTAGGGTTTATGCTCAATTCTTTCTTTGAGCTGTAATAGCTTTGTCATTACTTATCATATGGTAATTGAAGTTGTATCTTTGGGAGGAGGTGACTTTCCTCTATTGTTTGATACGCTTTATGGGATGTTTTGGCTTGGGTAACCCTTTAGTGGTATTTTTCTCTACCATTGGTCTATGGTATTTTGGCTGTCATGCTTGTGCTCTGCGTTTGAGTGACAGGCTGACAGGAATCAGATTATAAAGAAGTATAGAAATGGTGCCCTTATTTGGCAAAAGACAATTTCCTTTGAAATCAATAGATACTCCACAGAGAAAGACCCATATGAATGGTGTCTTAAAGAAACAAAAAAAACTTAAATCCATTGATCCTAATGTTGCATCAGAAATGAGGAACAAAAAACCCCTGGAAAAACTACCAGGAGATTTGGAACATGCAGTAAAATGAAGATGCAGCAGAACTAGCAGCATTTATTATATAGAAAATGTCATACAAGATGTCAGGAAAAAAACATCTATTGGGAGGTACACCTCTTACAAGATTAACTTCAAAGGAAGAAAACAAGTCTAAAGTTCAATAAATCCATAAAAATAAGGGGAAGAAGACCCCCAAAACAAATATTTGTGCCACAACTGTGAATCACCAGATCATTATGCAAACAATTTCACAAAACCAAAAAGGAAGATATATGCAATTGATCAGGAATTGGAAACAAAACCAGAAGGTGAAAAATATGATTCTGATAGCATTGGAAATGGTCTTAGAGTATATTCACAGAGTGAGTCTGAGCACATAGAACAATACATAGTGGAATGCAACGGAGAAAATCTAACTTGATATGCAAGAAATTGAATTAGACTCAAGAATACCAAAACTAAATATAGACAAGGAGCTGTGTTAACACACACAGGATGTACAAAAATTCCAGGTAACACCAAACAAGGAGATGGGATTCATTCATGGAAAACCCAAAAAATTGAGAGTTTACATTGAATACTACAAACACCCCATGATAATTGACACAGGGACTAGTTGCTCCATAGTGAAAAAGCATGATCTGAAAAACCACTTACACATATGGGAAGAGGAACTGATTCCAACTAAAGGAAGGAGCATTAAAAGTGCATCAGGGAAAATGAACTCCCTGGGGACAACTATCAAAGAAATAATTATTCCACATAATAAAGGAAATATCAGACTGAAACATGAATTTGTAGTCTGAAGCAATTTCCAAATACAATTATTCCTACTAGGAACAGAATACCAAAGAATGTATGGGATGAAAATTTGTAATTCTAAGTACAGATTTATCACTATAGGAACAAATAAGGACAAAAAGTTCTCTTTTGACGTAAATAACATGAAAAATAAAAACATCCTTAAAGAACTATTGAAAGACTTCAAAAAATCCCAATATGGAACACAGATCACCAGTAAGATGAAGCTCAAATTACTCAAAATATTAAGAAAGAACAGAGAAGATTTTGAAATTGGGGATGAACCACTAGGAAAAATTAAAGGATACAACATATAATCATATCTTGATGTATAAAAGCCCTATTCATCTATTCTCAGAAGACCACCATACCCAGATAGCCTGGAGACTAGAGAGAAAATTGAGAAACACATCAATTATCCTTAGAAATCGGGGGGATGAGGAAAATAGGACAGAATTAGATACAAGAAGTCACCACAGAAGTCCTGATAACCTACAATTATGTCAGAGCCCTGAATAACTACACCAAAGTAGAAAGGTACCCCCTGCACTGGACAAAATTTAGAAGGCCAATTTAATAACAAAGATGGACTGCATGAATGGTCTCCACCCAAGTGGAGTGAAATCAAACTCAATCAAATAACTAAGAATTATGTGCCATATGGAAATATATGAAGACACAAGAATTCCATTTGGAATTAAAAAGCCATCAACCCATTTTAAGAGGAAATAATGGAAGGGTGGATGGTAGTCTACATTGACGACATCATTGAATACTCACAAATGTGGAAAGTTCATGTGACAAAAATTGACAGAATATTGAGCAAATGCACACCAATAAATATACAGATTTCTCTCAACAAGTGCAACTTTGGCCAACAGGAGTGATTTGAAATATGATACAAGGCTTCAGGCTATAGTTTAGCCATAGACCAGCATAAAGTAGCTTCAGTACTGAAAAAGCCAGTACCCCCAAAAATAAAAGAAATGAAATATTTTTTAGGTTTTAGCTGCATCTATAGAAGCCACATCCAAAACCTTGCACATATTACCAGTAGCCTATAAAAAATATTTTAAAATGATTTACTATTTGGGATTACCAATGAAAGAAGGGATGCATTTGCAAAAATCCTATATAAACTGACTCATTCACCTGCCTTGATGATTCCTGAAGTTGCGCTACTAATCCAACTGTAAATAGATGCAAAATTTAGCCAAGGACTAGGAGCAGAATTCCAACAAAGAAAATCAGTGGATGGGATACCCAAAGAAGGAGTTATATGCTAAATATACAGACAGCTTAAATATTCAGAAGATAGGTATGAAGCTACCCAAGAATAATATCTATATCTGGCATGGGAATTAGAAAAGATTCACTACTACTGAGCAAAAAAGGATTATTTTAAGGTTCAACTTATTACACAGAATTGAAGTCACTTTTGAATATGAGAAGGACAAAACAACACATGCTTAGGTGGCAAACAGCTATACAGGAGTATAGAGGAAATATTAGAATCCTAAACAAAGAAGGTAAAATCAATACAAATGAATATGACCTCAAAAGATGTCTATTGAAGAATGATCAAGAAAATAGAGCTTATGATTCATACAATGGGGCTAAAGTACCCATAAAACAAGTTGAAATAGACAGGAAAAGAGATTCTAAAATTTCAAATCTGAAACTACACAATGATACAACAAATCCAGAAAATGGATTTGAAGAAGACAAAGAGCCTCAAATATTAGGAATCAACTCTTTATATTGGAGAAAAGATTTTTACAAATTAGTGCAGTAATCATATGACAAGCAAAAACAGTGTAGTATATTGACACAAATTTTACAGAAAAAGTTCAAAAGTCCAGAATTGGAGATCCAGATGGAAGAAAAATTTATTAAGAGCTCTAAGGAGAAAAAATATTTACTTCTAGATGAACTCCTGAAACACAGGGAAAAACACACAATTGCCCTAGTGATAGAGGACAGAGAACATATTTCTCTGATACCAAAAGAATGCCATGAATTTCCATATATGGGACACATGAGTGAAGAAAGAAATGAAGAAAGAATCTTCAGCAAAGCTTGGTGGCCAAAGTGGGAGAAAGACTTGAGAGAATATATCAATACCTGCAACAGATGCTAAAAGGCCAACCAAAGCCATGGGAAGAGATATGGGCTACTCAAAAACATAGAAGAACCCAAGAAGCCTTGGAAAATTATAGAAATCAACTGGGTAAGGGTACTTGTCCCTGCAGAAAAGCACAGTTTCAATTCATTTCTAGTAGTAGTAGACAAGTGTTGAAAAAGTGTTGGAATCATTCTTTGCCATAAAGCGGATACATCAATGGGAAAATCCATTCTGTTTTGGAACAACATCATATCCAATTATGGCCTTCTAAGAATCATAATCAGTGATAGAGCTCCAAATTTCACATCAGAAGTTTGGACCAACCTATATGAGATGTTAGGAACCAAAGTAGCATTCTCAACAGTCTACCATTGACAAACAGATGGCCTAGCAGAGAGGATTATCCAGAATTTGGAAGATATCATTAGAAAACTTTGTGACTATGGCATGGAATACAAAGACTGTGAATCTTTGAGATATGACCACATACCCAAAAAGGTCACAAGAAATATTCAAAATAATTATACCTTAAAAATAATTATCTTAAAACTACAAAACTGCCATAAATAGGCATAAAGCTTGGTTTAACTTAAAAAACAATTAATAAACATGTGAAATAAATTAAACCATTGGACTACGCATGGTAAAATACACATACACCATTTTTATGGAATATCTGTAAAGTCAATATTTAATGAGTTATAAGTAATAACACCTTATGAAAAACATGAATCCTTAATTATTTCAAATAACAATGAAGCAACATTTGAAATGAACTGTGCCATTGTATTCCCCATAAACCTCTACACATAAAACAATTAAGAAGCTAATCTCCAAAGTCAATACTCAAGGAGTTAAGCTGAATATATGCACTTTTTTGGTCAACGCATATACTCAAGGATTTTAGCTAGTATCTTTAGAAATATACATGATAGAGTGATAAACCAAAAATAAAGTCACCACGTAATTACTGTAGGAGCACAGAAATGAACTTTATTTCATAAGCTATAAAAAAGGTTAAAACCTGTAATGATTATTGATTAAAATCAATAAAGCTGTGACCACTTTGTTGTGAAAGTGGTCCAAAATTGAAAGAAAGTAGCCAGTCAGATTCTGCTAGCTCATTAGTGAAGAATGATGTATTTTTATCACAATATTAAAGGTATAACCCCTTGAAATCATGGTTTGAAGTCTAAAATATTATATTTCAACAGAA
The DNA here is from genome assembly GCA_023105745.1 of Austropuccinia psidii. Classification (NCBI taxonomy): domain Eukaryota; kingdom Fungi; phylum Basidiomycota; class Pucciniomycetes; order Pucciniales; family Sphaerophragmiaceae; genus Austropuccinia; species Austropuccinia psidii. The sequence continues at coordinate 11,043,893 of JALGQZ010000008.1, read as the reverse complement.
GAGATGAGTTACAAGAAAAATCATCATAAATAGAGTTTTGTGATGTAATAAAATGCTCTTGGCAGTGTAATAAGGACATTCCAAGCTATCAGAATCCACTCTCAGAATAGCTGTAGCATGTATAACTTAAAAGTTACTAATAATCAAAGTTTGAGCTTAAATTTGATCATTTAAGATCACTCACTGTAATCTTATTTTAAGTTTAACAGTCATATAAGTGATAGAACTGGTGAATAGTATTAGAATATGATTAATACTAATAACATCCACAAAGCTTAGGCTTCTGCCAAGCCTATGATGTCATCAAACTTAGAGTTATAGTGATAACTCTAAATAATGGCATAATTATGAGGTAAGATGGTTTGATCATGATGTATTCATCACCAAACCTTAAAAGATTGATCAATTATAGTAGAACGCATCAGTAAACGTCCACCAGAAGCCCGCTGGACTCTAGGAGGGAGGTATTTACTATAAATAGAGCTTATTTTACTCTGTTTTCCCGTCAGACACTTACAAAACACTAAAATATTCCAATCAAAAGGTAATTTCTTTATTCTTTACATATATAACTCTTATATTAAGAAAGACCAAAGGTAATCATATTATAATCATCATCTTTGAAGTGATTATTATATTTATTTAACTTTTTTGTTTAAAATTCTCTTAAAAACCCCAATTCCACGTAAAATTAAGAATATTTGTAATTTCTCTTAAACTTTATTGTAAATACAACTTAAAAAAGTTGTATTTACATTTTTTGGTGTAAAAGTATTCGAAATGATTATATTAAGTATTAAAAGTAGGTTATTTCTTCTTATTATAATAATTTTCTCTCTATTGTGACTTTAAATAATTCTATAATTAATATAAATAGTATTTATATTAATTCATACCTTTGATATTAGTGATATTATTGCTATTAAGTGTTTTTTATTAATAAAACACAATTTCTTACGCCTTTATTATTTGTTGGTAACAATAAGAAAAGTGGTTTTAAATATATTAATTATCTAATATTAATATATTTATTTATTATATTATTTTTCATAACATAAATTATATTATTATATTTATTCAATAATATAATTCTTTTTACGCCATAATTATAATCTTTCTGTATTATTATAGTTATTTTCATCTTATTAATTTCATTTATAAGGACATTTATAGTACAACAAGTAAAATATTAGTAATTTTTACTTATTGTTTCATAGTCAAACCTTACATATGGGGGCCTGGACATGATATTTACTCTAAAAGACCTTTAAAGAGATTCTAATTGGGTTTATCCAATAATAAATTACAATTATAATCATAAAAGTATATAATGATTTTATATTTATTAATTTTAAATACTATTGAGGAATTTGGAAAGCAATTGTACTGTCTTACACATGGTTTTTTCACATCCTTAGACTTGCAAGAACTTTCTTTGAGTGACACTAGTAATTAAAAAAGATATTTTTTGAATTGAAAATAATTTTATAAAGGATGTTGGTAAAAACACGTCATCAAATTGGTAAAAACACATAAGGGGTGCCCTGGGCCCATTTTTAATTAAAAGTGGAACACAATTGGGCCTGTATTGGGCCAAAACATGCCCAAAAGAGGTTTTTTCCCCACAAAAACTCTCTAAATCCTAATTGTTTCAGATTTTTTGCCCAGCCCCCCAAAAAAACAAGCCCAAACACCCCAATAATCCACATTATCCCCACCCCAAACCATTGTTTTTTTTGGAAAAACAGCATTACCAAAGCCATTTTGCAAAGCTTTTCACACTTTTTTTCTTTTTTCCCCCCAAAGACTGCATTTTCCACCACAGCAACCTGATTTCAAGCATCTCAATTTTCAATTTTTTACCTTCCCTCATCTATTAATCCCACATTTAAACCACTTTCTTTCACTCTTAACCACTTCTGTCCATTTTTCACACCATTTTTCACCTCTTTTTCACATTTTGAAAGGTTCTTACCCCATTCCAAATCCCCCAATTCCCCCTTTTTCACTTTTATACATATTTTTCATTACAAAATGCTTCAACCCCCCACTGAAGGTGAATTTCAGACCCTTGACACTGCAAAGATTAACTGTTTTACCATGAAGTATATCAGTTATTTTGCACGGTATTAACTGTTTTACCATGAGGTATATTGGTTAGCAGTTAGCTTGTGCATGGGGTTTCTTGCGCATTCTCACCACACCTACACACAGTGCCCTCCAGTCCACCTCTGAGCTTCTCAAGTAAGTACTTCTTCATATCAATTTATAAATACTTTGTTGACATTTGTCATTATTTTAGCATGGTATGAGAAATTTTTATAAATTGATTAATTTTTGTAGTGTGAGCTTCTTTGGCAACATGTGCATAATGTTGCCAGGGCTCAGGGGTATGCTGTGTCCACCTTGAGGTCCAATATGACCCACAACCAAATTGAAATATGTTGTGACAGGTCTGGCACCCCAAATCCCAACAAAAGCCCCTCCAAAACAGTCACCTCAAGAAAGCTTGACTGTCCTTTTACCCTTTATGCCAGGAAATATGCCAAGAGTACCACTTGGACTCTTAAAGTCAAAAATCCGGAACATAGCCATGATGCCACTGAAAATATCATGGCACACCCTGCTTTCAGGAAATTCAATGAGCAAGAAACATCCCAAATTGCTCAAATGTCTGAATCACTGCTCATGCCAAGGAAAATTCAGGCCCAATTATGCAGCCAGAGGGAGTCTGACAGGCCTGTAATCCTTCAAGACATTTACAACCAAGTAAAGAAAATCAAGAAAGACAAACTGCAAGGCAGAAGGCCCATTGATGCTCTTAATGACACTCTCAAAGAAGAAAAGTTTGTTTGGTCCTCTGCAAGGGATTCTGAGGGACACATTATCTCCTTGTTTTTTACTCACCCCCTGGCCATAAAGTTTCTTCATGGCTTTCCTCATGTAATTGCTATGGATTTTACTTATAAAACCAATAAGTACAAAATGCCCCTTTTCATATTGTTGAATTCAGCTCAACCAATAAGACATTTTCTGGGGCTTTTTGTTTGATGAAGAATGAAAATGAACCTTCATATACTTGGGCATTAAATAAATACATAGAAAAGGTCCTCAACAACACCAATCTTGTTCCCCCTACGTATATTGTTATTGACAGGGATCTGGCCTTGAAAGACTCTATTAAGAAGCTCTTCCCAGACTCCAAAGTCATGCTATGCATTTGGCACATCAACAAGGATGTATCTGCTCATTGCATGAAGAAAATTGGTCATGGAACTGATTTTGAAAGTTTCATGGGCCTCTGGAATCAAGTAATATACTTCTTCACTTTATTTCACTTTTCTTCTTATTATTGTTTTTATCAATGACTTTGGGATTCATTTCTCAGCTTATGTATTCATCCACTGAAAAGTCTTTCAAAGGCAATTGGAAGATGCTTCAAAAGCAAGTCAAAAGTCCTGAAGTCCTGCAATATTTGGAAAAGAGGTGGCTTCCTCTAAAGGAGTATTATGTGCCAGCCTGGACCAACCATCATTGCCACCTGGGTGTGGGATCCACCTCCAGAGTTGGAGGTGCCCATGCCATGGTTAAGCTTTGGCTTCAGACGTCTACTGGTACTATCCTGGAGGTAGTCAGGGCTCTCCACATGGCATTCAGAAAACAATTTATTGAAATAATCAACAGAATATCCAAAGAAATGATTGTCCATGTCAATAATATTCCTCCACACATCTGTGCCCTCAATGGCAAGGTGTCTCATTATGCTCTTCAGATTGCCTTTGAAAATTTCAAAACAAAATTTCCTCCAAATGAAAAATGCACCAACAAATACAACAATTATAAAGGCATTCCTTGCAAGCATAAGACCCAAAAGGCATTTGCCAAACGCCAAAGGCTTGAATTATCAGACTTCCATCCTCAATGGCATTTGAATTTTCCTGTGAGGGTTTTTTGATTTCTTCTTATTATTTTTTTTTCTTCTTAACTGATTTTATTTGTCATATTCTTCTCAGGCTGGTTTTTGTAAGATGTGACTATGAAACTGATGATAATATTACTATTAATCAACAGTACTATGTCTGTTCTTATGAAATATAGTAATAAAATATTATTATAACCACAATTAAATAATTAAAGAATTATTTCTTTCACGTGTTAAGCACTACTAGTGATTTTAACAGTGAGTAATTAATTGTCTACTAGAATCAATTACAAGAAGAATTTAATAATAAAGACTTCTTTATTAAGATAATAAAATAATTTTAATATATAATTATCTTTTGCAAGAATAATTATAATGATAATTCTTGAAGAAAACTAATTTTAGAGAAAAACTTTAAGAATTAAAGATAAATCACTCACTAATATTCCAAAGAGCTTATTGAAAGATAAGATAGAGAGATTTGACGTAGAATTGTGGATTTAGAGGATCAAAATGAATTTATAAATGTATTACAACAATATATAGTTGATTTTCTATGATTTCACGTCTTTCTGATTGATTCTGAAAGAATAAAACACTTAAGAAAAGTTTTAACTAATACTTACTTGTTGGTAATATTGATATAAATGATTAATAAGATGATGATGTGGAAAAAACAGCAAGAAGAGGCTTCTTTTAAGTCAACAACAGCTCACAGAGGCGTGCCATGGAGCAAACTGAAAAACCAGTGAGTGAGAAAACAATTAACCTTTTTGGATTAATGATTGCATCATCTGTTGTCACGTAAGATTATCATAATTACTTAATTGCTGCTTTTACGTGACTACCAACCCCAATATGGTTAAGAATAAAAGGAGTAACATCTGTAAATCTTCTTTTATTCCAAAATAATCATTGATTTCTCAAAGTTATCAATGTTATTGCCAATTTCATCACAGGTTTTAATTACTGTGAATTTTTGAAGATTCAGTGTTTCACGTAGAATGGTCAAAAATGGACTGTAAGTAAAACTTTTAATTTTACTAGTAAGACTGTAATTATTTTTGGTTGTACCATAGATAATACAGTTCCCCATTGGTCCTGAAAGTTTCAGAAGGAGTAATTAATAATTGTATTTTTAATGAATTTTTGAAGTTTTTACCTCATTTCTACATAGAATTGCAAATATCAGTGTTTCACTGGTTGCTATGAGGTAAATCAATGGATACAAGTCCAAAAAGGGTGGTAATTACTCTTTTGGGGTTTATCCATGGAAAGTCATTAAGAATTGACGTGGTTACAGGAGTCTAAGTAGCTCTTTACCTCCTTGGCACGTCAAAATAGCAGGTTATTTGCTATTTTCTTAAGATTTACAGTAGTTGTGACATGGTAACCAAGTTCCCAAAGAGGTTTAGTTTACCAATTGGGTCAAGATCAGCCATGGAACCAAGCTTTGGAGCTATCCACGCCTCTGAGTCCTCAGAAGCTGGGTACCCTGGCTCTCTTTGATGTCTTTTGTCCCCCTTGCCTATTTTTTACGTCAAAATAGTAATTTAAGCTTAAAGTGAGATATCCACTATGGGTGTACCAAACGTCCATGTAAGAATACCATGATATTAAGTGCTCAAAACATGCATAACACTATTCTTAGTGTATATGTAACATGGGATTTCTCACTTTCCCATTATTTTGGCGTGAAATTAAGAAAAACAAAAATTTTCACAGATCTTTTATGTGGTATTGATGATGTGGTATTGAAGTATTTTCCATTTTACCACCTCAAAGAGTTAATTTGAGCTTATTCACTCTATGGAGCTACCCTAGGTGAATTTTTGTGTAGAATCCAAATCTGGCCTTAAATCCATGGATTTACTTACTCAATAAGAAGTTATTCATCTTTTCTGAAATCAAAAATGATTAATTTTGAATATATGCATGATTTATGAGCTATGTATAATTCAAAATTTCTTTTTAAGATAATTGTGGCCTATTTGGGTATGTAAAATATACCTCAAGGCTCACATTCCCTCCCACCAAAAAATAAAATTGTACAACAATTTTATTAGTGATAAAAGAATAAGGCCCCAAAGGGGGTTAATGTCCACTGTCCAACCTCTTTAAATTACTCAGATCAAGTAATTTAAAGCACATCTATAGAAATATTCAGGCTTGTGGCCTTCTTTCATGTCTGAATCTTCTTAAGAGTTTATCTGAGTCAGGTATTTCTGATTCTGCCATCCATTCATCTTCATGTACTGCATTTCTGTATCTGACAAGATATTCTCTTTGATTTTTACCCCTAAGTCTCCTTTCTTTAATGACTTTCTTTATCTTTTTGTCTTCATTCTGTTCCACAGGTGGTACAGTTAAAGGAGTTGGGTTTCTTAAAGGAAACAATTCTTTGTCAGCTGGTTGATAAGGCTTTATTAAGCTGACTGGAAATGTGGGGTGTTTATTTTCCAATTCACCACTAAATTCCACTTGAACTGCATTGGTTCCATGTAAAGCAAAAATAACAAAAGGTCCTACATAAGAATCTTTAAGTTTCTTTGGGCCTTTGATATTATTAAGATTCAAGGTTGAAACTAAAACTAAGTCCCCTACTTTGAAGTCTGGTACTTTATGACTCTTGTCCCACTTCTGTTTTGCATAATCAAAAGCATCATCCATACTTTGTTTTGCGTGGTGTTTTACTTTATCAAGAATTATCTTGAAGCTGGAAGCTGTAGGATGAATGTCAATCAAGTCTTTCCTCAGTGTGTCTGCTGGGAGTCTTGGATTCCATCCTTTTTAACATAGCAGGAGTTTGTCCTGTGGAAGAATGGACTGATGTCTTGTATGCCAATTCTAGTGCAGGTATCAGAGTGCACCAGTCATGGGTAAAGCCATCTGAGTCTTTGAATTCTAATCCATAAGCACAAAATCTCCTGATCATGTCTTCTAAAGTCTGAATCATCCTCTCTGCTAGCCCATCTGTTTGAGGGTGATATGCTGTAGAGAATGATAACTTAGTCCCAAACAATCTATGAAGATTGGTCCAAAGTGCAGATGTGAACTTGGGATCTCTGTCACTTATGATATTCTTAAATAATCCTGTATGAGAAATAACTCTACTCCATAAAAGAAGAGCTGTATCCATAGCAGTGTAATCTTTATGACATGGTAAGAATATGGGAGTTTTGCTATATCTGTCTACAATGACTAAACAAGCATTATGACTTTTGTCATCACTTGGAGGAAGTGCTGTGACCCAATCCATGTGAAAAACTTCCCATGGGGATTTTGGTTCTTGAATATGGATCATAAGTCCAAATTTCTTGCCTGTACTCCTGTTTGCTTTTTGGCATCTGTCACAGGTATGGCAATATTCAATGGTTTCTTTTGTCCAAGATGGCCACCATGCACAGTTCTTCACTTTTTCAAGTGTTCTGTCTTCTGACAGGTGTCCAGAGTAGATACTATCATGACATTCATGAAGAATGGTATTGATAAGTAATCTACTGCATAATGTCATAACACAAGAATGTTTTGTTCTGTGGTAAATTATTCCATCAAACAAGTGAAATCTTCCTTCAGAATAGGAATTTTTCCAAACTTCATCAAGTGCATTAACTAAAGATGTATCTTTGCAGTCTTTATCTAATAAAGAAGTCAAGATATGGCAATTCTTGTCTTGTTTATAAGATTCTCTGACCTCCTCAAAGAATTCAGTTCCAATATCAGTTATGTTAATTCCTTCAATTGGAATCTGTGGTTCAGCTTCAAAAGGTCCATCAGCTGGGTTATCAGGAGTGTTGGCTAAAGCCCATCTACTAAGTCCATCAGCATTCTTGTGAATGTTTCCTGCTTTATGAACTATAGTCATGTTTCCTCTATATTCTTGAATAGCTGTTTGCCATATCAACATATGTCTGTTGGGAGTTTTCATGTTAAGAAGTGATTTTACTGCATTACAGTCAGTTATCACTTCAAAAACACTGCCATCAAGGTAATAGTGTAATTTCTCAAGTGCCCATACCAAACATAAGCACTCCATTTGGCTTGCACCATATCTGGCTTCTGTTGGTTTGATCTGCCTTGAGATATAACAAACTTGTCCTTCTGTAGGTTTGTCATCAATAATTTGGACTTGATGTAGGGCTGCCCCTAATCCATCTCCACATGCATCAATGTACAACTTAAAAGGAATATTCCAGTCAGGCATGAGGAGTAAAGGTGCTTCTTTAAGGGCTCTCTTTATCTTCTCATAAGCTTTAATTCTTTCCTGTGTCATCTCAAATACAGTCTGTTGATCACAGATTCTATAGAGTGATTTGGCTAGAATTGCAAAGTCTTTTAAATGTTTCCTATAGTAACTAGCAAATCCAAGAAAAGACATCATTTCTTTTTTATTCTGGGGTATTGGCTTAAGCAGTACTGCTACCACTTTATTTTTGTCAATACCCAAGCTTAAACCAGAAACAACATGTCCTAATGCTTTAAGTTCTTCAAAACCAAAGTTGCATTTCTTAAGTGAAATTTTCATATTCACTTCTGAAACTTTGTGAAGTACTCTTGCAAGTCTTTCAAGGTGCAAAGACCATGAGTCAGAACATATGATAATATCATCAATATAAATGATAAGCTATCCTTCAGACAATTCTGTGGGGAAGATGGTATTCATCATTCTTTGATAATGAGATGGAGAATTTTTAATGCCAAATGGCATTCTAAGATACTAAAAAATACCACAGTGAGTGATGATTCTAAGTAATTTCTTAGTTTTAGGCGTCAAAACATTTTGATGGAAGCCTTTCAATGCATCCATTGATGTTATATACTTGGATTTGGACAATCGAGTCAAGCTTTCTTGGATTCTAGGGATTGGATACCTATCTGGAACTGTGTAGGTATTCAATGCTCTGAAATCTCTAACCATTCTTGACTTATCATTATGCCAAGCAATGATAACAGGTGTTGTCACCTCAACTTCCTCATTATGGCCTACCTTCCTCAGTACACCAAGTTGAATTAACTCTTGGATATGTTTCTCCAAGGCTTCTCTAGCTCTGGGACTGGCTGGATAAGCTGGTCTTCTAAGTACTGGGGGATATGGTCTGTCAATATTAAGAGTAATATTAACTTCATGTCCTCTTATAGCACCTAATGGTTCATTATCAGAGGCAAATGCAGTATTGTATGTGTATAACACGTCAATAAGTTCATTCCTCATTTTTGGTGACAAAGATGGATTAATCTGTGCTTCAAAAAAGTTGATTAGACACAAATTCATCTTTATAAGTATTTTTGACAGAAGATACCACAGATATTTGTTTTGGCATATTGGAAAAAGCAAATTTTTGTCTTTTGTTGTCCCCAATTGTGAAATATCTGTCTTTATGGTTATTGATGTCAATACCATAGATATTCAAGTAATAATTTCCAAGAATGATGTGCTGAGATGTGCAATTATCCATTACAACAATTTCAGTCTTCATCCTTACACTCCCTGCTGGGTGTGGGAATACAAGATTAGTGTCTAATATACCCAAGGGGTACATATTGTTACTAGAGCTACTAAATTGTACACCTTCTATTGGTAACAGATGGTTCTTCCATCCAGGAAGTATAATTTGGAGATAATCTTTGCCCACACAAGTGCAAAATGCCCCTGTATCCAAGTTTACTTTGGCTTCAATATCACTCATCAAGACTGATGTGATACAGGATGCTCCAGCAGTATAACCCTTTCCTCTAGCAGGTTTTGTCTTACACATTCTGGCATCTTGGATATTGGTCAGGTTGCAGCAATCCTCACTGTACTGTGGCAAGTGGGTGTGGACTTCTGTGACCTCAAAGAAAGCTGTGATGTTTTCAATGGGATAGTCCTCTACTGGTGTATCTTAAGAGACTGCAGAATCTTGATCAGACTCTCCTTTCTCTTCAGTATACTGAATTTCTTCAATGACTTGAACTTCATTGATTTTTGTCTTTTTTGTGCAAGTGTTGGCTAAATGTGAAGTGCTTCCACATTTATTACACTTCAAGACAGGTATTTCTGGTCTCTTATCCTCTCTGGGAATCTTAGAGGTCATCTTGGATTCTGTTGGGATTTTAGACCAAGTTTTACCAATTCTTGTTCTGGTAATGATATCTTCCATAGCATTAATGTATTCTTCTGTTGAACAGGGTTCTACACATCTGCATTTGATAGCATGTTCCAATTCTCCTCCACACTTTCTTAATATTTTCATATTAATCATAGTTTCAGACATATCTGGTTGTAAAGCAGATAATCTGTCTTTTTGCTTGAAGAACCAAGTAAGTGGTTTATCTTTCTCTGAGTTAAAAATGGCATTCTCAAAGGCATTTTCTATTTTAAACCTCCAAGAATTATTTGCCCATTTTGTAATCATTTCAGATTTCCACCAAGACCAATCATGTTTACCATGATCAATCCTCATTTTGTAATACCATTTCTTTGCAGTTCTGGTAAACAAACAGTGTAATTTTCCCACTATTATTTCATCAGGTATATTAAAGTCTTCTTGCAACATATCAATAGTCCTGATGAATTCAATATGGTTATATTCTCCTTCACCAGAGAATGTTGGCCATTCTTCTATTTTGGGAATATCTTTTGCAGAGTAGGCATTTTCTCCCAAGAATGGGGTGAGACTTTCCTTAACAGAAAGGTTTTCTTCAGTTAAAGGTGTAGAATGTCTTGGCATATGTGGTTCATGATTCTTATGAATTTGCTCCACACTTGCAATTATTTCATTCTTCAACTTCTGCCTTTCACTGTCACTTTTTGCTAAGTGTATAGCAAATTGGTTGGTATTCTCAACTATTTTTAAGACTTGGTCTTGTAAAATTGTAAGTTGATTATTCACCTTAAAAATGGAATGTTCTTCCATCTCATCATGCTGAGCTTGGCACATGTTTTCAATTCTTTTGCAAGAATTGGTAATTGAGTCAAGTCTGGCATGTGTCACTTGGTGCAATTCAATGTATGTTTTATCATTTTTCTTTAATTCAACTATATTGATGCAATTTTAGTTAACTTTTTATCAAGTTTACCAATTTCTACATTAATACTAGTTTGTACACCAATTATTTGCATGGAAAGTTTCTGTTCATCCTTTCCTGCTCCTTGGCTGTGAATTCCATAAGAGTCCTGGCCATATTGAAGACACTGTCCACGGCTGAAGGCTCCAATTTGGGAATCCTGTACCCTTATGGGTAAGGTCTGTGCCAATTGGCTTTGCCTTTTCCTTTGCCTTGATGCTTCTTGGGACCTTTCTTATTCTGAGGTCCCTTGGGCTTGTCCTTGGACACTTCTGGAGCTGGTTTGGAGCTGGTAGACGCCACTGGTGCCTCTGTTTCCAAAGCTGGAGTCATTTCCAACTCTTTCTTCTGGTCTATAGATAAAAGACTTTGGTTCTTCAACCAATTCTTTATCTTTTTGACCTTGTCTTTGCAAGACAGGGGGCTCCATCCTCCTAAGAGTTCTATGGTCTTCTCCTGACCCAGAAAGCTCTTGATGTGTAAGTAGGAGTTCATGGCCCCCTGCCAAAGGCTTGGGCATATTTCCCACTCCTCTTCTTTGGCTGCTCTGAACCAGTTTTTGTACTGGCATTGATATATTTCTATTTCTGCCACTTGAAAATGGTTCAGCCCTGGAAATAATATCATGAATTAGTTCAGGCTCAGAATTTACGTCAAAATCTGTTGGTACAGACCTTGGGGAATGGGGGGCAACTCTGGCATCCTCCAGATGTGTCTTTCTTGTGGAAGATTTGGCACTTCTGGATTTGGCCTTGCTTCTTCCTTGTCCACATCCATCTGGTTGGACTGAATATTTGCTTCCATTTCTGGTATGCACCATTTTCACGTCAATTTAAAGATAAAAGTGAAAAATATAAGATAAAATACACACCTTTTGGTGGTAATTTAGCCTTTTCTGAGTTAAATAAGGTGCCTCTTTTAGCAATTTGCACCTCAATACTTTCTTCAGATTCTGGACTAGTGATATATGTTTTACTGAGTCTGTTGCCAGCTGCACAGTATTTGATTAAAGACACTAGAAAAAATTTATAAAAGAGAAAAAAATGATTTTTTATACTTTTTTTTTAAAATATTTTTAAAGATTTTTTATAAGTTTTATATTTTTTAATATTAAAAAAATTATTCTTTTTAAAGAAAAAAAATTAAAATTTAAGATTTTGAATGAAAATTAATTCAGAGTAACTCAAAGAATAATCTTATAAGTTTTTGGATGTGAAAAAGCCACGTGTAAAAACAGTATAAAATTAAACCAAATTCCTCAATGAAAAAGATTTCCAAAACAATTTCAAAAATAAGAATTATTTTAACTTTAAAATGAAAGAAAAAATTATTAAATTAATATATTTTAGAGCTTCAAAATATATTAATTAAGGGTACAAGGTTCAAAAAAACACGGCCAGGCCCCCAAATGTAAGATGTGACCATGAAACTGATGATAATATTACTATCAATCAACAGTACTATGTCTGTTCTTATGAAATATAATAATAAAATATTATTATAACCACAATTAAATAATTAAAGAATTATTTCTTTCACGTGTCAAGCACTACTAGTGATTTTAACAGTGAGTAAGTAATTGTCTACTAGAATCAATTACAAGAAGAATTTAATAATAAAAACTTCTTTATTAAAATAATAAAATAATTTTAATATATAATTATCTTTTGCAAGAATAATTATAATGATAATTCTTGAAGAAAACTAATTTTAGAGAAAAACTTTAAGAATTAAAGATAAATCACTCACTAATATTCCAAAGAGCTTATTGAAAGATAAGATAGAGAGATTTGATGTAGAATTGTGGATTTAGAGGATCAAAATGAATTTATAAATGTATTACAACAATATATAGTTGATTTTCTATGATTTCACGTCTTTCTGATTGATTCTGAAAGAATAAAACACTTAAGAAAAGTTTTAACTAATACTTACTTGTTGGTAATATTGATATAAATGATTAATAAGATGATGATGTGGAAAAAACAGCAAGAAGAGGCTTCTTTTAAGTCAACAACAGCTCACAGAGGCGTGCCATGGAGCAAACTGAAAAACCAGTGAGTGAGAAAACAATAAACCTTTTTGGATTAATGATTGCATCATCTGTTGTCACGTAAGATTATCATAATTACTTAATTGATGCTTTTACGTGACTACCAACCCCAATATGGTTAAGAATAAAAGGAGTAACATCTGTAAATCTTCTTTTATTCCAAAATAATCATTGATTTCTCAAAGTTATCAATTTTATTGCCAATTTCATCACAGGTTTTAATTACTGTGAATTTTTGAAGATTCAGTGTTTCATGTAGAATGGTCAAAAATGGACTGTAAGTAAAACTTTTAATTTTACTAGTAAGACTGTAATTATTTTTGGCTGTACCATAGATATAACAGTTCCCCATTGGTCCTGAAAGTTTCAGAAGGAGTAATTAATAATTGTATTTTTAATGAATTTTTGAAGTTTTTACCTCATTTCTACATAGAATTGCAAATATCAGTGTTTCACTGGTTGCTATGAGGTAAATCAATGGATACAAGTCCAAAAAGGGTGGTAATTACTCTTTTGGGGTTTATCCATGGAAAGTAATCAAGAATTGACGTGGTTACAGGAGTCTAAGTAGCTCTTTACCTCCTTGGCACATCAAAATAGCAGGTTATTTGCTATTTTCTTAAGATTTACAGTAGTTGTGACATGGTAACCAAGTTCCCAAAGAGGTTTAGTTTACCAATTGGGTCAAGATCAGCCATGAAACCAAGCTTTGGAGCTATCCACGCCTCTGAGTCCTCAGAAGTTGGGTACCCTGGCTCTCTTTGATGTCTTTTGTCCCCCTTGCCTATTTGTTACGTCAAAATAGTAATTTAAGCTTAAAGTGAGATATCCACTATGGGTGTACCAAAAGTCCATGTAAGAATACCATGATATTAAGTGCTCAAAACATGCATAACACTATTCTTAGTGTATATGTAACATGGGATTTCTCACTTTCCCATTATTTCGGCGTGAAATTAAGAAAAACAAACATTTTCACGGATCTTTTATGTGGTATTGGTGATGTGGTATTAAAGTATTTTCCATTTTACCACCTCAAAGAGTTAATTTGAGCTTATTCACTCTATGGAGCTACCCTAGGTGAATTTTTGTGTAGAATCCAAATCTGGCATTAAATCCATGGATTTACTTACTCAATAAGAAGTTATTCATCTTTTCTGAAATCAAAAATGATGAATTTTGAATATATGCATGATTTATGAGTTATGTATAATTCAAAATTTCTTGTTAAGATAATTGTGGCCTATTTGGGTATGTAAAATATACCTCAAGGCTCACAGTTTTCAAGGTGATGATCAAAGTGTTGAAAAAGAAAGAAAGAATGAAGCCAAGAAAATATTTGAAGACATTGGGGAAGACCTGTTTCAAAGACCAATGGCAGAAATCACTCCAATACTTCAACATTTCCAAGATGTTTTGACTGGAAAAGTCCCATTTGATCAAGTTCCCAAGAGTCAAGAGGATAATCAATATTATGAATACCCTCTAGAATGCAAGAATATCCGTGGAAGACCTCAAGGAGCCAAGAATAAAAACAAAAATCAAAAAAAGAGAACCTTCAAGATTTGAAATTATTGAAAGTCAATCCAAGAGAAGAGGAAGACCCCCCTCAAAAGTGACCAGTACAACAACATCAAGAGCCCAGTCAAATGTCCCCTCTCCAATTATGGAAGTGCACTCATCTGAAGATTCTGAAGATTCTGAGGACTCATTATCTAAATCCATCAGTTCATCAGATTCACTACCCTCAGCAACTGAATCAAATAAATCAGAAGTAACCCTTAGAAGGTCCAGAAGATTGGCAATTGGAAGCAAAACCTCACAAAGAAAATCACACAAGCCTGCCACCAGCTTTAATATCTATGATGCAATTGACTTGACCTGTGAGCATTGTCAAAGCAATTATCACACAAGTGATGAATGCTCCAAGCTGTTTGTGAGTTTCTCATGCTTTTTAATGTAATTTTCTGTTGTTTATTTTGATATTTATTCATTTTTGGAACCTATTTTATCAGATAACTGGCTCAGAAGACTTGCCCAAGTTTATATTGAAATACACCTTCAAGGCCATCAATGTCCAGGGTGATGGAAACTGTGGCTACAGAACAGTATCCCACTTCATTTACAAGACTCAAGATCAATGGGCTGATGTCAGAGGTGACTTGGCTGAAGAAATTCAACAAAATAAAGACCTCTATGAAGCCATGAACACCTTAATTCCCTCAGTATCCTCTTATTTGGAAAGAATTGAATGGTATGAAGATGTTGGCCAGGCTCCAAAAAGCAAGTGGATGTCCATGCCTGACATGGGGGATCCAATTGCAAATAAGTATAAAACACCAGTTTTCTTTTATTCCACAGCCCAATCTTTTTCTTTTTTCCCTTATTTCTGTCCTCCAAATGATAATCCCCCCATTTTCATATGCTTCTTGAATAGTTGTGCTCATTTTGTTCCTTTGGACATCATCATTTCTAAAGCTTATCCAGTCCCCCCCATTACTGTGAACTGGGAGATTCATGCCCAAACACAAGCCCTGGGGTGGGCTGATAAATTTAAGAAACACAGAATGTTGTATTTGTCCAATCTTCCTCCCCCCCTCTCAGAAAAAACACACTATTTTGGAGGTTGATTCTGATTGAATGATTTTTGTATATACAATTTATGCCAATTATCCCCCTCCTCAGTCATATTTATTGCTTAAATCCCACCTCAGTCTCCTTTTTTATCAAACATGTGGAACTTTTGTATTTGAAAATAGTCATATTACACACAAAAAAAAAATAGTTGAAAAAAAACACTCATTGCACCTTCACTTGTTGTCCCACCAAAAAGAATTTCCCAATTCATGAGCTTCTGGTTCTTTATTGTCCAGATTGAACCCTTTAATTTAAAGAAAAAATGAAGGAAGTTATTAAATTCACTTTTTAAAAATAGGCATATTACAATTATGGGAAAAAACATTTGAAAAAAAACCCTTTTTGTGCCTTCACTTGTCCCACCCAAAAAATTCCCAAAATTATGGGATTCTGGTGCTTTATTCTTCACATTGAACCCTTCATTTTTAAAAAAATGAAGGAAATTCATAAGTGGGACAATTTTAAATGAATTTTTGAAAAAAATATGCCATTTTGGCATATTGGCCAAATTGGTGAAATTTGGCAAAAAAAAAAAATTGTAAAAATTTGTGCTTATTGACATGCCAAGTCGGGAAAAATATGGCAAAAAAAAATTAAAAAATCCTCAAAAATGAGCCTCAGAAATTCTTTTTGAAAAATAAGGTCACTTACGTGTTTTTACCATAAATTGGAAAAAACACGTAAGGGCTTACGTTTTTTTACTAAAAGCTTATGTGTGTTTACCAACACCCTTTTATAAAAAGAATCATATTCATTTTTTTTATTTTATTTTTTAAAAATAAAAAAATAAAAAACAATAAAAATATGATAATAATAACCAATAAAAAAGTTATTTTTATTCATTTTAATTTCATTTCTTTATTTATTTTCATTTTCAAGATATAAAAGCAATTTTTATGTGGAAAATTGCCATATCTTACCAAAAATGACACTTCTTATATAAAAGACTTATATTTATTTGTCTTTTTTTAGTGTTTGAAGACAATCCATCAGAGGGAAACCAAGCCACTGTTGAAAGATTGGTGGAAGAAACTTATCCAAGTTCTCCAACACCAATAATCACTAAGAAAAAGAAAGCTAAAAAATTGGACTTTCCAGGACCCAATATTCGGGACTCTGAAGGTGAGTACCTCATTTATAAATTGCCATAAGAAGAATTCCTGTTCTAAAATCCTCTTATTTCTTCTTTTTCTTAAAACATGACTACCAGAAGAGGCTCCCAATACTCCATCCAATCAGATGGAGCTGGACTCAGAGGTAGAATTTATTATCCAAAAGGGAAAAGGAAGGGCAATATTCCCAGTGGAACAGAATAAACACAAGGAAGTGCCTTATCCCAAAGGCAAGTCCCAGAAATGCCCATGATATCTGAACCAGAGTTAGAACTAAGTATGAGTAACTCAAACAGGTACAAATCACATTCAGAGGGCTCAAGTAGACATTTACATGAGCCAGTACAAACAATACTACACAGTGTAAAAAGACAAGGACTGGGACATGTTGTCTCAAATAAACCAAGGAGTGATGAGCTCCTGGCACATCCTGAAAAAGTTCCTAAAGGAGGAGCAAATAGTGAGATACTCCAATGGATGGAATCCACTATCATCCAAATCTCAAATCAAAAAGATCAAGGAGTACCATGCCAAAAAGAAGGAGGCAACCAAGGAAGAAGCCCCAGTAGCTTCTACCATCAAGCCCCAAGCCAACCCACTTCCCCAAGAAGGGAAGAAGAACAAGAAAAAGAATTGGAGAAAACCATATTCCCCAAGCTACAGGATTCCAAAATTCCAAAAGGATGCCATGGACAATGTTTTCAACATGGCCAGAATCTTGATGGAATTCAAGGACAAGGAAGAACAAAGAATAAGACAACCTCATTTCCCAAAGATGTTGTAAATACTTGAACAGAAATTAAAAGTAGTATATTACCTCTAAAAGAAATTCAAAACAGTTTATTTTCATTACAAGAAATAAACAATAACTTATCTTCTTTGACAAATATTGTTGTACAAAATAAAAAAGAAATTGACAACATTAAATTTATTGTTGAAAATAATAAACCAACAATTTTGATTGACAACACTCAAAAATTAAGATAAGGACAACAAGAATTGTATAAATAAATAAAAGATATCAAAGATAAAACTTTGACAATCAATTATGACGTGAGTATTGACAATATCACAGAAAAATTAAACAAACTAAGTATTTCTGTAGAAAAATTTGAAGAAAAGACTTCATCAAACCAAAAATTACTTTTGGACCAGGTGGAAAAAAGTGATGAAGCAAGAAGGCATCTGAAAGATCACATTCAAAATGAAATAAGGCTTATCACTGAAAAAATGGATAAAGATAATGAGGCTAGCTCAAATATGCCAAAGTTATCAACCCCATTTTCTCACATAAGAAGCCCTGTTAAACCAAAAGAGGAATTAACAAATCCATTCATAACAGACTTAAGTCACCAATACAATAACCAAGTCTTGATGAAGGAAGCACCTCAATTGAAAGAATGGCCAACATTCACAGGAGAAGGTGAATATGATCACATGTCATTTATCAAGACAATTGACATGCTACAAGAATATTATACCATACCAGATTAATTAATTACTGCAAGATTACATTCATTATTTGGAAAATCTGCAAAAAGATGGTATTATTGCATAAGAGAAACAAATGGCAAAAACACCTGGTCTTGGTGGAAACAAGAAATAATCACCAAGTGGGCTAATGATTTCTGGAGGTACAAGATAGAGAATGCATTTGAAAATTCTTTCTTTGACCAAGACAAAGACAAACCTTTAACTTGGTTCTTAAACAAGTTGAAAGACTAAATGCACTGTACCCAGAAATGTCACAAAAGATGGTGCACATGAAAATACTTAAGAAATGTGGAGGAGAGCTAGAACATGCACTAAGAAGCAGGTGTATAGAACCATGCTCCGCAGAAGAGTATATCAATGCACTACAGGACATAGTGACAAGAACAAAAATTGGCAGAACTTGGAAGAAATTGGACATTAAAAGTTCAAATAAGCCATTTATCAAAAAAGATAAATCAAAAGAAGCTTTCAAGCCCAATACATGCAACAATAATGAGCAAAGAAAATGCCAAAACTGTGGAGGTATTGGAGACTTAGCCAATAACTGCCTCAAAAAGGTAAAGATTAATGAAATTGTGGAAACAGAAAACCACAATGACAAAGAGGAGGAATCTGACTCTGAAAAAGAAACAGAAGAGTCAGAAAGTTCTGAAAGTGATGAAATTAATAATTAATGCACAAATTCATAATATTGATATAATTTATGAAGTACTAGATTTTAACTCAAACTTACCACAGGTTGGAACATCTGACACAAACCTGACAACTATACAAGATGCCAAAATGTACAGAACCAAACCTGCAAAAGGAATGGGATATACAGCTGGAAAATCAAGTATAGGCATTGTTATGGTAGATAACCAATAAGAAAAAGTGAACTTGGATACAGGAGAATATTTTACCTGTGTTGGTAAAAGTTATTTAAAAACCATTGTTCCAGATTGGCAAGAAAAACTTATGCCAATACAAGGTGTCAAATTTAGTAGTGCCAGTGAGAGCATGAAGCCCCTTGGAATAATTGATTTAACACCCATTTTTCCTCACCCCTCACAATGTATCAGAATTAAAGTAGAGTATGTAGTAATGGACAACTGTACTAGTAATCACTTCATACTTGGAAATGACTACTTGTCAATTTATGGTATAGATATCTCTAACCAAAAAGATAGATATTTTACCATAGGAGACAACAAAAGAGAAAGGTTTGGCTTCTTAAATAACAAAAAACAAATTACAGTTATTAAGAATGAAGAGAAAAGTCCAGAAAAGGAACCTTTCATATCTGAACAACTCAAAGAGGCAGGATCCAATCAAGAATTAACAGAAAAAATCAAAGAAAAAAATTGATTGAACTCTTATTTAAGTACAAAAATGCCTTTGCAACTGAAAAAGAGCCACTAGGTGCCATAATTGGGCATGAGGTGGATATAAATCTTAATGTGGAAAAACCTTACCCACCTTTACTGAGGAGACCTGCTTACCCAGCTGGTCCAAGGGCTAGAGAAGCCTTGGAGGTACACATTAAATAATTAATGGACCTTGGAGTATTAAGAAAGGTGGGACGTAATGAACAGGTAGAGGTCACTACACCTGTCATTATAGCTTGGCAAAATGGAAAATCAAGAATGGTAGGAGACTTAAGAGCCCTGAACCCCTATACCATTCCAGACAGATATCCAATACCCAGAATCCATGAGACATTGACACAATTGTCACAAGCTAAGTTCATTACAGCCATGGATGCTTTAAAGGGTTTCCATCAAAATGTCTTAACAGACAATGCCAACAAACTACTAAGGATAATAGTCCACCGTGGGATTTTTGAATAATTAAGGATGCCATGTGGTATAAAGAATGCACCTTCCCATTATGAAAGGATGATGAATACCATATTTCCTGAAGAATTATCAGAAGTATGGTTAATTATCTATATTGATGATATCATAGTTTGCTCAGAAACTTGGGAAAATCACCTTACAAGACTAGAAAGGGTACTAAAAAAATAGTGAAAGTGAATATGAAAATTTCCTTGAAAAAGTGTCATTTTGCATATAGTGAACTAAGAGCACTAGGACATGTTGTATCTGGACTTAGTCTAGGCATAGACAAAAATAAAGTAGGAGAAGTACTACTTAAGCCAATGCCTCAAACCAAAAAATAAATGCCATCATTTCTAGGATTTGCTGGTTACTATAGACAGAATATAAAGGACTTTTCAAAAATTGCCAAATCCTTGTATAAACTATGTGACCAACAAAGAGTCTATGAAATGACAGAAGAAAGAGTCAAGGCATATGAATAATTGAAAAATTCCTTAACAAATGCCCCATTTCCTCTAATGCCAGATTAGAAACTACCCTTTAAACTTTACATTAATGCTTGTGAAGAAGGACTAGGTGCTGCACTACACCAAACACAAATTATCAATGATAAACCAATGGAAGGACCAATTTGTTTTATTTCAAGACAGATAAAGCCAACAGAGGCAAGATATGGAGCAAGCCAAATGGAATGCCTCTGCCTAGTGGTGGCTTTCGAAAAATTACATTATTACTTGGATGGAACAGTATTTGATGTGATTACAGATTGTAATGCTGTAAAGTCTCTGTTAAATATGAAAACTCCAAATAGACATATGCTGAGATGGCAAATTGCTATCCAAGAATATAG
Organism: Austropuccinia psidii; assembly: GCA_023105745.1. Taxonomy (NCBI): domain Eukaryota; kingdom Fungi; phylum Basidiomycota; class Pucciniomycetes; order Pucciniales; family Sphaerophragmiaceae; genus Austropuccinia; species Austropuccinia psidii. The sequence continues at coordinate 11,022,958 of JALGQZ010000008.1, read as the reverse complement.
AGGAAATATGACTATTGTTCATAAATCTGGTAATATTGATAAAAATGCAGATGGTCTCTAGCAAATACCCCTGACAATCCAGAATGGGTACCACAAGAAGAGCACCATATAGAAGGAATATGTGTTACAGACATTGAGAGCTATAAGATAGACAAGAATTGCCATATATTAAGCCAACCTCTAATGAAAGACTGCAAAACTCCATCACTTTCATCAAAATTAGATGAAACATGGAAAAAGGCATATAATGAAGGAAGATTCCACCTCCTTGATGGAATCCTTTACCATAGAGCAAAACACACATGTGTTATGGCCTTAACAGATAGAACCCTAATAAACACTATTTTACATGAGTGTCATGATAGTGTTGCAGCTTGACATCTCTCAGAAGATAGAACACTAGAAAGGGTGAAAACCTGCTCTTGGTGGCCAAATTGGAAGAAAGATGTTTCAGAATACTGCCAAACCTGTGACAGATGTCAAAAAGACAACAGAGCCACAGGAAAGAAATTTGGAATGATGATCCGAATCCAAGAACCCAAATCCCCTTGGGAAATAGTTCATATGGATTGGGTACCAGCATTACCTCCAGGAGGAGACAGAAGTTATAATGCATGCCTAGTATTAGTTGACAGGTATAGCAAAACTCCCATGTTCCTACCATTTCACAAAGATGACACAGCTATGGACACAGCCATAATGATATGGAATAAAGTCATTAGCCACACAGGCTTATTCCAAAATATCATAAGTGACAGAGACCCAAAATTCACTTCAGCATTATGGACAAACCTCCAAAACCTTTTTGGAAAAAAATTATCATTCTCAACAGCTTACCACCCCCAAACTGATGGTCTAGCAGAAAGAATGATACAGACCTTAGAAGACATGATCAGGAGATTCTGTGCTTATGGACTAGAATTCAAAGATTCTGATGGTTTTACCCATGATTGGTGTGCACTCATCCCAGCCCTTGAACTGGAATATAAAGCATCAATCCATTCTTCTCCTGGCAAAACACCAGCAATGCTAGAAAAAGGTTGGAATCCAAGACTCCCTTATGATACCCTCAAAAAGGACTTAGTGGATATACATCCAACAGAAAGCAGTTTTAAGATAATGCTTGACAAAGCAAGACACCATGCAAACAGATGTATGCAAGATTCTTCCAAATATGCAAAATAAAGATGGGATAAAAATCATAAACCACCTGACTTCAAAATAGGAGACTTGGTCATGGTATCAACCCTTAATTTTAATAACATAAAAGGCCCAAAGATATTGAAAGATTCCTTTGCAGGACCATTTATGATAAAAGCCTTCATGGACCCAATGCTGTGCAATTGGAACTCACAGGTGAATTAATGAGAAAACACCCAGCTTTCCCTGTAGGTCTGATAAAACCTTACAGCTCAAGTGATAAGGAACTATTTCCACTAAGAAATAAACCCCCACTTGAAATACCCCCTTGGAAGAAGGAGAGGAAAAGAAAATTTTGAAAGTCCTTAAAGAAAGAAGGACAAGAAACAAAAAAGAAAGAGAATACCTTGTAAAGTATAAAACCTCAACTCAAGAAGATTAATGGCTACTTGAGAAAGATATAACAAATGCTGATAAGCTACTAAGAAGGTTCAGACATGAAAGAGAACCTAAATAATAAAAAAATCAACCATTATTGACCTTCAAGACTAACAAGGTCTTTTGAAGAGGTAGGACAGTGGATGATACCCTAATTACACATATCAGATTGTAGTACAATCTTTTTTGGTGGTAGGGAATGTGAACCTTTGAGATATGACCACATACCCAAAAAGGTCACAAGAAAAATTTAAAATAATCATACTTTAAAAATAATTACCTTAAAGCTACAAAACTGCCATAAATAGGCATAAAACTTGGTTTAACTTAAAACCAATGAATAAACATGTTAAATAAATTACTCCCTTGGATTCCTCATGGTAAAATACACATATACCATTTTTATGGCATATCTGTAAAGTCAATACTTAATGAGTTATAAGTAATAACACCTTATAAAAAACATGGATGCTTAATTATTTCAAATACCAATGAAACAGCATGGGAAATAGATTGTACCATTGGATCCCCATAAAGTTCTACACATAAAACAATCAGGAAGGTAATCTCCAAAGTCAATACTTAAGGAGTTAAGCTGAATATATGCACTTTTTTGGTCAACGCATATATTCAAGGATTTTAGCTAATATCTTTTGAAATATACATGATAGATTGATAAACCACAAATAAGGTCACCATGTAATAACTGTAGGAACACAGAAATGAACTTTATTTCATAATCTATAAACAAGGTTAAAACCTGTAATGGATTATTGATTAAAATCAATAGAGCTGTTGACCACTTTGTTGTGAAAGTGGTCCAAACTTAAAAAAATTAGACGGTCAGATTCTACTATTTTATCCATGAATAATGAAATATTTTTTATTACAATATTCAAGGTATAACCCCTTGAAATCATGGTTTGAAGTTTAAATTATTAGATTTCAACAGAAAAGATGAGTTACAAGAAAAATCATCATAAATAGAGTTTTTATGATGTAATGAAATTCTCTTGGAAGTTTAATGAGGACATGCCAAGCTATCAGAATCCACTCTCAGAATAGATTTATCATGTATAAATTAAAAGCTATTAATGATCAAAGTTTAAGCTTAAATTTGATCATTTAAGATCACCCACTGTAAACTTATTTTAAGTTTAACAGTCATATAGGTGATAAAGCTGGCTAATACGATTAGAATATGATTAATACTAATAAAATCCACGAAGTTTAGGTCTTTTCCAAGCCTATGATGTCATAAATATTAGAGGTATAGTGATAACTCTAAATAATGGCATAATTATGAGGCAAGATGGTTTGATCATGATGTAATCATCACAAAACCTTAACATATTGATGAATTCTAGTAGAAAGAATCAGTAAATGTCTACTATAAGCCTGATAGACTCTAGGAGGGAGGTATTTACTATAAAGAGAGCTCTTTTTACTCTGTTTTCCCCTCAGACGCTTACAAAACACTAAAATATTTAAATCAAAAGGTAATTTCTTAATTCTTTATATATATAACTCTTATACTATTAAAGGCCACAGATAATCCTATTATAATCATCATCTTTGACGTGATTATCATATTTTTTTAACTGTTTTGTTTAAAATTCTCTTAAAAACCGCAATTCCATGTAAAATTAAGAATATTTGTAATTTCTCTTAAAATATATTGTAAATACAATTTCAAAAGGTTTTACTTACATTTTTTGGCCTAATATAATTCAAAATTATTATATTAAGTATTAAATGTAGGTTATTTATTCTTATTATAATAATTTTCTCTCTATTATTGCTTTAAATAACTCTATAATTAATATAAATAGTATTTATATTAATTCATAACTTTAATATTAGTAATATTATTGTTATTAATTGTTTTTTATTAATAAAAAACAATTTTCATGCGTTTATTATTTGTTGGTAACAATAATAAAGTGGTTTTAAATATATTAATTATCTTATATTGATATATTTATTTGTTATATTATTTTTTCATAATATAAATTGTATTATACTTATACAATAATATAATTACTTTTACGCCATAATTATAATGATTCTTTATTATTATAATTATTTTTATCTTGTTTATCTCATTTATAAGGAAATTCATAGTACAACAAGTAAAATATTAGTAATTTTTACTTATTGTTTCATAGTCAAACCTTACAAAGACCATGAGGGATACACCCATGACTGGGTTACACTTATACCAGCAGTTCAATTGGCATACAAAACCAGTGTACACTCAGTAACAGGAAAGACACCATCTTAATTAGAGAAATGATGGAATCCACTTTTTCAAGTATATGACCTGAAGAAAATACTTCTCTCAATAAACCCTCAGATAACAATTTTCAAACAATGTGAAAAACACAATGGGATAATTCAGAGAAATTTATAGTAGATGCCACAATATACAATAAAAAGAGGTATGACAAGAGTCATCAAGCACCTGATTTCAAGCAAGGGGACCAAGTCCTTATCTCAACATTAAAATTTAACAACATAAAAGGTCATAAACAAATGAGAGACTCATTTCTAGCACCATTCAACATAATAAGAATGTTGGGAATGAAAGAAGTGGAGATCAGACTAACTGAGGAGTTCTCCAGGAAACACACATTTGTCTCAGTAATGCTAGCAAAGCCATATATTCACCAGATAATAACAAACTTTCTAACAGGAAAAATATCATTTCCAATGAAGAACTGGTACAAGAAAATGATTGACCTGGGAAAGTAAAGAAATCAATCAAATCCAGGAGAATAAGAATCAATGTGAAAAACACAAGGTGACACCCGGTTAGATTTAGGAATAAACCATCAGATAAAGATAAATGGCTATCTGAGAAATAAATTCCAGATGAACAAATGTACCTCACAAGATTCAGAGCCGCCAGGAGGAAAGATTAGTCTTATCAATGATGAGCCTTCTTTTGAGAGAGGGGATGTCAGCCTGTGACTCAAAACAGAGCACCAGAATGACATCCAATATACCATAAGTAATGATATAAAGATTATTGGACAAAAATATCCAATACAGGTATTATATAAAGAGGTGAATTCTGCAAATATAAATATAGCAACCTAAAAAAGATAGGATAAGAAAGGACAAAAGTATGCCCTGTAAAAGATAAGAATAAACAAGTAAAAGCCTTATTTTCACCTCTCACCTAGCTTATGAATATTTAATGCTAACCACACAGAAATGGTATTTTTTTGAAGATCTCAAGCAGAGATATCCAATGGTTCTGTACACCTCTCTTAAGAATTCCTACTTCAGGAGATACCATTACAGTGCCTTTTTCAACTAAAAGCCCCTCAAAGGTTCAAGAGGTCTTGTAAAAAACTGTAAATTCAAGAGCTGAGTGAGAGCACCAATTTGTGATAGACCTTAAGACTTAACCTTTAAGCCTAGCAGAGGTAACTTGAATCAAAGGTTTGAGAAAAATATATAGGTTTTCTGAAGACAAAAATATAAAGAAACAACTGTATCTTTGACAGGTATTCATACAGAAGTACAGTGAAGTATACCAAGCTATAGAGCTCATGGAGCCATAAAATTATGATATCTTCCAAATTGACAGAGATATTGGGCTTGCAAGTTTATGAAGTGAAATACTGATATACAAAAATACTTCAAAAAACTACAGAGCTGTACAGTGTTTGCCGTTTTTGTTATGAGTAAACATAAAAAATACCAAATTGAAGAGCTCTTCAAGTCCTTAAGCTCTATGCTATTGCATTCTTGATATCTCAAAAAGAAGACTAAGATATTTTGGTTGGAGGATTTTTGACCAATAATCATCTGTACCAAACCTGTACCAAGATGTACTGGTCTTATAGTTAAAATAATACTAGTTTAAGGCTTAAACCCTTCTATAATGGATATTATTAGTCATTAGAACACACTGGAGACATCATGACAGTTCTTAAATGTCCTTTGAAAAAGAGTTTCACCCTGTATTTATCCAGAATGAACATTTGTGTTCACAAAACCCAATTCTGACTATACTGATGTCAGAATTGGGTGAAAAAATTCACTCCGAAGATGTATGAAGAGACTACTAGCCCTTCACAGTCCCAAAAAGATAAAAAAAAACATTTTTTAACTCACTGGGAAAGACTGTCACAGCCATGAATAATTATTACCCTTTTCAATTATTTTATGTCATATAAACGCCATATCCAATTTGTGGAAATTTGGGCATATCCATCATTATTTGGCTTAATTAGCCACTTTAAAATTTCTTGGACTTTCATGGCCATTTCAGCATCTGGGGACAACCTGGCCCCTTCACCATCATAAGGCCCTTGTGCACTTTGTGGAATTTCCCAGCCAACAGGGTACATACATCCCAAAAGGCTTTATTATGATTTTTAAGCTATAAATACAGTTTTTCAAAATTTGCGCACTTTTGGGCATTTTGCCTCATTATACCATTCTCCCATGAATTATGGAAAATATTCTCAAATTGCCATAGCAGGGAATTTAGGGCTTAAAGGTAAGATTGGCGCACTTTTCACAAATAGAGATTTAAACCTATACAGGATTGTTTTGACCAGGAACCCAAAAATGGCCAAAACACCTAGAAAGCCTATGAAGCCCTCAGAAGCACCTTTTCCAATGTTTTTCAAGGCCTTATCCCACAAGTCTTTTGGCCACCTTTTCCCTTCAAGAACCAAAGGTTCCATCAATGGTGTTATACACCATTATGCACCTTTTTTTACCAGAAATCCAATGCTAACCAAATCAAGGGGTCATCCTTAAATTAAAGAAATAAATTTCAGCACTGATGGATCAATATTTCCACGAATATTAATCAAGGCTAAAGCTCAGTGTTTCCTTTAATACCAATGACCTCAATCATCAGGTATTGGTTCTGTTCAAGAATGCAGCATTCCTCCAAGGGAATGATTACAGTTCATTTAAAGGGATATTCATGAGGAAGCTCCAAACCATTTGTCAAGTGTCAATTCTACATTAATACAGCTTGGAAGCCACATGCATTAAATACAATCTTGTTCCATAGAAGTCTGTATTTTAACCATAGACCCTGGGAAGATCATTCAACCCAGTTCATTTCCAAACTTGGACGGGTGTAAATTTCCTCAAGCAATCAATACAGTTTCAAGGGTTTGATAGAGACCAGTTGGAAGACTGAAGGAGTCAAGCTCTCAACTTGTAATATGTAACAGCCTCCCTTTCAAACCTGAGGGATTTTCCCCCCAGTAAATAAATATACTAGGATTTATTTCTACCTTTATTTTCTTTCAGATTGATAGTGAATACTGATATAACTAAGTAAGTTATTTTCATCTCTTTTCTCATCTATCAGTGGGTATTTGGAGGTCATATCCTTTACTGATTCCATTATTCTTTCTGGCAGGTTGGAAAGTTGAATAAAGGACTTAATTGGTTTTCTCTTTGGTCATTTGTTTTTCTTTCTTATTCTGCATCTCATATTTGTACTTGAATTATTCTTGTTGAAGAAGTATAATCTTTCTTATTTCTTTGATTATTTTGGATTCTGACAAGTGAGCTCCCTGATTTGTGAGTTACAGCCAGCTTATTTTATCCCCAAGAGCCCCTGTGACATGATATCAATTAACACATAGTTTTCTCATTAGCTCTTTATTATTTCATATTTTAACTTCGAATTCATTTATTCATCAATTATGACTCTTTAATACTTATTATTTTAATGATCTTTTCCTCAAAAATTCTCAATTTTCAATCACTCTTTCATTATTGAAATTTGATTTTCTCTTTATTATTTTCTTTCAATCTTTATCAAAAGTTTTTTTTCCTATCTAAATTGTGTGGATAACCATTTTTAGTAATTTTTTATTCCACTCAATTTTAATGAAGGTCGCAGGTTGATTTCAATTTTAAGATTGATTACAAAACTCATTTAATTAACAATCTCCATGAATAAAGATTCACTTTAATTCATTATTGAAAAACTTTAGTTAATAGAAAGATTTTAACTTGATATTGATTTGAAATAAGTTTGACTTTGATTTCAGGAAGTTGATTGACCTGAAGATTCCATTTATTTGATTTGATTATTGACTGATTATATTCAATAATTCATTTTATATTATATTATATTATTTTATTTATTGTTTGATTTTCCTCAAGGATTCATGTCAGGCTGAGTCTATGATGAAGTGGTTAATATATGTATATATAGCTTTAAATATGACTGTGACATGGATATTTAAGCTTAAAAAAGGGTGATGATAGATAATGTAAAAGCTTTACTATGAGGAATAGTGGTGGTGAGCATTTTTGAAAGCACTGGGTGCAGTATTACCAAATGGCTTACTGGAATAAGATCTACAATACACTAATTAGGGTATACCTGGTTATTTTCCAATGGTATAGTTGTTCTGGACAGTTGTACTAGGAAGGAATTCAAGAGAAGGATGGGGATTCCTTTTCTGGCAGTGAAAAGGCCTCCTTTCATCCTGAAATGGGGTGGAAAGGTCCTCTAGACTATCCACATGGAGGAAGTAAAGATTTTTCACTTTGTAGTACTGGCTTGTGGTTTGCACAAGGCCCAAGAGTTTTATCTGGGGACCACACAGCCCTGTTCTGACATGTATGACATGTAGAAAGCTGTACAAAACCTGTATGGGACCCCAGTATCAAATGAAATATGTGCTATTAAGGTATAAACAAGCTTCTTTATCTATTTGACACCTCATAATAATGGTTATGGGATAGTATCCCACAGTAAAGGTGTATTGGCCAAAATGTGGGATCTTAACCTTAAGACTGATATACCTCTGTAAGTTTTTAAGATATTTAGCTCAAAGTTGTTCATTGTGTAGCCCTGGATGGGATCTACACAATGGAACATCATTTGGTATGGGTAAAATTCAATACGGCAAGGTTATGCCATATTCAATTTTTGTTATCCATATATATGATTTTCTCAAAATCTGTATGGAACTTGTTTGCTTCATGAATTTTGTTCTAGATGAGATATTGTGAGCCTTAAAGGTATTTTTATATACTCAAAAGACCAAAAATAATAAAAAACATACAATTAGAAATAAAATAAATTTATGGATATTATTAATAGCAAAATCAAAATATAAATTTTAAATTCATATAAAAAATTGAAATCTTTATTATAATTTAAGATAAAAATGAGTTGGGAATTTAAAATTGTGAAAACACATTTTTACTTGGAAAAATTGGATAAAAATAAGTTTTCAACAAAGATACTAAAATTGAAATAGTCTTAGAAAAAATTTGAATAAGAGATATTATAAATTTTTATCCAACAAATAAACATGAAAATTATTTGACCATTGGACTCATAAAAAATAAGGTGGGGTCACCTCTGTGTAGAATTTTTATAGCTCAACTCTAAATAAGTTTAATTTAAGTTCTTAGTATTTTCTGTACAAAAGGTGAAAACCCTCAAATCCTTAATGTCATTCACATCAAATGTAGTTTTAAACATGAGTTTTTGTGTTAAAACTGAGGTGTTGTGTGTAGCTTAGAAGTTATGAGGAATTGAAGTATTTTAAATTGAAATATCAAAAAGGGGCACATGTATTACAAAAGTCAACTCAAATTTAAATATTTGGAATCAAGAATTACAGTTCTTCATTGTAATTTTTAAATTTATTTGCATATGTAAATTCTGAATATAGTACATGATGAGGAATTGTAGAAAAAATAAATTGGAAAAATTAATTTATTGGAGGAAAAGGAATGTTGGCACCAAGGGTGCCAGACTCCCCCAAATTCCATGCTAACAGGTTTGGGATTTCTGTAAGTTGTGGATATGAAACTTTGATAAAACATCAAGTACTTTTCCTGCCCTCAAAATTTGTATGAAGTAAAATTATTTAAAAATAGTAAGAAATAGTGGTTTTAAAGAGAAAACACGCCAAATTTATTGTTTTTAACTTTTTAAGTATAAAAAACAATATAATAAAAATTTCTTGTTTTACCAACAATAAAGATTTCTCCAAAAATACTCTACAAGAGATATTTAAGGCTACAAAAGAAATTTCTTCAAGAGCAATTTCAATTGGAATTAATTGAGCAAATAACTGCAAGCAATTAATTAAAGAAACAAGTCTTTAAAAAGGTATTTAAAGAGAAAACATACCCAAAAGTGACCAGAGTGAATTTGGAAACGAAGTGACAAAGCTAACAGTAATCCAAGATGACTTAATTCATTTTTGGGGTGGTTCAGGGGTAAAAATGATTATAAGAGTTACAAAGAATGATTATAATGATTTTTTCACATGAGTAAAAGTTTTGAAATGATATAAAAAGGGTGGTTGGAATCTTTTATTTATTGGTTTAACAATGATTAAACTAATTATAAAAGGAAAAGATTTTAACATGAAGAGAAAAGTGGGGCAAACAAGATATTCTTTTATAGCCATCAATTTTCTTACTCCAAAAGTAAGGTTTACTCTTGTCATTTGCGGAAAACACTCTGACAACAGAAAAGCCAATTATGGCATCATTGAACCCTGGTGTAGACCAAAAAGGGATGGTTTAGCCATTTTAGACCCTTAAATCAGCCATTATTATAGTAATACCTGGCCTAGAGCCCTCAAAACACATCAGAATGAGTGTAGGAGACGTAGAAACCAGTTAAAACTGTTTTTAATAAGGTTATTTCATCATAAGGGTAGTTTTACCTTCTTGGCAACAGTTAAAACTCCCCTGGTTGGTACCAAAGCCTCATCATCAATTGAGTCACAGACCCTGTGACTCAATTCCAGGCCAAAAGTGATGAGCCTTTGCATGTATTTTGACATCTCACACCTGTCAGAAAGGAGTTTGGGGGTGTGGCTCCCCTTAGAGCTAGAGTTCCTTTCCCCCCCCTATTAATCTTCCCAATTTATTTTTCCCTTTAATTCCTCATCATGTGTTATACTTACAATTTACATATGTAATTCAATTGAGTTTTACAGTACACTACTGTAATAATTGACAACTCATATGTAAATCAAAGTTTGCTTATGTAATACACGCCCACATTTTGACAATTCAATTGATTTCAATTTAAAATACGTCAATTCCTCATAGCTTCTAAAATATACACGAAACCTCAATTTTAACACAACGATTGATTATTAACACTACATTTGATGTGAATTAAATTAAGGTCTTGCGTATTTTTAACTTTTATACAGAAAATACAAAAAACTTAATTTAAGCTTATTTAGAGTTGAGTTACAAAAATTTCACTAAGAGGTGACCCCACCTACTTTTTCAGAAGGAATCCAATGGTGAAATAGATTTTATATGTTCATTTGTTAGATGAAAAGTTATGATGAACTTATTTAACTTTTTTCTAAAATTATTTTATTTTGGTTAATTTTGTTAAAAATTCATTTTTACTTGATTTTTTCAAGTAAAAATGTGTTTTTACAATATCCAAATTTAATGTAATTCTATTTTAAAATTATTATTAAAATTCTCGATTATGTATATAAATTCATATTTATATTTTTATTTTTCTTCTAATAATGTAAATAAATTTATTTTATTTATGTTTGTGTATGAATTTTTTGTTTGTGGTCTTTTGGGTATATGAAAATACCTCTAAGGCCCACAATGTCAATATCCATGCAAATAATCATCACATTTGGCCTGGAATCGAGTTGGAGGGTCTGTGACTAAATTTATGAAATGGTTTAAATGCCAACCAGGGCAGTTTAACTGATGCCAAAGGGTTAAAACAAACTTAATAAAAATGGATTCAATTTCTCTGGGTCTTCTGCATACATTCTGTTATGTTTTGAAGTCTATAAACCACCTATTGCTATGGCAATGGATACTTTAAGGGGCTAAAATGGCTAAAGACACCCCTTTTTGGTCCAACCCAGTGTTCAATCATTCCATAATTGGCTTTTCTGCTGTCAGTGGGGCTCTCAAAACTGATTGTGGTAAGCTTTAATTTTGGAGTATGAGAGTTGGTGGCTGTAAAAAATATCTTCTTTGCCTCAGTTTTCTCTTCATTTTAGAATCTTTTCCTTTGATAATTGGTTTAAAAACTGTCAATCCAATAAATAAAGTATTCCAACCACCATTTTCTAAATAATATTAAACCTTTAAGCCACATGAAAAAATTATCATAATCTTTTTTACCCTTCAATCACCCCAAAAGTAAATCAAAGCATATTTCATCATTGTTAGCTTTGTCACTTTCTTTCCAAATTCACTCTGCTAAGCTTTGGGGTTTTTCTCTCTTTAATAGCCTTATTAGAGACTCTGATCTGCTATTAATTCCCTGCACCTCTTTTCTCAATTGATTCTAACTGAACTTTCTTTTGTGGCCATAAATATTACTTGTAGATTATCTTTGTATGTGTTTTTCTTACTGGTACAACAATAAATATTTATACCTTGTTTCTTTTTAGTACTAAAAAAGTCAAAAACAATAATTTTGGTGTGTTTTTCTTTTAATAAGCTTAAGATCATTCTTCTTACATAATCTTCCCTCATAAACATTTTGATGATAGGAGAAGTACTTGATTTTTTATCAAAGTCTCATATCCACACCTCACATTTGGGTTAAAAGCCACAGTTTTTACCTGTCAAATTTTTCTTTTATTGAAAAATCAAAATTTCATAGAAAAAATGCACATGATTTCAAAAAATCCATAAAAATATTTTTTTTCATATAATGAGTGAGGCCTTATTTTTTCAGTTGTTTTTGAAGAAATCTTTTCTTACTTAAAGTGATTGTTCCCTTCATTTATTTTAGTTTCTGAAAATATGGTAAAACATAAGAACATTGAAACAGCTTAAACAGTCACTAGCCTTATCCCAGACAGTACTGTCAGTTATAAACATAATAGCACAGTTAACATAACTTAGAATAAGCAACCAGAACCAATTTCTTCTGAATTAAGCAGTTTGGACATTATTAATACTCTCCAGAAAGTAAAGAACTTTTCTAATACAATGTTTTTTGGTGTAAAATTACTATTTTTAAATTTATTTATATATAATTATAACATAAACAAGATCAGGAGCCAGAAATAACCCCTCAAGGAGCCCCAAGAAAGGATTAATACCTGATTATGGCAGAATCCAATCAGTTACAGAGGTGCAGAGGTCATTAAATGAAGCCCAAACTGACAAATAAATTCTTCCATTCTGAAACTGATAACACTGTTTTTCCTTCAAATAGAACTGACACCACCATAATATGCCTTAGTGGACTTTACAAAGTCAGCCAGAGGGAAAACAACAATACACTTCAGCACAAAGAGTATCAGATCCTAGCAGAACTCTGGAAAAACTGCATGAAACTGACTGTGAGAAATTTTCTTTACCATTGCAATAGCTTGAGGGCACTGAATGGGTGGTATACATTAATGGGAAAGAAGAACATGATTCCTTTGACAGAAGAATGGAGGAAAACAGCCTTCAACAACCAAAAAACATTTGAAGACCTATCTGGAAGCAGAAGTTTCAAAGTGAAAAAGCAGCCACAAGCTCAGACCAAGCACAAAGGCAAGGAACAAGCAACAAGACCATACATCCAAGGCCACAGAATCCCAAAGATTTAAAATGATGCCATGAAAAATGTGTTTAGGATTGCCAGTACTATCATTTAAATTAATAGAAGAAAGAAAGCCAAATTAAGAAATCAGAAATGATTTCTAAGACTTTTGCTGGAATTCCAGCTTTGTATATAGCTGTGAATGATGTAAAATGTCATATCTCTGATGAAAATTCAAACCATTGTGGGAATCTTCATACCAATAATTCATCTTGCAGCCAAATAAATTGAAAACTTATGTGTTTTGAGAAATGTTCAAGAACAATGAAACATAAGATAGTTAAAATCAATTTCCAAATAAAATAGATTAACATTCTGTCATTATGAAAGAATTAGGAAATAAATATTTTTAATTCCATATTGATTCATGATTGAAACAAGAATGAACAAATCCATAAATTTTATCAAAGCAGATAACAATAAAATCCTTTATTATGTTACTAATTAATTTTCTGAAGAAAAGAAAAATACAATTTCCTTGAAAAGGTTTTTTGATACCTCACAAGAAGAAGTATCAAGATTAACAATTAATTTGAATACAACTATTTATGTTAATACTAGCCAAACAGAATTATGGAGGGAAATGAAAATCAAAGAAGAAATGTATAGAAATTAGTTAATCAATTGTATACAAGGTTATTAACATTAATTCAGAATTCCACACGGTGTAATAAGAGTAAATTCAATGAAATTGAACGATTACTGCACACCTTACCAATAGTTTCCTCACCTCTGTATGAAAGTGAGGGTATAAAAAATTTCAACCCAAAAGTATTGGATGTAAAGAATTCACAAATAAGAAATAAATTTTTGAGCTATTTCCATAACTTGGAAGCATCAATGAGCCAAGAACTTTTGAAATAGGTACCAAAGCTTAAAGAATGGCCTCATTCTAGTGATAACAGGAAGTATTAATATATAGAGTTTATCAGAGGAATTAAACTTATTAAATAATAATTTGAACTACCAGACAGATTGATAACAGAAATATTTGGCACCTTGTTTACCAAATCAGCTCATAGGTGGTACATTGATTTAAGAGAAGCACATGGAAACCAAAGCTGGACTTGATGCAAAGCCCAAATTGTCAACAAATGGGAAAATTATTATTGGAGGTGTACAGTTGAAGAAGCCTTTGAATATGTGAAATTAAATGCTGAAAGAGACAGAGCCTTATAATGGGTTTTTCCAAAAAAGGGTAGACTAATGGAATTATATCTTGAAATTTCAGACTTCATGATACATAGAAAGCTTCTGAGAGAATGTGGAGGAGATTTGAAACATGCGCTAAGAAGCAGGGCTACTAAGCAATATTCAGCAGAAAATATTATCAATATAGTAGCCACTAGAGAAAAATTTGTTCTAATAGGATTAATCTTAAAACAAGGTTTAATTCACCTTGGAAGGATTTTGTGGACCAGACTCCCAAAGTATATTCTAGTAATATGTAAAATAAATCATCAAAATCAAACAGGAATTGCCACATTTGGCCAATATATGTTCAAAAGCAAGTAAAATAAATGAAATTAACATTGAAAAAGAACCTGATGGAGAAGGAATGATGTTACTAAAGATAATTTAGATAATAAATAATAAATATTTTCTGAATCTTCAAAACAGATAGGAAATATCAATTCCAAATTTGATATCATGTAATCATACTCTCACTTACAATAGTTGAGTAATAATGAGCTTGATTTATCAAAGTTTCAAGACGCACAATTCTTAAAACTAAACCCAAAAGAGGGAAATTTTACACGGCTAGAAATATCTTTATAAAATTATTTTTGATTGATAACAAACCCACTAAGCTGTTAATTGACCAAGGAGCATTCTTCCCTTGTGTTTGAAAATTATTCCTCAAGAATTGTGTACCAACTTTTGAATATTAACTTGTTCCAATTAATGTAATTAAATTCAAAATTACAAGCAATATAATGCAATTTTTGGAAATATTTAAAACCACTGTCATATTTCCACACATAAATGGAAACTTGAGAATAACTGTTTAGTTTGTTATTATGGAAAACTGGTCTGGTAATAATTCAATATTGGGGAATACAAATTACAGTAAATAAAGTGTCACCAGTGAGCTTGTATTTAGAGAGTTTTAAATCAGAGCAGATTAATGAATCTGAAGTCAGTCTTAAGCACCACAAGAGAAAATGAGTACACCTGAAAGAAGGTTTTTCATTTGGAAATTAGCTTGAGCCCATCCTAGAATGAGCTGGGACCCTTGCTGTGAACTAGGTCAGACCCAGGATCTCAATGTTTATCAGTATTCCAAGTTCTTCCAAGCCACTGTAATATTACAGAATTTCCAAGATTTCGTTGCTTTTTTCAACTTCTTGGAGTTATTAGATAATATATTGTATAAAAATCAATTCCATTTATCTTTCAATCATAAAATCAATATCTTTCAAAATGAAAATTTAATCTCCAAATTCCTTTTACATTTAGGAGATTCCAGATTTTTTGAAGTCAAAAAAATTCAAACTAACTATAAAATAAGAGAAATTCCTTCATCTGTATCTATTTATGCCTTATTATTACTTTTAAAAAATATTGATTCTTATTTATTGTTCAAAAACTAGCTCAAAAGCATCAAACTCAGCTATTTCAAACCAAATTCTTTTCTGAAGAAAATGGAGTGATAAGAATTTTTCGTTTCTGATATATTTAAGTCTCTCAAACTTCAGGAATAAAAGATGAAGAATTTTATATTATTTTTGAATACAATTATTTCTCCAAATATTCAAGAAACTTGTTTGTATTTCTTTATTCATTTATTAAAATTCCTAGAAATTAATTATTATTCTTTCTGTTTCCATTTTATGATTGCTTTTTATAATTAATGAGTCTCATTGATTTCTACTATAATCACCAACATTCATATTTTTGAAAAAGATATTCCTTCACTTTGGCTTGTTTATAGGTGCTATTTATCAGCTCAAAGGAGAATTAGTGTGCTCTGGGAAATAAAGCCCCTGTTAGTATTAGGAATCAAAAAATTTCTACGAAAATTACAGTAAAGGGCCCAAAATGGGAGTTACTGGAAATTTTTTAGATTACCATTGACAATATTACATAAGCATTAATTAATGTTCCTGTACTATAATAAACTAGACATATTTAAAACAAATTACAGCAGAAGGCCTTGTAAAGGGATACTACTTCAATTTTTATTGAAAAACAAAATACCAAAGTGACTCAAAACCAATTTAAAACTATAAAAGAGTCAGGAATACTCAAGGAAAACATAAAAAAGCCAAATTAGATCAAAAACTTGAAATAAGAAATCAGAATAAAATATGGATTACAAAACTCAAAAAAATGAAATAAAAATATAAAAAAACCTGTTTTCAAGTAGCAGAAAGGCAGATTTTGCTAATTCTTTTCTCCAACCATTATGAAAAGAGTTTATTTAAATAATGGTAGTAAATTTAATTATCCTGTTATGTATTTCCTTATACTTCTATTATTTTGAGCTATCTCCATCTTTTCCCATGAATTATTTGTGAAAATCTCACTTTTTAAGGCATTTTTTGTGATTTTTGTGGGTTTCTTCTCTCTGAACAAGCAAATTGAATATTATTTATTTTTAAAAAATTCACAAAGAAAAAGAGGACTTTACATTGAATTAAATATAAGTCCAATAATATTAATCAGAAATTAAAATGGTTTTTGATCTTAATAAATTAGGATCAGTTCACTTAATCTCTGAGAGCTCTCTGCCCATAAAGCATAGTATCATTTAAAACAAATATCAGAAAAAATTTTTTTGCTTCAGTCATGTTCAAACATTTTTAAGATTAAAATTAATTATGTTTCTCTCATTTTGAAAGGTTATACAGAATTTAAATCAATTTTCAAATATATGTATTTGCAAATTTGTATCACAGTCTCATTTAGAAAAGTGTATAATTCATGATTAATTTGAATAATAAATCCATTGTTTGTAAAGAACATTTTTTCATGGATTCACTAATTTCCAAAATATACTTTTTGCTTATTCCAATTGAAATTCAAAATTAACAGTTTTAATTACTTGGTAAATTGTTTTATAATGACAATTGAACAATTAGAACATGATTCAGACTATGTTTTGATTAAGAGGGACATTTCTCTGAAGTGATATCTTTTTCACTTAAATCTTACTTCCCAAAAGTGTATAAGAAATATTCCTGTACTATCATTCAAAAACACTTGACAAAGCTTTATATACTCTTTTATTAACTGCATTATACAAACAGCTTCTTATTCTAAATTTATCATTACTTTAGTATTTATAAATATATCAAAGTAACCACGAAAACAAAAACCTACCAAAAGCTTTATAGATCTGCTTTGAGAAAGAAATTTTCTAAAATAAGCAGTTTCTATCAGCTTTTTCTACTTCATATAACATGGCATTCCATTATGTCGAAACAACCAATTTTATTGTTTTATTGCTTTGAAAATCTCAAGTTTTTAATTACTTTCAATGGCTTTTGGAGCTTTTCATTACCTTGAATTACATAATTGATATGATTCTATGAAGGTTCCCCGCATAAATTTGAGTAAAATTATCCTAGAGAAATTGGAAAATTATTTTTTCAATTGGTTTTAATAATGTTAGTTTTTAATTTTTTAGCATTTAGAAAGTCAAAAATCCATTCTTAGATACTTAAATCTATCAACCCACCAAGTTCATATATAATTTTGAGTCTTACAGTTCATGAAGAGCTCTCCATACATCCTAATCACTACAAAATGGGATCAATATCAAGGAAATTAAATTTAAAATGTAGATAACCTATACGATATAGCCAAAATTATAAAAAAAACCATTCCACAGAAAGCTATATTAATCAAGTATTTACAAATTATCAAATGATTTATCAAATTGATTTTCGGTTATATTGATACATAAAAATTGAATGTACTCAAATTTCACACAAATAATTGCATTATTTAGGCTTTAGCTCATTTGTTTATATATACACTAACTTACTTCCCTTCAAATAAAAACCCACATGATCTTGTTTTTGCACATATTAAAGTAATATACTAGATAAAAATGGTGTAATGAGAATTGAGAATTACTCCAGAAAAATATAAAAAAGCAAAGCTCAGTTGTTATAAATGAAAAAAGTTCAATCCTTTAAAAAAATTTAAGAAGTGCATGTTTTTTTTTTTCTGAAGTTTGAGAATTCTTTCATTAGAGATGTTTTTTATATGAATATTGGAGTATTTGTCAGTTAACACCATAAAATTTTATAATTAAAAGGTGGCCAAGCTTAGAACTAGAACAAAATACTCCAATTGATATCTTTTTATTATCTATCTATAAGTGTGAAACCCTCCTCTCGAGAAGTTGTTGGGCTTAAATAGGGGGTAGGCTCCTTAAATATATGGTACATTTTTGTGGGACCCACCTTAAAATGACTTTTTCCCATAAAAATTGACATCTTGTTACAATTTTGATGAAACTCTTACTATAAAAATAGGGAAAAGAAGGGATATAATGTCTCAAAAAATAGATCTTCTAATTCAGAGTAAATTATTCAATAGTAGGGTATATGTTTGATAATATCTATATTTGAAGGATTTCCCAAAATGTGAAAGAAGTGTTATCATTTATGGGAGATTCCTTTGTAAGCTTAAGGGCTCAAATTGAAGTATTATTCATATATGGCCTCACATAAGGGGTCTTGAAAGAGAACTTTTATTGAAACTGAGGTATACATGTAAAAATGTATAATAAAGACAAAAAGGGATGAATTTCTGTAATTGAAATAATGCAAGATACTAAATAATACTCGAAAAGGGTTTGATTGAACTATCTTTGTGAATTATGTAAATTTTAATTACTGAGCTCTGACAAGCCCTACCAAGAACAGGCATTGAGTCAACTAAGTTGATACTTTTTGGCTTGCATATTTGCCTTTCATTCTTTCCAAAACTTCTCTTTCTAAATTTAGTTTCTGTCCTATAACCAACCTGAATCCAATATATCTTCCATTTCAAGCTCAAAATTAAACACCTGCTGTCATGTGTAGCCAATTTTCTCATGGTAAATATGACTGAAATACAAGAAAAGGAACTCTCTGATATTTTATATTAACATAAAAAACTTTTGCATCAGATGAAGAACCATTTCAGGAAATTATTGTTTATAAAGTTGAAATTATTTGAAACATTGAAAGACCATTCTGACCACTCTTAAGGAGGCCTGCATACCCAGAAATCCCAAAGTCAAGAGGGGTCTTTGAGCTTCATATTAAAGGACTCTTGAAACTTGGTGTTACAAGATAGTTTTTCCCCAATGAAGAAGTATAAATAGCTACACCAGTCAAACTGTCATGAAATAATATAAAATCCAGAATTTCTGGGCCTTTTAGATCTTTGAATACTTATGCTGTCCCATACAGGTATCACATACCAAAACGCCAAATTTCCCTTACTCAAACATCTCAAGAAGGGTATATCAGCACTATGGATACCCTAAAAGGATTCCACCAGAATTTAGTGAAACTAAGAGAAAGGAAGGATTTGAGAATTATTGTCCATTGTGGAGATTATGAATACTTAAGGATGGCTTTTGGTATCAAGATTCACCTTCACACTTTCAAAAAAAGATGAATGAGATATTTCCTGCTAAAGGTTCAGAAGTAGGGTTGATAGTTTATATAGATCACATTATCCAATATGAACAAAAGATACAGTCTTCTTGCAGGTGCCATAGGTTTAACCTTGATAAAAACTCAAGTTCACATTCTTCAAACCTGCTTGATACCGTAGTCTAAACTTGCCTTGACATAAAAGGTATTTGGTTATATTTCAAGCCACCATTTCATACAGCTAGAAAAGCCAAATTAAAACTCAATACAGCAGAATTGAATGAAGTTCTTGGGCTTCCAATATTCTTCATGATTATAATCCTTTTGAGTAAAACTCTTTCTCTTTCATCAGTGAAGTCTAAAAATTTCAAGAAAAAAATGTCATTACTTATGTTGCTGCAAATTTGCTTGTAACACAAACTTGTGTACATAATGCCAGAACTACAGTTAGCTCCTTTGAGCTTAATCTTTAGGAGTATTCAAAATAATTTATTCTAATGGATTAAATATTAAAATTTGTAAAAATTTATATCAATGCTTTTAATTCAGCTTACACTTATTTCTGTGAGTTGATTCGAAAACATTTCCAAAGCTATGGTGTTTCAATTGGTTTTTAAAAAAAGAAAATAATAATATCAAGCTAGCAATTTCACAATATTCTTTGGCCCATTATGATCAAAATTGGTAAAAAGGTAAGAAATGATTAATGAATCAAAAATAAACAAAATAGTTCATTGTTCTTTTTGGGAGGAACATAACTTAAATATATTAATGACAATTCTTGTTATGATTGATTTTTTCCCAATTGGTGATCAAAAGAGGCCAAAAGCAACTGGAAAACAAAGAGAAAAATACAAAGGAAAAACAAAAAAACAAAAAATTGAAAAATTGAAAAATTTAATTAAAACAGAATAAAAATTCATATTTTGTTATGTTTTGTGGGTTTTTTTGACGCAAAATGTGTTACAGAGGGTGTAAAACCCCCAGAAACCCCCCAAAGCCCCCAAAAGGTCTTTTATAAGCAATAATTGCTTCTGGGGGTAACACAGGGGTTTTAGGGGGATTTACACTCTCTAAAATAGCTTTTAATATAAAAAAACACAAACTAAAAAGGCTAATATTTATTGAGCTTATTAAATTTTTTACTCTTTCTGTGATGAAAAAGGGATGTTTTCATATTAATTACACTTATTAAATCCCTCTTTAGCTCGAGTCCCTTTTATATCATCATTGGATAAAGATTCATAATAATAATACTCATATCATTATTATTGTTCTTTTTGGTATATTATCATTATTACTATATGATTATTATTCTAATCACCTGTATTATGATATTATACTAAAAATAATAAGGAAAGTTTAAGGTTTTAATCAATTTTTTTCCCCTTTTGGTCCTTTTCGATTAAAAGGGGCCATACGAAAACAAAAATAAAGAAATAATTATCATTATGTTGATTTTCTTTGTTTAGACTTATACAAAATACTTCTATTTCCTTATTTACATTTTGTAATTGGTGAGTAATAATTAAATTACCTATATAATAATTTGTAAGTCACTTATGTATTTGGAAAGAATACTTTTATGATTGAAAGCTTTCTTTTTTTGAGAAATATTAAAACAAGGGAAAAATAACCAAAGAATGGTCCACAAAGTCAAAGTAAACTTAAATATCCTGAAAAAATAAGAAATCACTTCAAGGAAGGAAATCAAAACTCTCAATCAAAAATGTAATTTCAGTATTGAGATGATTGGTCATTTTCAATTATATTTAATATTTATCAAGGTTCATTTGAATTTTTGAAATAAAATATGATCAGATATAGTAACTGAAAATCTATTACCATATTTGGAAAAGAAAAAAAACTTATACAAATAAACACAGGAATTCCAGCTCATGTATTAATATTTCATATGTGAATAGCTCCACATGGAATTGGGGCAGGAAAGGGCAGTTATAATAAATAGTTTTCAATCATTGTAGATTTTTTGTTTTATTTAAGAAAGCTTTTTAATCACTTTGGTATTCAACCTTTTAGATGGATAAAGGTGGTTATTACAAGAATCTCTACATTGAAAGACATCTTCAATATTCCTCATTGTTTTCATTATATAATATGTTAGGATATTAAGAATACATATTAATGTAACTGTGAGCCTTAGAGGTATTTTCATATACCCAAAACACCCCAAATAACAAGATAAGATACAAATATAAATAAAAATGAATTTATTTATATTATCAAAATAACAATTGAAATATAGATACAGATTTCTATATGAAAATGAAAATTTAATGATAATCTAAAACAAAAATTACATTCAATTCTAAAATTATGAAAATACATTTTTACTTGAAAAAATCAAGTAAAAATGAATTTTCAATAAAATTAGTGAAATTAAAATATTTTTGGTAAAATGTTACATAAAATATATTATAAATTTTTATCCAATAAATAAACATAAGAAAATCACTTCACCATTGGATTCTTCATAAAGAATAAGGTGGGGTCACCTCTGTGAAAAATCTCTGTAACTCAACTCTAAATAAGCTTAAATTGCATTTTTAGTATTTTATGTACAGAAGTTGAAAATCCTCAAAACATTAATTTAATTCACACCACATTTGGTGTTAACCATCAATCTTTGTGTTGTAATTGAGGTGTTACATTTAGTTTAGAGGGTATGAGGAATTGAAGTATTTTCAATTCAAATGTCAAAATGTGTGCTTGTATTAAATAAGTGAACTGTAATTTATATATGAGGTATCAATTATTACAGTTGTGTAATGTAAAAATGAATTGAATTATATGTGTAAATTACAAGTGTATTACATGATTAGGAATTAAAGAAATAATAAATTGGAAAGATTAATTCTGGGGGGGAAAGGTACTCTAGCTCCAAGGGGGAGCCAGACCCCCAAAATCCTTGCTGGCAGGCCTGGGATGTCAAAATCCACGAAAATGTTCATTACTTTTGGCCTGGAATTGAGTTACAGGGTCTGTGTCTCAATTGATGATGAGGTTTGATACCAACTAGGGCAGTTTAACTGTTTCCAAGAGGGTGACACTACCCTTAACTTAAAACAGTTTTAACTAGTTTTTACTGCTCTTAGACACATTCTGACATGTTTTGAAGGATCTAGACCAGGTATTACTATAGTAATGGCTGATTTCATGGTCTAAAATGGCTAAAATCAGCCCTTTTTTGGTCTAAACCAGGGTTTGATGATGCCATAATTGGTTTTTCTGTGGTCATGGTGCTTTCCATGACTGAAAACAGTAAGCTTTACTTTTTGGAGTAAGAAGATTGAGGGCTATAAAAGAATGTCTTCTTTGCCCCACTTTTCTCTTCATGTTAGAACCTTTTCTTTTTATAATTAGTTTAAAAACTGTTAAACCAATCAATAAAAGATTCCAACCACCCTTTTTATATCATTTTAAACTTTTTAACCATGTGAAAGAATTAGTATAATCATGATTTGTAACTCCTATAACAATTTTTACCCCTTGAACCTGTCACAGGGGCTCTTATGAAAGTAAGAATGGCCTGGCACTCAGGAATCAAGAACTCACTTGGAGGGCTCCAAAAGAATGAAGGAATAAAAGAATATATTTCTTAAAGAAGAATTAAAAGATAAATACAAGTATTCCAAAGATAAAAGGAACAGGAAGCCAATGGCCAAGATAATAAGAAGCCAAAAGCCAAAGAGCCAACCAAATAAATCCTCAATTCACTGTTTCAACCTGCCAGAAAGAACAATGGAATTAGTAAAGGATATGACCACCAATATCCACTTACAGGCAAAGAAGAAAAGGTGCAAATGACTTACTTAAGATGATCAGTATTTACTTTAATAAGGTAAAAGAAAATAAGAATAAAAAATAAATCCAATATATTAATTAACTGGGGAAAAAGTCCCCAGGTGATTAAGGTGGCTACTATATGTGAAAAACTGAGAGGCTAATCCTGGAAGGTGAATTATCCGGCTGTATTGTATGAATTGGGCCAATACAGTTCTGGACATCTTGAGAATTGAAGCTGTGTGATTGAATTACCACAGTGGAATATGAATTGGCCCCAATTGAGCCAAGGCCATACAGGATGCTTGATGACTACCTGTATGGACCAATTGAGTTGTCCAAGGAGTATTTAATTAATTGATTCCTTGAAAACTGATTGCATGATGAATAACCTCTGAGAATGGCCCTTGGAATAACCCTGAAAGAATTTCCAACCCAACTCCTGCAGGGTCAGGTGGTTGGGGTCCTGAAATGGTCTTCTGATAGCCACCATGGATTGCCAGACTGATGAGCTGAAGAGTCCTCCTTTGAAATTGGTGATGGATTTTGATACCTTGATTTGGAATCATGGAATTGGGTCCTTAGAACGTCACCATTGGATTTCTGAGCAAAAATGGTGCATAATGGTATATAGTACCATATATGCACCACTCCTGCATCCTTGAGTATGGGGTGCATGGAGGAATAGGAAATCTTCCCCTTGAGCTGAGGGGAAGAGTGGAGTTTCACTGAGCTGGTGGCCTCTGGGGGTTACCAGAGGCCATGGGTGAAAATGGGCCACAGGTGGTCCTTGGTCAAAAATTGGGTGCTTTTGAGTTCTTGGCCAAAATTGGTGAACTGGGGTCCATGGTCAAAAACTTCCTCAGGTGGGCCCACTTGTGGTTTGGGACCCACCTTGCCTTAGGGGCTAGTGGACTTCCCCCTTTGGCCCCTTTTGACCTCATTGGATTAGGCCAGAAGGGGCCTAAAGGGCCCATGGACCATGGTGTACAGACTGTGGGCTGTAGAGGCCATAGGAGTCCTAAAGGGCCCAAAAAGGCCATTTAGCCCAAACCCCCCCCCAATATAAGTGGTTGGGCCAAGTGGCCTGATGGTGGCTTGAGGGTCCTTAGACCCCTGGAATACTGAAAGGACCCCCAGGCCCAAAAACACAGATAAATGCCTGGGGGTTGGTGAGGTGGAAGTTGGTCAGGGAGGCCAATGATGGCAGGATATGGCCTGAGGCCATCAATGATGATTGTGGCCATAAATCGCCAGGGGACAAGGTGCTATGACCAAAAGTACATGGAGCACCAGAGGGGGCCAATTGGGACTAAACAATATTGTGTGAGCAATAGGCCCCAACTTGGTTTCAGGCTGGGATTGCCACAACACCAATTGAGGAGGGTCATTCTTTGTGGTTGTGACAGAACCACCCCATAAGTGAATTAAAGCATCTTTAATCACTGTTAGCTTTGTCACTTTTTTATAAATTAACTCTGGTACCTTTTGGGAATGTTTTCTCTTTAAATACCTTTTTAAAGACTTTTTTCTTCAACTAATTGCTTGCAGCTCTTTGCTCAATTAATTACAATTGAAATTGCTCTCAAAGAAATTTCTTTTGTAGCCTTAAATATCTCTTGTAGAGTATTTTTGGATAAATTTTAATTGTTAGTAAAACAATAAATCTTTATAATGTTATTCTTTTATACTTATAAAGTTAAAAACAATAAAATTGGTGTGTTTTCTTTTAAAATACTATTCCATATTATTTTCAATCATATTTTACCTTATACAAATTTTGAGGACAGGAAAAGTACTTGATTTTTAATCAAAGTTTCATATCCACACCTTACAGTATAAATTGCAATATATGACTTATTTGATATAAAAATATGCCTAAAAATTCAAATAAACGTTTCTATCAGATCTTATAAGACTAAAATAATACAGAAAGTTCTGCAAATTATGAATGACTTACTTGTTTGATTTTTCCAAATAAAATTAATAAACTCCCTGAAAGCAGGAATTTTCTTACAAGAGGTTTTTAAGTGGATTAAAAAATCTTGAAAGAGAGCTTTAAAAGTTATTTTTCATAGTTATGAATATATCATACTTATGTGGAGCAATTTTTTTTGGATTATAAAATCATTTCAGGTGCTAGTAAATACCAAGAATTATTCCCAAAATACCAAGCTTTCAATAGAAAAATTTCTCTTGTCGCAAACCTTTTTTTTATTAAAAAAAAAATATAAAATAGCATGAGTTCATCTCAAGTAAAATCCAAGTTCAATTGTTCCCCAGAGTTTCCCCAGGGCCAGGTCAAGGCCAAGTCCGACTGAGATTAAGATAAAGCTGTATATAAAGCTTTTTTCTTCCAAATTAAATTTAGATTGTTGAGAAACTATATCAATTTTTAGCCTTCCATTCTCTATTCTTCACAGAATTGAATTATGAAAATCTTTCATTTCCCACTCTTGTTGATCCAATTAAATCAGCTATGGATATTGACATCAATTTTAAGATGAGTCAATCAAATATCAAAGGTCTTGTGTAACATTTCTGCATCAAGTTTCTTCTATAAAATAGGATTCAAAGGCATTAATTCAAACAATGTTTTTTTTAATTCTTGAGATCTACCCACTTTATTCATGATCAAGTTTGAATAATACTTCAGAAAAAATTTACTTCCCTTCATAGAAGTATATTTTTGTTATCTATCTCCAATTAACCATTAAATTTCGGAAATTCTGAATTCTTCTTTTAATAATCTGCATTTTGTTAATGCATAAATTGAGTCTCTTTTTATCTTAAGGCTTTAATCTTTATATTATTTGCAAAAGTTCTTTTTTATTTTGTGACTCCAAAACCATATTCTTATTTGATTTATTCCCAATTGCTTTTTGAAAAAAGTCTCATTTATAATTTTTTTGAGAAAAACACTGTTCTTAATTATTGCAATTTTCCCATATTAACAATTTGTCAAACGATAAAAAATAATTTCATTTAGAGAATTAAATTTGATATCGGAAATATTTCAAAATATAAATGAGGATTTTTTTGTCTTTTTCTTCAATTACTAAATGAAAAATATTTTTCATTTGAGAATGAATGGAATAATTTTGTGTTGAATGGGGCTTTCATGAAAAATTACACTTTTTAATAACCAAATTATCACAATAAAGTAACTTTAGCTTTCTGTTCTAAAAAAATTATTCATAGTTACTTCATACATTTCCTATATAAATTATCATATTTAATGTCAATTTCTTAATGGATATACATATGCTAGCTGGTCAAATTTTCCTGGAAGGAAAGAAATCTTAAGCCCTTTCTATCCAAGATTATTAGCTTTTTTCAATTGAAGGTTTGAAAGACCATATAATGAGAATTTAGATGTTAATGCTAAATAACAATTTTTTTATATTATATTATTTGAATTATCATGTTCAATGATTTTAATTGACCTTTTTCTACAAAACAATACTTCAATCAAAAAGATAAGAGGAGTTTTATCTTAAATTTAAATTGAAAAATTGAAAGACTCTGATATCAATATTCATTTATGGTCAAAGGAGGTCTAAAACACTTAGAAAAACAAAAAATGCTTTGCTTGGGCTTTTTAAAAGAGTATAAAAGCTTGACATTATATAGTCTGTAACCCCTTATTCAGGTCTCTGTATTTTCGTCATCTTTTCAAAAACTGATTTTTCACTTATAGAAAAAGAAAGGAAGAATTTTTCACACTTGAATAAAAAAATTGGGGAAAAGGTTCATAATGAAAAGCTAAATTCTCTCCATTAGGCCTCATTATTTTCATGATGCATTTGAGTAATGTTTCTTCAATTTCCTCTGCTATCACATGAAGGAAATTTCCAGCCAATTCGGAAACAAATTAGAAGCTATTACATTTTTTTCCAAAACAACTTTAACTCTTTTTTACTTGTCATATTTCCATTTTTTTGTACTTTTATCAAAATTAGTATTCCCCATAATAATTTAAAAATAAAAATTGATAATAAATCATAGATAAAAATTCAATAATCAAAGACACAACAGTTCTCTTTCTTGCAAATCAATTTTTGATAAATAAAGAAAACTAACAAGAAAAAAAACTAGTCCCATTTTACCTTGTCAATTAGGTTTCGAAACTCAACATACAGTAAATCCTCTTATATCTCACACTGGTAATAAAAGCAAATTTGAAATTTTTGATCTCAATCTCAGTTAAAAAGGTATCTTTCATCAAAAAATAAACAACCTTAACTATAAAAGGATCTCAAGGAATTTTCAAAGACTTTGTAAAATTGATATATTCAAATGGATGAATGTAAAGAAGCTCTTATTGAAATATTCTATTTAAGTATTAATAGTTTTTGGGATTATTTTGAGAAAGCAAAAAAAATAAAATAAAATTTAGAAAATAATATCCTTACAAAAGGCATGGTATAGGATATTTCTCTAAAATTTGTTTTTGAAACAATTTTGGTAATGATATGTTCTAAATTTTAAAATTTGGATTTAATTTTTTGGAAAAAGTGAATTTATCTTTTATTTGCATAATAGAAATTTTTTTTTTTGACTAACTGAAAAGAAACTGAAAATAGAAACACAATCATTCTTTTTTCCAACTGCAGATATGAAAAAAATAATTCAATTCGGAGCGTGGGAGATAAATTAAGATGTAAAAAGAATAATAAATAATAAACTATTTATATTAATAATTGAGGATAGGTTGTCAAAATCCTTAGGTCCCAGTAGATTCCAATTTAGTCAATTTTCTTTCTAAATGGCCAAGGCTGTAACCTTTACTACATGAAAAAACATGTTGCAGTTGAAGGACAGGTTTGATTCAAGTTGGATCTGTATTCGACCTAACCTACCTCCTGGCAGTTCCTGCTTTTTTTCTCACAGAAATTGTTTTCTATAAGACTTTTGAAGAACATATAGCCAGATTATTTAGATTTCTGGGGAAAATCCAAACAGTAAACATAAATATTTCTTTAAATAAATGCCAGGTAGACTTCAAAGAATGCAAAGCCCTAGGTCATCTAGTATGTGGTCTATCCCTTGCAATAGGCAAAAATAAGGCTTCAGCGGTCTTGTTAAGGCCTATTTCTCAGGATAAGAAGTAACTTAAACAATTCCCAGGTTTTTCTGGCTATTACAGACAACATATCAAATATTTTGCATCAATTGCAATACCCCTTTCCAAGATGTGTGACAAAGATAAAGTGTGTTAAACTACTGTCAATAGAGGAAAATCCTTTGAATTCCTGAGACAAGCCTTAAACACAGATCCACCATTACTTATGCAATATTCCAAGCTAACCTTTAAGAATTTTATTCATTCATTGGGAGATGTACTGGGAGATTCACTTGATCAAGCTCAAATTATTAATTGAAATCTTGTCAAAAGTCCCATATATTTCATATCTAGGAAAATCAAACCAGCTTGAGACAGATATGGAGTAAGTCAGATGTAATTTATGTGTTTTGTTTGGGTCTTGGAAAAACTCAAGTATTTCCTTGAAGGATGTGTTTTTGAATCCATAAGGGATTGACTGCTGTAAAGTCACGTCTGTGTCACAATGCTGTCTGCCAGAATTCAACAAGGGCAACTCTTGCCAAAAAGGCTATTAAACTGGTTGAAAGACCGGTGAATACTGGAAAGCTGTAGATTACATTCCACCATGTGACAGTACCCCTGGGTTTAGAGTACTGTGTCCCAAAGGTCATGTAACTGATAGTATTACCCATTTCACCCTCAGAGAGTTCCATTAGTCACAAAAGGAGCCTACAAGGAACCCCCAAGGGGTGGAACCCTTGTATGCCAATGGAATGGAAAACCCAGTGATTTCTGGTTGTTTGACAGAGACCTCTCCTTTTCTCCAACCGGAACCAAACCCATGACATTGGTAACCGGTTTATTGTCACAATGCTGTCTGCCAGACCTCAGCAAAGGGAGCTCTTGCCAAAAAGGCTATTAAACTAGCTGAAAGACCAGTTAATACTGGAAAGTTGTAGATCACATTCTACCATGTAACAGTCTTCCAATGAAAAAACCCAATAGGCACATGGTCAGAGATCAAATATCCATACAAGACTACAGAGGAAATATGACAATTGTACAAAAAGAAAGAAATATCCATAAAGCCTTTGACAAATCAAGAAGCTGGCCATTACCCAATGATATTGAAAATTGGGTTCATGTGCCAGAGGAAGCTTCTCCACAAAGACCAATAGAAGTAATTAGTCTTACAGACCTAAAATCAACCTTTTTGAAGAGATAAGTAAGAGCTATTCTCAAGAAACAATTTGTAGCATCCTATTCCAATTAATTTTCAATGTGGCTCCTTGATACATTCCTTTGATTAAATAGGAAAAAGCTATCTTATGAAGGGAGATTTGACTCACTTGATGGAATACTCTACCACAGAAGAAAGCACACCTGTGTTGTTGCAGTTGGGGATAGTTCCTTAATCAATCTTGGATTGAAAGAATGCCATGAAAGCCCCTTATGAGGACACCTTTCTTACAATAGGAAAAGAGCAAAGATAAAGGCCTTAATGTGGTGGCCAATGTGGCAAAGAAATTCTCCAGAGTAATTAAAGACAATTTACAGATTTCAGAAGGCCAATGAACTCACTGGAGAGACTTTGGAATATGATAAGAATCCAAGAAGCCAGTAGACCTTGGAAATTTTTCCATATGGATTGGGTAACTCGTCTACCACCAGGGGTGGAAGAAGCAATAGCACCTTCCCAGAAATTGTGGACAGATTCTTCAAAGAGAGCCAGGTTACCTAGCTTCTGAGGCCTCTGAGGCGTGAGCAGCTCTAAATCTTTCATCCATGGCTAATGATGGCCGAATTAGTATACTAAAACCTTTTTGTGACTTAGTTACCAAGTCAAACTCCCATTAAATCATAAGAAAATTCCAAATAAGCTGCTAATTTGACTTGACAAGGAGGTAAAGAGCACCTTAGACTCCTGTAGTCATTCAAATTTTTAAATTATTTTCCATGGATAAACCCTAAAGGAGGAATTAAAAAACTTTTTGGACTATTATCCATTTATTTAACTCGTAGCAACTAGCTATACTGTGCTTTTTGTGATTCTATGTAGAAATGAGGTAAAAACTTCAAAAACTTGTTAAAAATAAAATTCTTAATTAACCTTTCTGAATCTTTCAGGACAATAGATAATGGTATGAGTCATAAAGAAACCAAAAATAGTTATGGTTTCATAAGTAAAATTCAAAGTTTTACTTACAGTCCATTTTTGATGATTCCACATGAAACACTTAATCTTCAAGAATTCACAGAAAATATAACCTGTGATGGAATTTCCAATAACACTGATACCTTTGAGAAATTGATTTTCATTTTGATATAAGAGAATATTTACAGTTGTTAATCCTTTTATTCTTAACCATAAAGGGGTTAGTAGTCGTGTAAAAGCCTTAATTAAGCAATTATGATAATCTTATGTGACAACAGATGATGCAATCAATAATCCAAAAACTATAATTTCTTTCTAAATCACTGGTTTGGAATGTTTCTCCATGGGATGCCTTAGTGAGCTGTCTTTGACTTAAAAGAGGCCTCCTCTTTCTGTTTTTTCCAAATCATCTTATTATCCAATTATACCTTCATTACCAACAGGTAAGTATTAGTTAAAAGATTTTCTTAAGTGTTTTAATTATTTCAGAATAAGTCAGAAAGACTTGAAATCATAGAAATCAACTATATATTTTTTTGTAATACTGTTATAAGTCATTTTTTGATCATTTAAATCCACAATTATCTGTCAAATCTCTCTACCAAACTCTTTCCAGGTTCATTGGAGTATTAGTAAGTTATTTATCATTTATTATTGAATTTTTTTCTCTAGTAATGGCTTTCTTCAATAATTATCTTCCTAATTATTCTTGTATAAGATAGTTATATGTTAAAATAATTTTATTATTTTAATAAAGAAGTTTTTAATACTTCTTGTAATTGATTCTTGTAGACAATTACTTCTTACTGTTAAAATCACTAGTAGTGTATAACAAGTGAAATAAACAAATAAATAAATAAATAAATATTTATTTATTCAATTGTTATTATGATAATGTTATTATTATATTTCATAAGTACAGTCATAGTATTGTTAATTAATAGTAATATTATTAACAGTTTCATAGACAAATCATACAATTTCTTTTGAATGCTGTGTTCAGTATAGCTATTATCCAGTAGTCTGGTATTCTTGGAACATCAATGAAGAGTCCATAAATATAATCAATGAGTTCCATGTAATCATATTCTCCTACACCAGAGAATTAAAATAATTTTTATTTTATAAATTGCCTCTAAATTGTTTTCATTGAGGAATTAGGTTTAAGTTTATATTGCTTTAGATGTGGATTTTTCACATCCAAAACCATATAAAATTATTCTTTGAGCTACTCTGAATTAATTTTAATTCAAAATCTTAAATTTTTTTCTCTTTAAAAAGAATAATTTTTTTATATAAAAAAAACTCATAAACTTATGAAAAAATAATGAAAATTAAAAAGTATAAAAAATAATTTTCTTTTATCCATTTTTTCTCTCTATTGCCTTTAATTAGATACATTTCAGCTGGTAATAAGCTCAGTAAGAGATATATTAAAAGTCCAGAATATTCAGAAGCAGAATCTGAAGAAAGAATTGAAGTGCAAGTTTTTAAAAGAGACAGTTTATTAAAAGAAGAAATATCCAAAAAAACCACCAAAAGGTGTGTGATTTCTGTCTTTTTTTTAATTTTCACTTCCATTGACGTGAAAATGGTGGGTACCAGAAATGGAAGGAAGTATTAAGTCCAACCATATGGATGTGGACAGGGAAGAGGAAAGACCAGGTTCAGATCTGGAAATTCTTCCACAGGAGAGACATATCTGGAGGATTACAGACTTGCCCCCCATTCCCCGAGGTCTGCACCCACTAAATTTGACATTAACTCAGAGCCTGAACTGATTCAAGGTAATGTTTCAAGGACTGAACCATTTCTATGTGGCATCAATGGAAATATTTCATTCCCAGTACCAGAACTAGTACAGAGGAGGCAGAAATATGCACAATCCTTTGGCAGGGGGCTATGAACTCCTACTCAAACATCAAGAGCTTTCTGGGTCAGGAGGCGACCATAGAACTCTTAGTAGGATGGAGTCCATTGCCTTGCAAAGACAAGGTCAAAAAGATAAAGAATTGGCTGAAGAACCAAAGAACCATATGCATAGACCAGATGAAAGCCTTGTAAATGACCCCAGTTTTGGAGAAAGAAGGCCCAGTAGTGTCAACCAGCTCCAGAAATGTCCAAAGACAAGCCCAAAGGACCTCAGAAGAAGCAGAGAGCTCCCAAAAAAATCAAGGTAAGGGAAAAAGCAAAGCCAATTGGAATAGAGCTTACCCACAAGGGTACAGGATCCCCAAATTGCAGCCTTCAGCTGTGGAAAGTGTATTCAATATGGCCATAACTCTTATGTATATCATAGCCAAGGAGCAGGGAAGGATTAACAGGACTTTTTCATGAAAATAATGGATTAAATAAAACATATTAAATCCAGTGTTGATTCAGAACTTCGTACATTTGATAGAGAATTAAAGAAATTAACATCAAATATAAATGACTTAAGAAATAGGAACAGAACCTTCACTGAATGGTGTAAAGTGAAAAATTCTAGGCTTGAGTCAATTTACAATAGATGTGACAGATTTGAGACAGAAATTAAAGTAAAAAATGTTCAATTAGAGACTCAAATTGATGAAAAACTCACAGTTTTTGAAATTCATGTTGTAAAAATAGTTTATAATAAAAATTTTTTTGCCACACATTTGGCAAGAAGTGACAGTGAAAGGCAGAAGTTGAAGAATGAATCAATTTCACATGAAGAGAAAATTCATAACAATTCTTCACATATGCCCAGACATTCTACACCTTTGACTGAAGAAAAACCTTTTGTGAAAGAAATTTTAACCCCTTTTCTAGGGGAAAATGCAATCCCTTCAGAATATATTCCAAAATTAGAAGAATGACCAATATTATCTGGTGAAGGAGAATATAACCATATTGAGTTCATTAAAAAAATTGATATTTTGCAAGAGGATTTTCATATACCTAATGAAATGAAATTAGGCAAATTATGCTCCTTGTTTACCAGAATTTCCAAGAAATGGTATTAAAGGATGAGACAAGACCATGATAAACATGATTTTCTTTGGTGGAAATCTGAAATAATCACCAAATGGGCCAATAATTCTGGGAGATGTAAAATGGAAATTTGTTTGAAAATGCCATTTTTAACTCAGAAAAGGATAAGCCACTTACTTGGTTCCTCAAACAGAAAGACAGATTATCTGCTTTAAAAACAGATATGTCTGACTCGAAAGTTAATATTAAAATATTAACAAACTTTGGAGGAGAACTAGAAAATTCTATCAAGTGAAGATCTGTAGAACCCTTCTCAACAGAGGACTATATTAATGTGATGGAAGATATCATCACTACAACAATAATTGGTAAAACCTGGACTAGAAGCCCTATGGAGTCCAAAAATGGTCCTAACAATATCTAGAGAGGATAAAATACCTGAAAGACCTATGTTGAAGTGTCATAAATGTGGAAGTACCTCACATTTAGTCAACACTTGCACCAAAAAGACCAAAATCAATGAAGTTCAAGTCATTGAAGAGGTTCGGTGTGCCAAAGAGAAAGAAGAATTTTACCAAGATTCTGCAATTTCTGAAGACACACCCATAGAGGACTATCCCATTGAAAAGATTATAGCTTTCTTTGAAGTCACTGAAGTGCATACTCACTTACCACAGTACAGTGAAGATTGTGTCAAAGCCATGGAGACAGGAAGGGCATTACCACTCATTACTAATGGAAAATATTCCAACACCTAATCAGCAGGGGGTTTCATGGAAGATTTGCCAAATACAGTTCCAAACCTCAATACAGGCAAAACCCAAATACAGGATTCACCAAATACAGTCCTGCCTTCAATACAGGTGCAAATACTTGTATTGATTCAAATATCTGTATTGGATACACCAATACAGTTTCACATCTAAAATACAGGTTTCTCAATCATACAATCATGGTTTCTCAACACTCAAACTCCAGGCTGGCACTTTTTCACATATACCAGCCCCCTTTCACCCACCTGGGGGTTTTTCCCCCAGTTAATTAAAATATTTGATTTATTATTTAATATTATTTTATTTCTGATTAAAGAAATATTATTCTATTAATTATTAAGTCAGTCTTTGCCTTCCCTCACCTGTTCAGTAGAATCCTGGTGGCCATATCCTTTATTAATCCTTTTCTCTTTTCTGAATGGGTTGAAACAGTGATACAGGATTATTTGTGGTTGGCTCTTTATTATTGCTTTTGTTTTTCTCTCATATCTTTGATTCTTATCATTTTATGACTAGGAATTTATTCTCTTATTTCATTAATCTTATCAATTGATTATTTATTCTGAGCCCTGCATAAGTAAGTCTGTTCACTGAGTGCCAGGCCCTCTTCATTTATAAGATCCCCTGTGACATTATTTTAATCAGCTCATAATTGATTCTTTTCTTTCATTCATTCTTATTCATTTCTCTCATTCTCAATTATGATTTTTTTCATGATCTTATGAATTTTATGATTTCATTATCTCTCATCACTTTTTATCTCATTCATTTCATTAAAATGAAAATTGATTCTCTTTCTCATTTTGAAATTTTTCTTACCATTTTGTTTTCTTCTTAATTCTCAATCAAATTTTATTTCATTTTCTGTCTGAATTCAGGTTCTTTCATCAGTTTTAATTGATTGGAATTTGGGATTAATTGATTCATTGTTTCAGGAGTTTATTGAATTGGGGTTATCATTGCTGATTTGAATTTCTCAAGAATTATTGATTGATTGATCTGATTATTCAATAAATTGACTTTACCTCAAGAATCTGATTTTACTTAATTGATTGATCTGATTTGATTCCTCAAGATTTGATTTAATTGATTGATTTTAATTTGATTCCTCAAGAAAATTGAATTGATTTTTGAAGATATTGATTGAATTCCTCAAGACACAATTGATTTGATTCTGAATTGACTTGATTGATTTGATTTGATTTATTGATTGACTTGATTTGACTTATTGATTGAAACTGATTATTAATAAGAATTTGACTTTGTCATCTTCAATCTTCAAGATTTATTCATATTGTTTCACTTCAAGACTATTGATTGATTTCTCAAGTTCATCAAGATTCTCATTGGATTTTTTTGGTCAAGCCTTGTTTATTCTCAAGGATCATCAAGTTTTATTTCTTTCTTCAATAATTCCAGTTCAGCATAGCCCCCAGCCAAGAATACAACATCTCAAATACATCAAACTGTTCTCACTACTACAGCAAGGGCTCCTCTTGACCACAAACCATCAGTTCATCAACTGAGTGCAAATTTGGACAGAGGACCACCAATGGAAGGAGCAGCACCATCCAGAAGAGGAGGTGTGATGTCAAGAAGATCAAGATAATTCTCTGGCTTGTTGGGTGGTTATCCAAGCGTTTCTCAAGGGCCTAGAAGCAGATCAGGGGAAGCTGAAGATGAAGAGGGGGAGGAGTATTTGGAAGAGGAGGAGTCTGAAGAAAATGAAGTAGCAGCTGCCTTTTCAGGTGCCCCTGAGGCTTCTGAAGCTCCAAATCTAGCCCATTCTAATCAACCTCTTGTCTCTCAAGCTGAACCGAATTTTCTCAAAATGATGGATCAGATGACTCAATTCATGGGACAACTAACTCAAGCAGTTGCCCCAAGGGACACTCCAAAAGCCCCTGCATTCAAGACTCCATCAATGAAGGCACCCACTTCTTTTGATGGTACTAAAGCTTATAAATTGAGAGGATTTATTCAATCTTGTCAATTAATTTTCCATAATGACCCAGCAAACTTCTTCTCTGACAGAATAAGTTTTTGTACTCAACTTCCTTTCTTACTGGTAGGGCTGGAAAATGGATTGGACCTTACCTCTCAAATATCCCCAATGAGGACCCTTCTTATCTCCTCAATAACTGGCAGTTGTTTGAAACCCAGTTATTCACTCTGTTTGGTGATCCTAATGAAGTCAGGAAAGCTGAACAAGAGTTAGACAATCTCAGGATAAAAGAAAGTGGTCAAGCTTCCTTGTACATAACAGATTTTAGAAGCTTAATGTCAAGAATTGGAGAATGGGGGGAAAGGGCCTATATTCATTTGTATAGGAGAGGCTTGGCATCAAGATTGTTGGACCAATTGGCTTCTCACCCTGGAAGCTTTGATAGCCTCCGAGAACTCATGGACATCACTTTGGAATTAGATACCAGATACCATGAGAGGCAGACGGAAAAGGGTAGTCATCAAGAGAAGAAGCCTGCAATCAGTGGATCCAACTCCTCCAAGCCTCCTCAAAGTTCATCATCAAAGAAGCCTTATCACAGGAAGAATAAGAAGGGCAAGAATTTCCAAGTGTTCAAAGACAAGCCTCATGCTACTCTCCTCAATAAGGACAACAAATTAATTGGTTCTGAAAAGGAGATGAGGATTAAAAAAATCTTGTGCAATTATTGTTGTGGAAAGCAGCCATTTGAAAATGCTTGAAGAGGCCTAAGAATAGGCAGGGGTCATCAAAAAGCTTCCCTAGCATGCAGGGAAAAGCCTGAGTGGGAATCATGATGTGTTCAATGGTTCTCACTTATTTCCTTCAAGATCACAATTGTGCACTCTGAATACTAGTATCAAGAAATCTTGAAAATTTCTTATTTTCTCTTCTCTCTCTGATATTTTTTATAGTATTCTCATTGATTCTGGTGCTACAAACTCTTTTATTGCAAAGAATTTTGTTCTCAAGTACTCATTGACCATGTCAGAGCTCCCTTGAAAGATTCCTCTTTTCATTTTGGATTCCAATTAATCCACTTCCCTGTTAATCACCCATTATAACAAGTGGGTTGTTGACTTGCCTTCATTCCCAAGCTTTGAATGGGATTTCTTTATCATAGATTCACCCAAGGGAGAAGACCTAATATTGAGCTATGATTTTCTTTACAATTTTAATCCCATTATTAATTGGAAAAATGTATTGATCACCTATGATTCTAGTCATAAGGATTCTAGTGGTATTATTTCTTCTACTAGTAATGACTGTGCCACTGCTGTCAACAGTGTTGCTCTGGTTGCTGAATTTAAGACACCTTCCCTTCCTCCTTCTGTCCATATCCCTTCCATCATTCCCTCTCAGTCATTACTTGCATCAAGAGATGAATTCTTCAAAGCAATAAAAGATGTTGGAGAAGATGTTGCTATATCTTCACTTCATCTCTTTCAAGGGGATATGGACCTTCCTCCTTTATCTTTTCATGCCTCCCTGAAGGAGCAGTGGGATGAGGAGGAAGAGCCTGAAGATAGTACCTCCTGCTTATCACAAATATTTGTATGTATTCTCTAAGGTGAAAGCAGAGGAACTTCATCCACACTGCGCGTGTGATCATCATATCAAACTGGAGGGTCTTCTACCTCAAGTTGGTGTTATCTACCCTTTATCAAAAAATTAGTCAGAAGCACTGCGGGCCTACATTTCAGAGAATGTAGAGAAAGGTTTAATCATCCCAAGCTCCTCTTCAACAGGAGCACCTGTCCTTTTTGTTAAGAAAAAGGATGATGGCCTCCGTTTATGTGTTGACTACCGCAAATTGAAAGCTGTCACTAGGAAGAACAGGTACCCTGTTCCTCCAATGAATCAGCTTCTTACCATCTTTGATGGTGCTACTATCTTATCCGAGATACATTTGTGTGGTGCTTATAACCTCTTGAGAATCAAAGAGGGGATGAGCACTTAACTGCCTTTGGAACTAAGTATGGTAGTTATCAATATTTGGTTATTCCATTTGGCTTGACCAATTTTCCTGCTTCATTCCAGAATCTTTTGAATGATATCCTTGCAGATTTCTTGGATATTTTTGTTGTAGTATACTTAGATGATATTATGGTCTTCTCTAGTTCTCAGGAGGAACATGTCAAACATGTGGCCTCTGTCCTCCAAAGACTGAGGGACAATAGTTTGTTTGCCAAAGCCTCAAAGTGTGTATTC
Source organism: Austropuccinia psidii (assembly GCA_023105745.1). Lineage (NCBI taxonomy): Eukaryota > Fungi > Basidiomycota > Pucciniomycetes > Pucciniales > Sphaerophragmiaceae > Austropuccinia > Austropuccinia psidii. The sequence continues at coordinate 10,984,277 of JALGQZ010000008.1, read as the reverse complement.
CGTGCCTCAAGTGTGGAATACTTGGGCTATGTTGTTTCAATTGAAGGCCCCAAGATGGATTCTTCCAAAGTTCAGAAAATCCTCAATTGGCCTCAGCCAAAGAACATCCAAGAACTCCAATCTTTCCTTGGCTTTTCCAACTTTTATTGTCATTTAATTAAAACTTATTCCCAAAAAATCTTTGCTCTCACTTTCTCCTTAAAAAAGATTCTCCTTTCATCTTCAATGAGGAAGCTCTTAGTCAGTTTCAAATAATCAAAGAAGCTTTCACCACTGCTCCTATCCTATCCCATTTCAATCCTTCTCTACCAAATATTGTAGAGACTGATGCTTCTGATTATGCCTTGGGTGCTGTACTGAGTCAGGTGAATGACTCAGGAAAGCATCCCATTGCATTTGATAGTTGCAAGCTCTTCCCAGCTGAGCTCAACTATGAAATTCATGAAAAGGAACTCCTTGGCATAGTTTGGGCTCTCAAGCGCTGGAGAGCCTTTCATCTTTCTCCTTCTGATTCCTTTGAAGTCTTGACAGACCACCCTTCCCTTCAATATTTTATGTCCTCAAAAGTCCTGACTTGCCATCAAGCCTGTTGGGCAGGGTTTCTCTCTAAATTTCACTTCTCTATTAATTACCGCCCAGGCAGACTGGCCACTTTACCAGATGCCTTGTCATGTCGGGACAACGTGTACCCAGAGACGGGGGTGGACTTCATCAGCAATAATCCTCAAAACTTCCATCAAGTTCTCAAGCAAAATGGAATTGAAGAGTCAAGATTTTTCTCAATCAAATTTGAAGTTCTCTCAGATTTAGTTGATCAAATTCAGAAGGCAGTATGGCAAGACAGAGATTATAAGGAAATTCTCAAGCAATTAGCAAGAGGTGAATAAGTCCCAGATTATACTCTTGAACCTCAAGCCAAATTGTTATTATTCAAAGATGGAGTAGTCAGACCAAGCAATAATGAACTTCAATTTGATATCCTTCAAAAGTGTCATGACTCATGTTTGGCTGGCCACCCTGGCCAGGAGAAGACCCTCAAGCTCATCAAGAGGGATTTTCATTTGTCTGGCATGAATCAAATTATCAAGGACTATGTGTCCTCATGTCAGAAATGTTCAAGAAACAAGAAAATTAATCATAAGAAGTTTGGATTACTCAAGCCTCCTCAAATTCCATATGGTCCTTGGAATTCACTATCAATGAACTTTATTACTCAATTGCCTCTTTCAAGCAACTTTGATTCAATTTTAGTAGTTGTAGACATATTCTCAAAAATCACAACATTTATTTCAGCTTAATCAGCAATTACTTCTTTGGACTTAGCTCAAATATTTATTAGTCATGTCTTTTCCAAACATGGTCTTCCAATCAGTATTGTTAGTGATAGAGGTTCATTATTTGTTTCATCATTTTGGACTCAATTGTGTCAGCAGCTCAAGATATCAGGAGATCTTTCAACTTCCTTTCACCCTGAAACAGATAGACAGACAGAGAGGGTGCATCAGATTCTAGAACAGTATCTTTGGATGTATGTCAGTTATCATCAAGATGACTGGCACACCTGGCTCCCTCTGGCTGAATTTGCCTATAATAATGCAGAACATTCATCAACAAAACAGTCACCATTTTTCACCATTTATGGAAGAAATCCCAGCTTTGACTCAATTCAAATTTCTCAAGATACACCTGCTGGAAAGGTATCAACAAAACTCCAATAAGTACAGCAAGTTGTCAAAGAAGAAATAGAGTCTGCAATAAAGCGTTTTGAGAAGTATGCAGATAGAAATAGAGAAATTCCACCTGATTTCCAACCTGTGGACAAAGTATGGCTAGCTTCCAAGAACATCAAGACAGCAAGACCCACCAAGAAACTTTCATAAAGATGGTTGGGACCCTTTGAAGTTTTCAAGAAGATTGGCAGCCATGCATATCACCTCAAGTTGCCTCAGTAATGGAAGGCAGTTCACCCTGTTTTCCATGTGTCCTTGTTAGAACCAGGGAAGCAATCAACTATCCCAAATCAACATCAATTGCCACCACCACCAGTCATAGTGGAAGAGCAAGAAGAATTGGAAGTGGCTCAGGTTCTGGACTCAAAACTCAAGAGAGGTACATTATGGTATCTAGTGGAGTGGAAAGGATTCAATGAAGACCCAGAAATAACAACTTGGGAACTGGCTTCCAACCTTACCAACTCCCCAGACCTTGTCAAGGATTTTAACACTATGTATCCAGACAAGCCTGGACCAAATCCCTCAAGAGTTTGATTTATGGTGCTTGGTGGGGATTGGAGTTTACAAAAGTAAGTTCCTCTACTGGCATGCACCTTTAAGGGGGTATTCTACCCAAATATGTTGTAAGCATCACCTTGGCCACTCTGTGAGAACTTGTCAATTTCTTTGGACAGGTTTAGAAGGCCTTGCAACATCAATACCCTCAAATTTGGACCTTTCATCAAGATATGGCCAGATCCCCTCCTTCCTTTTTATTCTTGTTCTTTCTTGCACAATTATTATTCCAAATTATGCCATTCAATATTATTCATGACATTCTTTAGCTCAAATTCATTTATGGAAAAGTTTCCTATTCTTTTATGATGCTTGGTGGGGAGTGGAAGTTATTAAAGTAAGTTCCATCTCCTGGTATGCATCTCTGAGGGCTTTACTTCTTGTAAAACAACACCTTGGCCACTCTGTGAGCATCAAATGTTTGGTTTTATCTCTTTCAGGAAAATTATGGCCAAAATCAAGCAACTCACCAAAAGAAGATCAATCCTCAGAAGTTTTATTTGTTCTATTTATTTAATCTCTTTTTCTCTCGATTCTTTCTTTACTTTTATTTCATCTCATTTTCTTTTACTTGTATGATCTATTTTTTATTTTCTTGTTTCAAAAGCAGTAGTCATCACTCCCATATCATGTTTGGGGAGTCAATTCATTCAATAATCAAAGAGCAAAACACTAGTAATGGTAAAGACCAGCTACAGATAATCCTCATCAAAATTTCTTCAAGGCTTTTCTGAACTTAACAGCCATGGCCTCTTCATAATAAACTGCCTCCTTGGCCAAAGCAATAGTGGGCTCCCCTGGAATAGCACTCTTCATAGCCTTATCAATAAACACCTCAGTCAAAGAATCAAATTCAGCAAATAAGGATGTGACCACCTTCTTGTTCACCCTTTTCTGATCAGTGAAGTCTCCAGTTATATTCCAGCAGCAATGGGTTTCAAAGATTGATTCAGGTTCTGGAGACATTGGGTCTCTGAAAGTGCTGGCCACAGGTGGTTGGATACTGGTAGAGGTAGAGGCAAGTGTGGATGGCCTGGTTGAGGATCTAATTGGAAGCTGAGGTGGTTGGGGGGACCTGATCACTTCCTGATTGGTGGTACTGGCTTGGACTGGGGATTGTGAAGGGGATTGGATTCTTCTTTTCTGGATTGGGGAAGTCATTTCAAGCTCTTCTCCTTCAATCTCATCACTTCCTTCAGCATCAGTATCAATTTCATCTTGAACCACCAAATTTCTCTTCAATTTTCCAAGTTTTCCATCTTTTCTGGTGACCAAAATGGGAACCTCTGGGGCCACTCCAATGGGATTTCCTTGGGGGTGAATGGATCCTCCAATGTTGGCCCAGGAACTGCTGGTATTATTCCATTGTTGGACACCTTTCATCCTGGAGACAGTCACTGAAGAAGAAGAAAAGAAACTATAGCAGTCAGTAGCACATCAGTTTTATGACCAATCAACTCACAATTGGAGTGACCAGAGGTGGCAGAAGAGGTGGGGGGTTCATCAACAGGAGCTTCCAATCAAAATCTTCCACCCTTCTTGATGCTGCTCCATAATCTCCTGGGATTGTCAGGAAATCTATAGTGGGTTTGGGAACAATTTCTTTTTCCAAGATTGCAGAATTGACACCTGGTGGACCTAGAAGTAGCATATTCAACACAAGGAATCCCTTTCCTCTGACAATTGGTGCAGGGTGGCTCAATACCTCTTACAGAATTGAAACCATTGTAATTTCTAGTTATGCAATAAATCTCTGTAGGGGTCATACTCTCTTCGGAAAGCTCCCTAAAGGTATCAAAAGCACCATGACCATAAAGTACAGAAGGTGGGGAATCAGAGTAGTTGGAATCACAAAGGGAAGTCAGCCTTGAACTCATCTTCAAGTCAAGTTTCAAAGTCAAGACCAAGAAAGTTATGGACAACTTCAAGTCAGCAAGTCGATTACGGCAATTTGAACTGCAATAATTGGTTGAAGCATAAGAAAAACAGAAGAAAATCATGAGAAAAAACTGTTCATAGGCCAAATTGGCCATTTTTATGCATTTGTGCACTTTGATGCATCTGGCTTCATTCTCCTTCAAAAACTTTGTTTTTTTCAATTATTCACCAAAATATGCCATCTTAATCATATTGGCATATTTGTGCACTTTGACACATTTTGGCTTCAGTCTCCTCCAAAATCTTTGTTTTATTCAGTTATTCACCAAAATATGCCATTTTAATCATATTGGCTTATTTGCGCATTTTGGCTCTTTTGGCCAAAAAACCCCATAAAACAACGATTTGGGGAAAAATTCAAGGAATTATGAAATACTCCAAAGCAAGAGAAAGGCCAATTTTGGCCCAACCCCAGAATGAAGACAATTTGATGAAACAGAAGTGGGTTGTTAGGACATAGACCTGAAATCACTTTTTATCATGAGCCATGAGGACTCAAGACAAATTGAGTGAAGAGCTCTAAAATGAGAAGAAGATCAAAAATAGAAGAAAAGGAGGAAGTGAAGAAAGTTCAAAGAAGGGGAGAAGAATCAGAATCAATTCAAAGAAGAAGGAATTAAAAGATGTGAAGATTAAAGGGATGGAAATTATGATTTATGAAAAGGAATTATGAGGGATGAGAATTGGGTAATTGGGGGGAAGAAACTTCAGTTGATCTTATCAAGAGTCACTACTCTTATGGTGCTCAGAGCTCACCACTTTCAAGAGGGGGTAATGTCACAGCCATGGAGACAGGCAGGGCATTAACACTCATTACTAATGGAAAATCTTCCAACACCTAATCAGCAAGGGGTTTCATGGAAGATTCACCAAATACAGTTCCAAACCTCAATACAGCTCAATACAGGCAAAACCCAAATACAGGATTCACCAAATACAGGCCTGCCTTCAATACAGGTGCAAATACCTGTATTTATTCAAATATCTGTATTGGATACACCAATACAGTTTCACATCTCAAATACAGGTTTCTCAATCATACAGTCATGGTTTCTCAACACTCAAACTCCAGGCTGGCACTTTTTCACATATACCAGCCCCCTTTCACCCACCTGGGGGTTTTCCCCCAGTTAATTAAAATATTTGATTTATTATTAAATATTATTTTATTTCTCATTAAAGAAATATTATTTTATTAATTATTAAGTTAGTCTTTGCCTTCCCTGTGAGCCTTAGAGGTAATTTCATATACCCAAAAGACCACAAATACAAAAATAACATATTAATATAAATAAAATAAATTTATTTATATTATTAAAATAAAAAAAATCAAAATATAAATATAAAATTATATTAAAAATAAAAAATTAATTACAATTTAAAAATAAAAATACATTGAATTTTGTAAGTATAAAATTACATTTATACTTGAAAAAATTAAGTAAAAATGAAATTTTAACAAAATTGTGAAAAAATAAATAAATTTGGAAAAAAGTTAAACAAAAATTATTATAACTTTTTATCCAATAAATAAATACATAAAATTTATTTCACCATTGGATTCCTCATAAAAAATCAGGTGGGGTCACCTCTGAGTGAAATTCTTGTAACTCAACTCTAAATAAGCTTAAATTAAGTTTTTAGTATTTTCAATACAAAAGTTGAAAATGCTCAAAACCTTAATTTAATTCACACCACATGTGGTGTTAACCATCAATTTTTGTGTTAAAATTGAGGTGTTGTGTTTAGTTTAGAGGTTATGAGGAATTGAAGTATTTTCAATTGAAATGTCAAAATGTGCGCGTGTATTACATAAGTGAACTTTGATTTACATATGAGGTGTCAATTATTACTGTATTGTACTGTACAATTGAATTGAATTACATATGTAAATTATAAGTATAATACATGATGAGTAATTAAAGGAAAAATAAATTGGAAAGATTAAATTTGGGGGGGGAAAAGGAACTCCAGCTCTAAGGGGGAGCTAGACCCCCAAATTCCTTGCTGACAGGCATGGGATGTCAAAATTCACGCAAAAGTTCATCACTTTTGGCCTGGAATCGAGCTACAGGGTCTGTGGACTCAATTGATGATGAGGTTTTGATACCAACTGGGGTAGTTTTAGCTGTTGCCAAGAGGGTAAAACTACCCTTAAGATAAAACAATCATAGTAAAAACGGTTTTAACTGGTTTCTGTGCCTCTGACACACATTCTGACGTGTTTTGAAGGCTCTAGGCCTGGTATTGCTATAGTAATGGCTGATTTAAGGGTCTAAAATGGCTAAAAATGGCTTAAACCAGCCCTTTTTGGTCTAAACCAGGATTCAATGATGCCATAATTGGCTTTTTTGTTGTCAGACTGTTTTTCACGACTGACAAGAGTAAATTTTACTTTTGGAGTAAGAAAATTGATGGCTATAAAAGAATGTCTTCTTTGCCCCACTTTTCTCTTCATGTTAGAATCTTTTCCTTTTATAATTAGTTTAAAAATTGTTAAACCAATCAATAAAAGATTCCAACCACCATTTATAAATCATTTTAATCCTTTTAACCACGTGAAAAAATCATTATAATCATTTTTTGTAACTCTTATAATCATTTTTACCCCTGAACCACCCAAAAGTGAATTAAAGCATCTTTCATCACTGTAAACTTTGTCACTTTGTTTCCAAATTCACTCTGGTCACTTTTGGGCGTGTTTTCTCTTTAATATTCTTTTTAAAGACCTTGTTATTTAATTAATTGCTTGCAGTTCTTTGCTCAATTAATTCCAATTGAAATTTCTTTTGAAGAAATTTCTTTTGTAGCCTTAAAATATCTCTTGTAGAGTATTTTTTGGATAAATTTTTATTGTTGATAAAAAAATAAATTTTTATAATATTATTGTTTTGTACTAATAAAGTTATAAACAATAAAATTGGCGTTTTCTCTCTTAAAAATAATATTTCATACTATTTTTAATTGATTTTTACCTTATACAAATTTTGAGGACAGGAAAAGTACTTGATTTTCAATCAAAGTTTCATATCCACACCTTACATTTGGGGGCCCAGCCGTGATATTTTACCTGTGACATATTTTTTTGCTCTTTTTAAATCTTTTTTTCTTATATTGAAAAATTTAAAAACATATAAAAAATACTTATAATTCAAAAAACCCATAAAAAAGAATTTTTTTCATATTATAAGTGAGGCTTATATTTTTATTTCTTTTTTGAAATATTTTTTTTTACTTAATTAATTGGTTTTTTTCATTAATTTTAGTGTCTGACAACGTGGTAAGACAAGAAAACATTGAAACAGCCTCAACAGTAACCAGCATTATCCCTGCCAGTACTGTTAATTCTGATCATAATAGTACTGTTATTGTGACTCAAAATAACCAACCTGAACCAATATCTTCTGAATTAATTAGCTTGGATATAAGTAATACCCTTCAGAAAGCCAAGAATTTGGCCAATAGTAAGTTTTTTTGACGTAAAAATACTATTTTAAGCCTTTTTAAACCATAATTATGCCTTCAACCAGGTCAGGAGCCAGCTACAACCCCTCAAGCAGCTCCCAAAAGGGTAATAGACGTGATTATGGCAGAGGCCAATCAGGTACAGAAGGAAAAGGGTCAGTTAATGACTTCCAAACAACTATAATGGGTCATTCTGAAGCTGATAATACCATTTTACCTTCAAAAAGAGCTGACACCGCCACAACAAGCCTCTGTGGACATATACAAAGCCAGCCACAGTGCATACAACAATGCACTCCAATTCAAGGAGTACCAGATCCTTGCAGACCTGTGGAAGAATTGCATGAATTCTTACCTGACAGTAAGAAAATTCTTGGGCCATCCCAACACTTGCAAATTGCTCAATGGATGGCATCCATTGATGGAGAAGAAAAACATGATGCTGTTGACACTAGAATGGAGGAAAAACAACCCTCCACCACCCAAACCAGTGCCAAAAACAGCCCCAGTGGCCAGCAGCAGCAATTCCAACGTGAAAAAGCAGCCACAAGCTCCAAACAAGAGCAAAGGGAAGGCACCAGCCCCAAAACCTTACAGCCAGGGCTACAGAATCCCAAAGATTCAGCAGGATGCCATGGAAAATGTATTTCAGATGGCCAGAACCATGATGGAATTACAGAAGAAGGAGGAAGCCAGATTAAGATTCCAGAAATGATTTCTGATATATTTGATTCCATCCCAGAGTTGTATGATGCCATAAATGACGTGAAAAAACATCTTTCTGATAAAAATGAAACCATTTGTAACAACATTAAAACAAACAACCTGAGTCTGTGCCAAATTAATGAAACACTTATGTGTTTTGAAAAAGTTTTAAGAACAATTAAGAATTCCAATAATGATGATTCTTCTAACAATAAAATAAATGAACAATCTGCCATTATTAAAGAATTAACAGATAAATATTCTAAATTCAATATTGATGACATAATTGAAACAAGAATTAAACAAGCCATAAATATTATCAAAACAGATAACAAGAAAGTCCTTGATGACATTTCAAATTCATTTACTGAATTAAATACATATACCATTGCCTTGAAAAAGTGTTTTGATGCTTCACAAGAAGAAGTATCAAAATTATCAATGAAATTGAATCAAGTCACTGCTGATAATACAAGACAGACAGAGTTATGGCAAGAACTGACACATAAGGAAGACATGTATAAAATTGAAGTAATAAATTTAATACAAAGCTTCCAACATGAATACAGAAATTCCCAAAGGTGTAGCAACAGTAAAATGAATGACATTGAACAAATAGTGAACACCTTACCAAGAATGTCTACACCTCTAAATCAAAATGAGGGCACAAGAATTTCAAATCCACAAGTATTGGATCCTTATAATTCACAATTAAAAAATGAATTATCCACTTCTTTTCATAACTTGGAACCATCAATGGGCCAAGCACTCTTGAAAGAAGTGCCAAAACTTAAAGAATGGCCTCACTTCAGTGGTGAAGGAGAGTATGACCATATGGAATTTATTAGAGGTATTGACATGATCAAAGAGGATTTTGAATTACCAGACAGATTGGTAACAGCCAGGTTTATCACCTTGTTTACCAGATCAGCTCACAGATGGTACATCAAAATAAGACAAGCACATGGACACCAGGGTTGGACTTGGTGGAAAACCCAAATCATCAACAAATGGGCAAATGATGCTTGGAGGTTTAAAGTTGAAACAGCCTTTGAATCTGCCAAATTTAATGCTGATAAAGACAAAGCTTTACCATGGTTTTGCCAACAGAAGGACAGATTAACAGCATTATATCCTGACATGTCAGAATTTATGATCCATAGAAAAATTCTGAGACAATGTGGGGGTGACTTAGAGCATGCTGTCAAAAGCAGGACTACTGAACAATCTTCAGCAGAGGATATTATCAATATACTAGAAGAAGTAACCACCAGAACCAAAATTGGTTCTAGTAGGGTGAATCTCAAAACAAGGTTTAATACACCTTGGAAAGATTCTGTGGACAAAAGCCCCAAAGAAAATTCTAGTAATATTAAATATAAATCTGCAGATACAGTCAGAAAATGCCATATTTGCCAAAGCACCACCCATTTAGCCAATACATGTCCAAAAAGGGGGAAAATCAATGAAATTGACATTGAAAAGGGACCAGATGTTGAAAGAGAAGACATAATTGAAGACAATTCAGATGATAAGTCATCCATATTTTCTGAATCTTCAAAAGATATAGAAAATATCAATGCCACTTTTGACATCATGGAATCTTATTCCCACTTACCACAATTGAGCAATGGTCAAGTTGATTTATCAAAAGTTCAAGATGCACAACTTATGAAGACAAAACCAAACAGAGGAAAAGGTTATACAGCTGGTAATTCCTGTATAACAGAAGTGGTGATTGACAACAAGCCCACCAAACTTTTGCTTGACCCAGGAGCCTTCTGCTCTTGTGTTGGAAAATCTTTTCTTAAGACTTGTGTACCAAATTTTGAAGACCAATTGTTACCAATTGATGGTATAAAATTCAACAGTGCAAGTAACCCAATGAAAGCATTAGGAATCTTTGAGACCAATGTCATATTCCCACACATAAATGGGAACTTAAGGATCACAGTTGAATTTGTTGTTATGGAAAATTGCTCTAGTACCCATTTTATATTGGGAAATTACTATTTAATCATGTATGGAATAGATTTACATAATAACAAAGACAGATACTTTACAATTGGGGACAATAAGCGCCAGAAATTTGCCATTTTACCATTTAAAAGACAAATTACAGTAAACAAAGTATCACCAGTCAACCTAGAGTTAGAGAAATTCAAGTCTTAACAGTTAAATGAGGCTGAAATAAGCCTTCATCTGACTGTTAAACAAGAAAATGAACTTTCTTCCCTTTTGTATGACCACAGAGGAGCATTTGCTACAGACAAAGAACCCCTGGGAGCAATTATTTGTCATGAAGTTGACATCATTCTTAATATTGAGAGACCTTATCCACCACTCTTAAGAAGACCTGCTTATCCAGCAAGTCCAAAATCAAGAAAAACTCTAGAAATTCATATCAAAGAACTTCTGGACCTTGGTTTAATAAGAAAAGTAGGCCATAATGAGGAAGTAGAAATAACTACACCAGTTATAGTGGCGTGGCATAATGGAAAATCCAGAATGGTTGGGGACTTTAGAGCTCTGAACACTTACACTGTCCCAGACAGATACCCAATACCAAAAATCCAAATTGCCCTTACTCAAATATCTCAAGCAGTGTATATAACCACTATGGATGCCCTTAAAGGATTCCATCAAAATGTGGTAATACCAAAAGCAAGAAAATACTTGAGAATTATTGTTCATTGTGGAGTGTATGAATACTTAAGGATGCCCTTTGGTATCAAAAATGCACCTTCACACTTCCAAAGAATGATGAATGAAATCTTCCCTGAAGAACTCTCAGAGGGATGGTTAATCATTTACATTGATGACATTATTATCTGCTCAAAGACCTGGGAGGAGCACATGTACAGATTATCAAGAGTTTTGACAAAAATCCAATCAGTAAACATGAAAATCTCCTTGAAAAAATGTCATTTTGGATTTAAGGAACTTAAAGCATTAGGACATGTTGTATCTGGTTTGTCCCTTGGAATTGACAAAAACAAAGTTGCAGCAGTATTGTTAAAACCCATGCCTCAGAATAAGAAGGAAATTCAGTCATTCTTAGGTTTTGCAGGATATTACAGGAAACACATTAAATATTTTGCATCCATAGCAAGACCACTTTATAAGTTGTGTGACAAAGACACAGTATTTGAAATGACTGTTGACAGAGTCAAAGCTTTTGAGTGTCTAAGGGAAGCATTGACCACTGCTCCACTCTTACTGATGCCAGACTTTAAATTGCCTTTCAAACTGTATATTGATGCATCAAGGGATGGACTGGGTGCTGCACTTCACCAAGTTCAGATCATACAAGATAAACCTGTAGAAGGACCCATATGTTTCATATCCAGGCAAATCAAACCAGCTGAATCCAGATATGGAGCAAGTCAGATGGAATGTCTATGCCTTGTCTGGGCCTTGGAAAAATTGAACTACTTTTTAGAGGGATGTGTTTTTGAAGCAATAACAGATTGTACAGCTGTCAAATCACTTTTGAACATGAAAACACCCAAGATAAGAATTGTAGCATCTTATGCCAATTACTTAACAAAGACTGTAAAGACAACTCTCTAATACATGCCTTGGATGAATTATGGAGAAAATCTTATGATGAAGGAAGATTTCACCTACTGGATGGTATAATTTACCACAGAACCAAGCACACATGTGTAATGACAGTTGTAGACAGGTCATTAATCCATCTTGTACTGAAAGAATGCCATGATAGTCCCTTTTCAGGACATCTATCTGAAGACAGAACAAGAGAAAAAGTAAAGACCTGCATATGGTGGCCAATGTGGCAGAAAGATGTTGCAGAGTATTGCAAAACCTGTGACAGATGCCAAAAGGCAAATGAATCCACAGGCAAAAGACTTGGAAATATGATAAAAATCCAAGAACCAAACAGACCTTGGGAAATTGTCCATATGGATTGGGTAACAGGCCTACCACCAGGAGGTGACAGGAGCTATAATGCTTGCCTAGTAATTGTGGACAGATTCAGTAAAACTCCAATCTTTTTACCATGTCACAAAGATGATACAGCCATGGATACAGCTCTTCTGATATGGAATAGAGTAGTGTCATGGACTGGGATATTTACAAATATCATCAGTGATAGAGATCCCAAATTCACTTAAGCACTATGGACAAATCTTCACCAATTATTTGGCACTAAACTGTCTTTCTCTACAGCCTACCACCCACAAACTGATGGCCTGGCTGAATGAATGATCCAAACCTTAGAGGACATGGTGAGAAGATTTTGTGCATATGGCCTTGAATTCAAAGATTGTGATGGATTTACCCATGATTGGTGTACTCTGTTGCCAGCACTGGAATTAGCTTATAAAACATCAATCCATGCCAGTACCAATCAGACTCCTGCTATTCTAGAAAAAGGATGGAACCCCAGGTTACCCCAAGATTCCTTGAGGAAAGACTTAATTGAAATACATCCAACAGCTGCTAGCTTCAAAGGAATGCTAGACAAAGCTAGAAAGCATGCAGTAAGATGCATGGAGGATTCTTTTGCATATGCTAAAGACAAATGGGATAAATCACATGCATCTCCAGATTTCAAAGTGGGGGACCTAGCTCTTGTATCCACCACTAACTTCAATAACATCAAAGGATGTAAAAAGTTGAAAGACTCCTTTGCAGGACCTTTTGTGATTAAGGCCCTCCATGGAGAAAATGCTGTTGAAGTAGAGTTATCTGAAGAACTTAGCAACAAGCACCCCACATTTCCAGTAAGCTTGATAAAACCATATAAATCTAGTGATGCTGAGAAATTTCCCTTGAGGAATAAGATTCCCCAATTTATACCTCCTATTGAGACATCTGGTACTGAGAAAGTTACCAAAGTTCTTAAAGAAAGGAAATTAAGAACCAAGAAGGTAAGGGAATACCTTGTTAGGTACAGAGACCCAACTTGTGAAGATGAATGGTTAGAAGAAAAAGATATACCAGAAGCTACCAAACTCCTCAGGAGATTCAGACATACTAGAAGCACCAATATTACAAAGTAATATTCTTTTTTAGGGGGAGGGAATGTGAGCCTTAGAGGTAATTTCATATACCCAAAAGACCACAAATACAAAAATAACATATTAATATAAATAAAATAAATTTATTTATATTATTAAAATAAAAAAAATCAAAATATAAATATAAAATTATATGAAAATAAAAAATTAATTACAATTTAAAAGTAAAAATACATTGAATTTTGTAAGTATAAAATTACATTTATACTTGAAAAAATTAAGTAAAAATGAAATTTTAACAAAATTGTGAAAAAATAAATAAATTTGGAAAAAAGTTAAACAAAAATTATTATAACCTTTTATCCAATAAATAAATACATAAAATTTATTTCACCATTGGATTCCTCATAAAAAATCAGGTGGGGTCACCTCTGAGTGAAATTCTTGTAACTCAACTCTAAATAAGCTTAAATTAAGTTTTTAGTATTTTCAATACAAAAGTTGAAAATCCTCAAAACCTTAATTTAATTCACACCACATGTGGTGTTAACCATCAATTTTTGTGCTAAAGTTGAGGTGTTGTGTTTAGTTTAGAGGTTATGAGGAATTGAAGTATTTTCAATTGAATTCAATTGAAATGTCAAAATGTGCGCGTGTATTACATAAGTGAACTTTGATTTACATATGAGGTGTCAATTATTACTGTATTGTACTGTACAATTGAATTGAATTACATATGTAAATTATAAGTATAATACATGATGAGTAATTAAAGGAAAAATAAATTGGAAAGATTAAATTTGGGGGGGAAAAGGAACTCCAGCTCTAAGGGGGAGCTAGACCCCCAAAATCCTTGCTGACAGGCATGGGATGTCAAAATTCACGCAAAAGTTCATCACTTTTGGCCTGGAATCGAGTTACAGGGTCTGTGGACTCAATTGATGATGAGGTTTTGATACCAACTGGGGTAGTTTTAGCTGTTGCCAAGAGGGTAAAACTACCCTTAAGATAAAACAATCATAGTAAGAACAGTTTTAACTGGTTTCTATGCCTCTGACACACATTCTGACGTGTTTTGAAGGCTCTAGGCCTGATATTGCTATAGTAATGGCTGATTTAAGGGTCTAAAATGGCTTAAACCAGCCCATTTTGGTCTAAACCAGGATTCAATGATGCCATAATTGGCTTTTTTGTGGTCAGACTGTTTTTCACGACTGACAAGAGTAGATTTTACTTTTGGAGTAAGAGAATTGATGGCTATAAAAGAATGTCTTCTTTGCCCCACTTTTCTCTTCATGTTAGAATCTTTTCCTTTTATAATTAGTTTAAACATTGTTAAACCAATCAATAAAAGATTCCAACCACCATTTATAAATCATTTTAATCCTTTTAACCACGTGAAAAAATCATTATAATCATTGTTTGTAACTCTTATAATCATTTTTACCCCTGAACCACCCAAAAGTGAATTAAAGCATCTTTCATCACTGTAAACTTTGTCACTTTGTTTCCAAATTCACTCTGGTCACTTTTGGGCGTGTTTTCTCTTTAATATTCTTTTTAAAGACCTTGTTATTTAATTAATTGCTTGCAGTTCTTTGCTCAATTAATTCCAATTGAAATTGCTCTTGAAGAAATTCCTTTTGTAGCCTTGAAATATCTCTTGTAGAGTATTTTTTGGATAAATTTTTATTGTTGGTAAAACAATAAATTTTTATAATATTATTGTTTTATACTAATAAAGTTATCAACAATAAAATTGGCGTGTTCTCTCTTAAAAATGATATTTCATACTATTTTTAATTGATTTTTACCTTATACAAATTTTGAGGACAGGAAAAGTACTTGATTTTCAATCAAAGTTTCATATCCACACCTTACATTCCCTCACCTGTTCAGTAGAATCCTCGTGGCCATATCCTTTATTAATCCTTTTCCCTTTTCCGAACAGGTTGAAACAGTGATACAGGATTAGTTGTGATTGGCTCTTTATTATTGCTTTCCTTTTTCTCTCATATCTTTAATGCTTATTATTTTATGACTAGGAATTTATTCTCTTATTTCATTACTGTTATCAATTGAGTATTTATTCTGAGCCCTCCATAAGTAAGTATGTTCACTGAGTGCCAGGTCCTCTTCATTTAGAAGAGCCCCTGTGACAGATTGATATAACCTGATCAATATCCAGGATTCCAGAATGTGTAAGACTAAACCTGCTAAGGGAAAAGGTAACACTGCTGGGGCATCTTGTATTACATTAATCCTAATTAATTAGGTTTAAGCCAAAGTAAATTTGGACACAGGTGCATTTTGCACTTGTGTAGGCAAAAACTACCTTCAAGTCATATTTCCTGAATGGAAGAACCATCTATTACCAATAGAGGGTGTGCAACTTAATAGTTCCAGTAATAATATATACCCCTTGGGAATATTGGACACTAATCTTGTATTTCCACCCGCTGAAGGAAGTGTGAGAAAGAAGACAGAGATATTAGTAATGGAAAATTTTAAAACTAAAAATATTATTGTTTGAAATGACTACTTAGGTATTTATAGTATTGAAATCAATAACCATAAAGATAGATATCTTACAGTTGGACAAAAAAAGACAAAAGTTTTCTTTTTCCAATATGTCCAAACAAATATCAGTAGTATCTTCAAAGAAAGATACTTACAGAGAGGAGTTTGTGACTGATCAACTTGTTGAAGCACTGATTAATCCATCATTATCATCCAAGATGAGGCATGAGCTTATTGATTTTTTATACACATAGAAATATTCATTTGCTTCAGATAATTAACCATTAGGCTCTACTAGAGTACAAGAAGTTTATATTACTTTTAATATTGACAGACCATACCCTCCAGTACTTAGAAGACCAGCTTACCAAGCGATCCCTAGAGCTAGATAAGCCTTGGAAAAACATATCCAAGAGTTAATACAACTTTGTGTACTATAAAAAGTAGACCATAATGAGGAGGTTGAAGTGAACACTCCTGTCATCATTGCTTGGAATAATGATAAATCAATAATGGTTGGAGAGAATAGAGCATTTAATACTTACACAGTTCCAGATATGTATCCAATTCCTGGAATCCAAAAAACTTTGACCCAATTATCCAAAGCCTAATATGTAACCTCCAAGGATGAAACAAAAGGCTTTCATTAAACTTTTTTGACACTAAAATCCAAGAAATTAAGTAGAATTATCACTCACTGTGCTATTTATGAATATCTTAGAATTCCATTTGGTATTAAAAATGCTCCATCTCATTATCAAAGAGTGATTAATACCAGCTTCCTCACATAATTACCTCAAGGATGGCTCATTATTTATATTGATGATATAATAACATGTTCAGACTCATGGCCTTTCCATCTTGGAAGACTTGAAAAAGTACTTGACAAAGTTTGAGGAGTCAATATGAAGATTTCACTAAAGAAATGCAGCTTTGGCTTTGAAGAACCTGAAGAATTTGTACATATTGTTTCTGGTTTAAGCTTGGGTATTGATAATAATAAAATAGCAGCAGTGTTAATTAAGCCAATACCCCAGAATGAGAAAGAAATGATGTCTTTTCTTGGATTTTCCAGCTATTACAGGAAACACCTGAAAGAATTTTCAATCCTAGCCAAGTTTCTCGATAGAATATGTGATCAAAAGACATTATTTGAGATGAAATGCAAAAGAATTAAAGTTTATGAGAAGATAAGGAAAGCTCTTACAGAAGCACCCTTACTCCTTAAGTCAGAATGGAATATACCTTTGAAATTGTAAATTGATTCATGTGAAGATTGATTAGGGGAATCCCTGAATAAAGTCCAAATTCTTGATGACAAACCTACAAAAGGGCCAGTTTTTTATATCCCAAGGCAAATAAAACCAATAGGAGGCAGATATGGGGAAAGCCAAATGGAGTGCGTATTCTTGGCATGGGCACCCATGAAATTCCACTATTATCTTGATGTGAGTTTTTTTGAGTTGATAACTGACTGTAACGCCGTAAAATCACTTCTAAAAATGAAAATAACCCACAGACATATGTTGAGAGGAAAGATAGCCATTCAAGAATAAAGACGTAACATCACTAGCATTCATAAAGCAGGAAATATTCATAAGAATTATGATGGACTTATTAGAGGGTCATTAGCCAATACTCCTGAAAACCCAGCATATGTACCTTTCAAAGCAGAACCACAGATTCCAATTGAGGTAATTAACATAACTGATATTGGGACTGAACTCTTTGAAGAAGTAAGAGAGTATTATAAGCAGGACAGGAATTGCCATATCTTGATGGCCTTGTTGGATAAACACTGAAAAGACACATCTGTGGTTAATTAACTAGATGAAATAGGGAAAAATTCCTATTCTCAAGGAAGATTTCACTTGCTTGATAGCATGATTTACCACATAGCCAAGCATTCTTGTGTACTAGCATTATGCAATAGTTTTCCTATAAATACCATTCTTCATGAATGTCATGATATTATCTATTCCGTACACCTGTCAGAAGAAAGAACACTTGGAAAAGTAAAATACTATGCATGGTGGCCATCTTGGAGAAAAGAGACCATTTCATACTTCCATATCTGTGACAGATGCCAAAATGAACACAGAATTACAGGTTAGAAATTTGGATTTATGATCCCTATTAAAGAACTAAGATCCCCTTGGGAAGTTGTTCACATTGATTGGGTCACAGCACTTCCTCCAAGTGGTTACAGAAGCTATGATTCTTGTTTGGTCATTGTAGACAAGTATTGCAAAACTCCCATATTGTTACCATGTCATAAGGATGAAACTTCTATGGATACAGATATCCTTTTTTGGAATGGAAGTATTTCTCATACAGGGGTGTTTAAGAATATCATAAGTGACAGAGACCTGAAGTTCACATCTGCACTTTGGACAAATCTTCATAGATTGTTTGGGATCAAGTCATCATTTTCTACAGCATACTACCCTCAACCTGATGGCTAGCAGAGAGAATGATTCAAATTTTAGAGGACATTATAAGGAGATTCTGTGCCTATGAGTTAGAATTCAAAGACTGATATGGACTTACCCATTACTGGTGCACTCTAATTCCTGCATTGGAGCTGAAATATAAAATATAATTTCATTTTTCCACAGGTCAAATTCCTGCTATGTTAGAAAAAGGATGGAATCCAAGACTCCCAGAAGACACACCGAGGAAAGACTTAATTTAAAACCACCCTACAGCTTCCAGATTCAATATTAAGCTTGATGAAGTGAAACATCATGAAAAACAAAGCATGAATGACACTCTTTACTATGCAAAACAGAAGTGGGACAAGAGTCATAAAGGGTTCAAAGGAGGGGAGTAAGTTCTAGTTTCAACCTTGAATTGTAATAATATCAAAGGCCCAAAAAAACTTCAAAATTCCTATGTAGGAACTTTTGTTATTTCTTCCTTCAATGGAGCCAATGCAGTTCAAGTGAAATTGAGGGGTGAATCAGAAAATATACACCCCACCTTCCAGTCAGCTGGGTAGAACCTCCTCAACTATCTGATAAAGAATCTTTTCCTTTAAGTAATGCAACTCCTTTAACTGCACCATCAGTGGGACGGAATGAAGACAAAAATATAAATAAAGTAATTCAAGAAAGGAGAATTAGGGGTAAAAATCAAGGAGAATATCTTGTCAGATATAGAAATCCAGTACATGAAGATGAATGGCTGGAAGAATAAGACATACCTGAATCAGATAAACATTTGGGAAGATTTAAACAGGAAAGGAAGCGATAGGCCTCCATATGCCTATGAATTTTCTTTAAATCAATTTATCTGAGTAATATGAAGAGGTTTGATAGTGGAAATTAACCCCCTTTGTGGCCTTTTTATTCTTAATATCATTAATAGAATTGTAGTACAGTTTTAGTTTTTGGGAAGAGGGAATGTGAGCCTTGAGGTATATTTTACATACCCAAATAGGCCACAATAAATATTAAAAGAAATTCTGAGTTATGCATAACCCATAAATCATGCATATATCCAAAATTCATCATTTTTGATTTAAGAGAAGATGAATAACTTTTTTGTGAGTAGGTAAATCAATGGATTTAAGGCCAGATTTGGATTCTACACAAAAATTACCTAGGGTAGCTCCATAGAGGGAATAAGCTTAAATTAACTGTATGAGGTGGCAATATGAAAAATACTTCAATACCACATAGAAGAATTGTGAAAATATTTGTTTTTCTCAATTTCACACCAGAATAATGGAAATTTGAGAAATCTCATGTTGCATATAAGCTAAGATTAGTGTTATTCATTTTTGTGGCACTTAAAAACATAGTATTCCTACATACAGGTTTGGTACAGCCATTGTGGATATCAGTATTTAAGCCTAAATTACTATTTTTGACATGGAAATAGCTCAGGCAAACAAAAGACATCAAAGAGGGCCAGTGTACCCAACTTCCAAGGCCTCTGAGGCATGGACAGCTCTAAAGACCGGATGAATGGCTGATCATGGCTCAATTATTATACTAAAACCTTTTGGTAGCTTAGTTACCAAGTTAAAATCCCATTAAATCATCCAAAAATTGCAAATAAGCTGCTATTTTGACATGAAAAGGCGTTAAAGAGAATCTTAGACCCCTGTGACAATGTTGATTCTTACTTATTTTCCATGTATGAAACCTCAAAGAGTAATAAAAACTCCTCTTGAACTAGTATCCATTGATTTACCTCATACAAACTAGCTATACTGTGCTATTTGCAATTCTGTTTAGAAATGAGGTAAAAAATTCAAAAATTCATTAAAAATAAAATTCTTAAAGAATTATTCTTAAACTTTCAACAAAAGGGTATAATGTTAGATTTAATCAAGAAACTAAAAACAGATATGGTATCATAAGTAAAATTCAAAGTTTTACTTTCATTCCATTTTTGATGATTCCACGTGAAAAACTGAATCTTCAAAAACTCACGGAAAATACAAGCTGTTATGGAATCTTCAATAACATTGATAAATCTGAGAAATTAATTTTCATTTGGAAACAAAAAGAATATTTACAGTTGTTACTCCTTTTATTCTTAACCATAAATGCATTGGTAGGCATGTAAAAGCCTTAATTAAGTAAGTATGATAATCTTACATGACAACAGATGATGCAATCACTAATTTAAAAAGGATAATCTATTTCTCACTCACTGGTTTTTCATTTTTCTCCACAGAACGCCTCTGTGAGCTGTTGTTGACTTAGAAGAGGCCTCCTCTTGCTGTTTTTTCTAAATCATCTTAGTATCCAATTATACCTTTATCAGCAACAAGTAAGTATTAGTTACATCTTTTCTTTAGTATTTTAATCTTTAAGAATCAATCAGAAAGATGTGAAATTATAGAAAAAAACTATAATTTTCTGTAATACTGTTATAAATGAAATGGTGATCCTTTAAATCCACAATATATCTGTCAAATCTCTCTACCAATTCTTTTCAAGGTTTATTGGAGTATTAGTGAGTGTTTTTAATTAATTCTTAAATTGTTTCTCTATTATTAGTTTTTTTCAAGAATTATATATTAAAATACTTTTATTATTTTAATAAAGAAGATTTATCATTGAATACTTCTTGTAATTTATTCTTGTAGAAAATTACTTCTTACTGTTATAATCACTAGTAGTGTATAAGAAGTAACATAAATAATTAATTAATGAATTAATTTTGTTTATAATGATTCATATTATCATATTTCATAAGAACAGTCATAGTAATGTTGATTAATAGTAATATTATCACCCACTTAAAAGACAAATCTTAAATTGTAGTAATAAGCATCCTAAACTTCCACTAAGATTGATAATAACTTATAAATTTGGTGATGCTGAATATTTCCCCTTAAGGAATAAAGCTCCCCAAGGTATAGCTCCTTGCTAAACATCTATTACTGAAAAATTACTAAAGTTCCCAAAGAAAGAAAGTTGAGGACTAATAAATTAAGGGAATAACTTTCTCAGATACAGTAATCCAGCTTGTGAAGACAGATGGGTAGCAGAAAAGGACATAGCTGAGTCTGAAAAGCTTTTCAGAATATTCAAACATACCATAATAAATGATATTAGAAAGTAATATTTTTTAGGGGGAGGTCATCTGAGCCTCAGAGGTATTTTCATATACCCAAAAGACCACAAAACTTTAAAGTAAGTCATGATTAAAAATGGAAAAATTTCATTTTTGAATAAAAATATACAATTTAAATATAAAAGTGAAATTTATAAAAAAAATTTAATAATAAATTTACATTAAAAATTTAAAAATGTGAAAATAAATTTTTATCAAAAATATTGAAAATAGAATATCCTTTGGAAAAAAGTTAACAAAAATTATTATACCTTTTTTCCAATGAACAAAAATATTCAAATTTTTTCACCACTTGATTCTTGACAAAAGATAAGGTGGGGTCACATCTGAGTGAAAATTCTGGAATCAAACTCTAAATAGGGTCAAATTTAGTTTATAGTATTTTCTGTATGGAAACCTAAAAGTCCTTGGAACCTCAATTTAACTTACACCAAATGTGGTGTCAACCATCCATTTTTGTGTTAGAATTTAGTTATGATGTTTATTTTAGAATCTATGAGTAATTGAAGTATTTCAGATCAATATGTCAAAATGTGCACATTTATTACATATGTAAAATTAAGAATTACAGTTTTGTACTGTGATTTCATACTTGAATTTCATGTTTAAGCTTTAAGTATATTACATGATGAGTCATTAAATGAAAAATAAATTGGAAAGATTAATTTTTGGGAGGGAAGGAATCTTGCCTCTAAGGGTTTCATACTTCCCCAGATTCATTTCTTAAATGTGTGGGATGTCAAAGTCAATGAAAGATTTCATCACCTATGGCCTTGAATTGAGTAACAGGGTCTATGAATCAATTCATAATGTGGTTTTGATACCAACCATGGTAGTTCTAACTGCTTCCAAGAGGTTGGAAAGGTGAATGAAAATTGTTTTAACTGTTTATTTGGGTCTAACACACATTCTGATGTGTTTCGAAGACTGTAAACCACCTATTGCTATAGAAATGGATGGTTTAACATGCAAAAATGACTAAAAAAGTCCCTTTTTGGTTCAGTTATTTCATTTAGGTTCTCACATATGATTGAAGTAATCTTTAACCTTTCAGTAAGAGGATTGGTGGCTGTGAAATAATGTCTTCTTTTCCCACCTTTCCTTTTATGGTTATTTTAAACATTGTTAAAAAAATCAATGGAATCTTCCAACCACCCTTTTACAAATAACTTTAAACCTTTTAACAAAGTTAAAAATAATTATAATCACTGTTTTTAACTCCTTATTTTCAATTTTACCCCTGAACAATGCCAAAATTAAATTAAAGCATATTTCATCACTGTAAGCTTTGTCACTTTGTTTCTGAATTCACTCTGTTCACTTTTGGGCTTGTTTTCTCTTTGATAACCTTTTTAGAGACTTTTTCACTTAATAAATTTCTTGAACCTCTTTTCTCAATTGACTACAACTGAAATTTCTCTTGAAGAAATTTCTTTTGTAGCCATAAATATATCTTGTAGAGTTTTTTTAGATAAATTTTCATTTTTTATAAAGCAATAAATGTTTATAACATGATTATTTTCTACTAAAAATTTAGAAATAATAATTTTGGTATTTTTTCTTTTAAAAATTTTAAAATTACTCTTCTGACATAATTTCACCTTATACAAATTTTGGGGACAGGAAAAATTACTTGGATTTCAATAAAATCTTAATATCCACACATTACATCAAGGTCATTCAAGCACATTAATTCTGATTTTTAAGTGGAAATTTGACCAATCAACCCATAATTTTACAAGATTTTGTCTCAATCCTTTATTTAAAAGAAAAATGTACTTTTTGGCTTATTTTGTTAATCAAGGAAAGTCTGCTATATAAATCCATGTAAAAGAAATTCATAATTCCATTGTAATGGAAAGAGAAATCATTTCAAATCAATCAACAAAGCCCATAATCAAAATTGGATAAGAAAATAATAAATTTACTGTTGTAATAAGATTATGCGATTTTTTTCATATATAATCATCACCCAGTTAGAATAACGTTTTTTTGAGTTATTTTTTTATGAATCCAAATATATCCAGGTACTTCCATTATGAATACTAATAAATAGATCAAATTCTTTATTGTATTGGACAAAAATTCTTACCAACTATTGTGGTATTCCATACCATTTTTTTTCACCAGGCTCAAGCTCATAGTAACCCACAACAGCAGTAAATCCAGCCTACAGGCAGACTTACACTCAAGTTTTACACCAAAAGGTCAATTTTACAGCAAGAAGCTGGATTTAACTCATAAAACCATGGCACAGGCACCAAAGGGCAGGCTATGTGCTTAAATAAATTATTCAATTTCATTATTCATATGTAAAAACCAAGTTACATATAGTAAACTAGTTACAAGAAATAAGGTACCACCCTTTAAATTACACACCCCACCCAGCTTTACACCCCCTTACAGCCACAGGACTCATGCAGCAAGAAAATGACACATGCATTAGTTATACAGCCAACTTGCATTCAAAGTCACATGATGCAAAG
Source organism: Austropuccinia psidii (assembly GCA_023105745.1). Classification (NCBI taxonomy): domain Eukaryota; kingdom Fungi; phylum Basidiomycota; class Pucciniomycetes; order Pucciniales; family Sphaerophragmiaceae; genus Austropuccinia; species Austropuccinia psidii. The sequence goes on along the minus strand of JALGQZ010000008.1, from coordinate 10,960,292 downwards.
CTCAGCTCCATGGAATTCCTGCAATTCATTTACAACACAGCCCAGGAGTACCTTATCTTATATCCACAGTAACCCCACTTAAAACCTTAAAACATATTTATTTACACCACTCATCACCTCATGCAAACCAAAGCAAGTTACAACAGGTTGCATGCAGTACACAATTTTAATTAAATCTCAACCACATGACTATGCACAGCATGTGCCAAACTCAAAAAATCACATCAGCTCATACATAACAGTAAATTCACCAGTGCAAGAAATTATCACCTGACTTCATTTTAAAGTTCAAAAAGAAGAAAAACAACCATGACACCTGCATAAATTACACAGCCACTTCTACCAAACCTAAAATAGGACATATGCAAAGGAATTACAAGGTCATCATGTGATACTGTATCTACCAACAGAATATCATGTGACAGAAAAGAGGCTGTGCACAAGAAAAATCCTCAGCCAAAATGAAATCACCTCATGCATGCAAGGAAAATACAAGAATATCACATCATAATTAGTCCACCAAAAGACAATCATGTGATAAATGGAGGCTGTGCAGAGAGAAAATTATCACCAAACCTTAAATCACCTGACCCATGCAAGAAAGGTCCTCACCAAAAACAGAGTCACATGATGAAATCAAGAGGAATTAAGGTGGAAAAAGACAGCTCCCATGGAGGGCCCCCTGGGCTCCCAAAAGGTATAAATAGAGGGGCTCTCTCCCCCAAATTTCAAAATCCCCCCCATGCAAATATATCCTATGCAAATTATATCCACTGCACAGTAGGAGCATAGGAATAATTCATCCCTCACCTGGGAGGTAGTCCAGTATATTATAGTAAAATTTACTTGCCCAGTAGCTAAGCTCAGTGGAAGTATAGTGTTGAAGATTACCCAGTAGCTAAGCTCAGTGGAATCTTATTATTATTAAAAGAAAAATAAAAATTACCCAGTACCCAAGATTAGGGTTACTACTCTATTAAAATAATTTATCCAGTAAAATTAACACCATTTAACAGATTTAAAAAATAACTTACCCCTTTAAAAATTCAATATCAAAGAACCTTACCTCTTAAATTCAAAAAATAAAATTTTATCTTATTATTAAACACTCTTAAAAAAAAATAACAAACCTTTCAAAAATTATTTTACTCTATTATAACTATACCTTAACAAAATTACCTTTATCAACACCAATCAAATTTTCCAGAAAAACCTTAAATAACCCATCCTACCAAGGAATTATAGCCAAGAAGAAACAACTCACCTCAATTTCACCAAGAACTATCAAAATTAAAACAGACAAGTATTTCATTAAATCTAAAAATTAACCAAATTACTGACATTATTTTTCATATTATTTATTGAATAGGTCTGATCTGAGACTGCTGAATTTTGTCTTCTGCAGTTGTAAAGCCACTTACTAATTTTATTTTGGTTTGTGAGCTCCAAGGAAGATTTTGTTCAGTATTTTAGGAGGGGCAGGCAATATACCCTTGCCACCCTTGGTTACAGGAGTTATTAGAAATTCAAAACTAGTTACCTGTGATTTCCCCCTCCAGGTACTGCCTCATTACAATCCCACACAAGAGGAGTTCCCACATCTGGTGTCCCAACAGTGGCCAGATAACCTCAACTTCAGATAAAAAAAATCAATTAAATTCCAATCAATTAAAAAAAATTCTTAACAACTCCAAGAAAACTTTTTTTATAACAAAAACTGGAGTCAAAAAGTCAAAATCAGCCAAAACCATCATCTCAAAAATCTGAATCATCAACTCACTCTGATCATTACTATTATCCACCAAAGCAAGAAACAGAACTAGGAGAGGAATCAGAGAAATATTCAAATTTCCCAATTGCAACACCAAGAACCAATAAAAGGGACTTGAAGGTTGTGGAGAAATTTTTCCTTGATCTCCTTGAAAGAAATAAAGTCAATAACTCAACATCAAACTCAAAGGAGGAAATTAATAAATCAAAAATGGATAAACCTTCATCATCAAAATTACCTGGTAGTATTGAAGAAATTCAGGAAGAAAACCTTAATGAAGAAACTGTTGAAGGACAGGAAGAAATGTCTTCAACAGAGAGACTTCAGCAGAAGGTGCTAGAAATGCAAGCAGAATTACTAGCACTAATCAAAAAGGAAGGCAAAAATAAATCATCAAGTTATACTCCACAAAATAGTCCACTTGAAGAGCAAACCACCCTTACAAGATCATTCAGGCAGCATGGATCACCATCACCTTATCCCAGACCCATGGCCACATCAACACCTTATACAGAGCAAAGACAAAGTACCTTACCAAGAAGAGTAAACATTTCTTTCCAAATGCCAACTCCATTACATCAAGAAATTCCAAGAAACACTACTCCAATAGTGAAAATCAGAGCCAAGGATTATAATCTGTGGTTTGATGGAAAGGATGTTGAAAGATTCATCAAGAAAGTTGAAAATATTGCAGAAATTGAAGGAGCAAGTGGAAGAGACATTGCAAGACAAATAGCATTTTGGACAAAAGATGAAGAAATCAGTTATCATATTGAAGGAATGCCAGGATATGAAACAGCTGATTGGGATCAATTGAAAGTGGATATGAAAAGAAGATGGGGAACAGTCTCACCTGAAAGAAGATACAGATTATCCTCAATCACTGAATTATTCACAAAAACTCAACAAGAAGGTGGAATAAGAAACATGACTCAATACAGAAAATTCATTGGGGAATATGAAGCAATCATCACTTACCTCAAAAGATACCAATATATCCAAGGTGATATCAATCATAACCAGGAAATATTGGCCAGCCTTTCCACTAGTGTTCAAGAATCAATTTACAAAGAAATGATTAAAGAAAGAGCTATGGTTCAAGCCTTGGATGGAGGTTATATCATTCCAAGATTGGATATTTTGAAATTATACATTGAACAAGACTTGGAGGCCAAGGTACTTATTCAACAAAAAGAATTCTCTAAACCAAAGCCTCCAGAAAAGAAAACAAGATTTGAGGATGAAAGCTGGGATGAATTTTTAAAACAAGTAAAAGAACTCACCCAAAAGATCAAAAATCCTCCACAACCAGAACCTCAGCCAAGAAATGAGGGAAAAGAATCAGTTAAAGAAGTTTTAAATCAGCTTAAAAGCCTTTCAGAAGCAGTGAATCCACCAAGAAGGAATTGGAACAACAATCAAGAGCAAAGATTACCTCAAAATAATCAGCCATATAGGCCAAGGAATCCTTTACCACCATTTTCATCCAGTTATCAACCATACATACCAGCTCAAATGGCTCCAAGACCCACAATGAAATGTGCTTACTGCAAGGAAGAAGGACATTCAGCAACTAGATGCACTCACCTTGCTGAAGATTTGGACAGAAGAATTGTCAGAACCCAAGGAGCATCTTACCTCTTCCCCAATTATCAGAGAGTACCTATGGAAGGAAATGAAAGTGCCAAAAATATAGTCAGAGATTTTGCAAAAGAACAAGCTAAACTCAACAAGAAATTTATGGAGAAACCTGTGGTAAAACCAAAGCCAGAAGAAGAGATTAAGCCCACTGAAAAGAAATCAGATGATAAAACAACCTCAATTGCTCATGTTGAAGATTGGTCAAACTGGAAACCACCTACCATTTCCTCAGCCAATGATCCTTTTGAATCACATATTGGACTAAGACAGACAAAACAAAGGTTGGAAAGACAATCCCAAAATCAAGAGCCAAAGAAGAAAGCAGAAATTCCAGGAACTTACATTGAAGAAGAAAAGGAAGAAGAAAGAGTAATAATTCCTACCAAATTTCAAAATTCAAATATTCCAAAACCAGACCAACCTGAGGAGGAAATTGAAAATATTGCCAATAAAAATGAAGATGAAGAAATTCCAAAACAAGAAAAGAAAGTCAGCAAGCCTCAAAAGAAACAAGTTGAAACTAAATTGGAAATTGATAAAATTATCAAGAAAATTATGCAACAAAAGATCAACCTCACCATTGAAGAAATTTTGAGGATGTCACCCAATTTTGTCCATAAATTACAAGAATTATCAGAAAAAGACAAAGAAAAGATTAAGTCACTCAACTCAATGGATCTTCAAGAAAGGTTATTATCATTTGGATTCAAAGAAATACCAAAGCCCAAGATTCATTATGCCTGTCCTTTGGGATTTATGGAAATCTTTATTGGAAAGGAAGAATATCCTATCAGAGCATTAGTGGACACTGGGGCAGAACTCAACATCATACCAGAAGAAATAGCAATCAAAGCCTCACTCACAACAAGAAATCTTAACATGAACCTCAGAGGTATTGGAGGACATACCACTTCATTGGTTGCACTATCAGAATTTACTCCAATCATTTTGGCTTCAGGTGAAGAAACTCAAATCCACTTTTTTATTGCCAAAGGATCTGTCCATACAGTACTTGGAAGACCTTTCTTGGCAGACAACAATATCAGACTAGAATTCTCCCATAAACAAGGTGAAATACTAAGCTATCAAGAACCTGATGGAAGAAGATTATGCATGCCAATATGCAAACCTCAAGCACTTGGATGGCAAACTGGTCCACCTAGAGGAATGGATTTATGAAATATGGCAACATTGGTCAGAAATAACCCAGGAAAGAAGGATAAAAATTCAAAAAGAGATAATACCATAATCAATTTGACCCAGAAGACCCAAGATTTATCCATATCTCCAAAAGGTGATAAATTTGGCCAAGATTTACCAAATAACCAATGGCCAAACAACCTCAAAAGACAACTTGAAGACTCAACCTCTGAAGATGAATTACCCAGCATAAGTTACAAGCCAATTTACAATAATAAAGAAATCTTCCAGATTTTAGTGGATGGAAATGAAAAAATAAATGGAAATCCTTTCAAACCTAAAAAGAAGAAAGTCAGACTTAGTGAACATCATGAGCTTTCAGATGAAGAAATTATAGATGAAATTGAAAAGGACTTCAAAATTATGGAAGAAAGAGACAAAAATACATACCATATCAACTTCTTGGACAGACCATTGAACAACCAAGAAGAACCTTATGAATGGCAACTGGAAAACCCTGAATTCATCCAACAACCTCCCAATGAAGATGATGAAACAGAATCCATCTTAGAAAATGAATACAACTACATTTACCTTCCATACATTACCTTTGAAGACCTTTATGGAGATGAAGCTCAAGAAATTTTATGTGAAGATAAATATTTAAGTCAACTTCCAGGAGCAAACTTGAACAAGATCCAATTCCTAGAACTACTAACTGAAGAGGGAATTAAAGGTAACCTTGAAAATCAATTCTGGGATGAAATATTTGAAATGACCACACTACCAAGAAGAGGACTTTACTTTAAACAAATTTGGGCCCAGTGGTACCTTGGATTAAATGGATCAACATATCAAACTGGAAAATTGAAATGGGTTGGAGATGGATATATATTCATTGATGAAGACCTATGGTGGTCAGAATTTCCATCAGAGCAAGAAATTGAGGAAAGAAATGCCTTTTTGGAAGCCCTCAAAGACCTTATTTTGGCCAGATTACTCAACAGACACTCACCTTTCCCACTTGGGGGAGCTCAACTTTGAATAAAACCAACAAAACCAAGATTTTTTCTCTAAAATGTATCAGTATCACCCATGAAATGTATCATTAGTTTCTTTTTTATTTCATTTTTTTTCTCTCACTAGGCAGTGACCTCCTGCCTTATCAAAGAGGAATATCAACTCTCATTAAATCAAATCAATAATCCCACTCACCAATAAAAAAACACAAAAGTCCAAAGATCATTAGGCAGTGACCTCCTGCCTTATCAAAGAGGAAAATCAATTATTATCAACCAAAATCACCATTTTCCTTAACCAAAACTCAATCATCACTAGGCAGTGACCTCCTGCCTTATCAAAGAGGAAATCCAAAAATCAAATAAAATAATCAGAATTCAAATTAAATAATCACTAGGCAGTGACCTCCTGCCTTATCAAAGAGGAATATCCAAATTCCTACCCAAAATAAATATTATCAGTTAATCAAATTTAAATAATTAAACAAAAAAAAATCACCCAATTAAATTTGATACTATTTTCAATTTAACTCACCTTTAACACTTCAATAATCTACCAACAATCATATAAAAAAACCCTAAAACATGGAATCATGGACCTTACCTGAATAAAACACCAGGTCAATGTCTACAGAAATTAGCTGGAATGAGGAATAATGTTGGATCAATACCAATTATCAAACAAGAATTGGTGAAGAAAATAGATTGGTCAAAGGAATTAATAAAAATAAATCTCACCTGCTAAGTCCCTAATGCTTGGTTTTTCAATCCATCTTTTTTCATTGATATTATTATTTATTTCTTTTATTACTTTACTCTTTTTTTTTCATTTATTTTATTATTATTATTGAATTTTTTTTTCAACCTAAAAAAAAAAAAAAAAAAAAAAGCTTCAATTCATATAAGCTTAGAAAGAAGAATTAAAATAAAACCTACTTGATATTGAATATGTTTTATAATTATATTTCTTTTTTTTAAAAGATGAAAAAAAAATATATATATATATATATAAAAAATAAAATAAAATAAATAAATAACAAATTACTCATTAGTTTCAAGCCAAATCACTTTAGATGATAAATAGAAAAGTGACAGCTTACATGCTATTTTATATTCTATCTCTTATATATATATATTGAACAATATATCTCCAAATAACTCAACAAAATAGCATTTACTTAAAAAAATATGAGAAAGAATTAAACACAGACTATGACTTCAGTGTTATTATTGTCAAGAATTATTTTAGCCATCAACCACAGTTTATTTGTTTATTTTATTCGATCTAATATTATTTCTATTTCTTAAACTGTTCCATTTCATTTTGTATTTATTTTGATTTCTCATTTCAAATAAATTGATACAGCTAACTGAACAATTTTCTTGGGGCTCTATACACTGATTGTTCAGAGCTCATACAAAAAAATAAAATAATAATCCTTTTATCTTTTATTTTATATCACTATTTCACATGACCAACTTATCTGCCTGATTATACGCTCAATGAAGTTTTTTTTCTTAGGCTTCAAGTTGGATTGATAACCATGTTGTAAAAACAAACAAAAAAAAAAAACACCAATAGGCGACTTAAAATGAAATTTGAAGCAAAGACACGCAAAAAAGGATTATTTAATCAAAAAGCTAAAGCTTAATATTCACTAGCAAAAATAAATATAGTACTATAATATCACAAGGAAACAGGGAGGCTGTTCAGAATCACAACAATCAGCAAAGCGTTTTCACGGTAAAGGATAAAAAACAACTTAGAAACTGGTGTTGAAGACAAGACAAAACAAAAATAAACGTTTAAGTTACTGGAGTTCAAACACTGGGTCCTTGAAAGGTATAGCATCAGAAATAGTAATGATCGTAAAAAAATAAATAAATAAAAAGCATGACAGACGGGGGGATCACAGAAAAGCTCTAGGCTATTTATACCTGTATCACGACCTCACTAACACCTTCTGCCTCACATGATCAATAAACACATCAAAAGAACTGTGGAACACTATCACACGATTTCGATCAACACAAATTATTACCCACCGATAAAGCTAACCACCTAAAATTAATCGCAGTATCTTTGGACCTAGATAGATTAAGCCAAAAGCTGAATGTAGCTAAAAATTAGATCTTGCATCCAGCTTGATAATATCAACCAGAGCCGCTAACAAAGAATGCAGTGCTAAAGCAACGCCAGAGAAGCCCTAGTGCTTGTTGATACAATAGGAATCAAGCGCAAATGTCACTTCATGGAAAGGTGTAGGATATACGGTATCTAGCCTCCCATATAATTTAGTGTACAGTACATGTTGTACTGTACAGTCAAGGTAGGAAATATAGTAGTAGGTTCCAAGCAGTGGCTGCAAGCAGAATCAACTCTGTAGCTCAGGACAACAATATAACACGTCAAAACAAAAGGATTTAAACCGGTTATTGTTCCCAAAGTTTTTAGCACCTAGTACAAGGACCTCAAGGCAAAAGTGGAATTAAAAGGCCTTTAACGCCTTTCATTACCATTCACCGTACTACCTTTGCAAGAATGAAATAGTATAGATGCAAGCAGAATAATTGCCACCCTCTCAGCGCCTCTCATGCATCCCAGGGGAGAATGACTTACAAATAAATAAAGATTTCAATCTCTCTTTTAAGAGGATGACAATCACGACATGAAACCTCAACTACAGCTTAAAAATTTCACCAACTAACCTCCTCTCATCTCTGGTATTCGTGCCAAAGTGGCTTGCATCAGAAACCTGCAGGCGGCACAGCCTTTTCTTGGTAAAGCAACAAAGAAAGAAATAATCACATGAACCGACAACTGGTTTACAGAAGTACAATCACAACATAAGGATCACTCTCTAACTCCCTAACATCAGGAAATCACAATACAGGGATTTTCTCACTCATGCACTCTCAAGAACTATTGATTACAGGTTCAATTTAGATGGTGGATTTAGCATGGATTCAAGATTTCGCAATGGCTGAAACCCCTTAACCGGTTAGGATCACATTGGACCCTTTTGAATACTTGCACGGTGACCAAACCCTCACCAAGAGGCGTTTCATCTGTCTCCGAAGCAATCATGAGCCCCATGAGGTGCAAATCGGCTTGCCTGACTACACTCGGCTTAAAATTCAGCACCCTAAAAGATATGGAAAAACAAACCACACCCAACTACTCTAAGGTGTAGACACCTTCCGACTACCAAAGCAGCCAACCCGACTCAATTCTGAGTACTGGAAGGGGTAGGTGAACTTTGAATGAGTCTACAAATGAACAACCCCCAGAAGCTCAGGAAACAGACACGAAAGATTTATGAGCATATTAAATGGGATTCTGAAACCCCTTTAAGCTAAAGTAAGGTCACCCGAAGTAATTCTAAGGCTCACTTAGGGTGAATTATCACCTTACGACTTGCAGATGAGCCTCCCCAAATAATTTCAATCAACATCTATGGTGTTTAAAACACCTTTTACAATGAAAAGCTGAAAAATCAAGAAACACCCCAGTCCGATTCAATTTGAACATATTGTTCAATAGATAACACCCACCCAAAACAAAAACAGCCCGATATTCTTTTAAGCATTGTAAAGGTGTAATATCACCTGTATTAGCCCAAATACAATTTCCCGATGAGTTTTGGAGCTTTACAGGGGAAGTAAGAGTGCATTATAGCTCCAAATCAGCTACACGAGCTGGTCTTAAATGATACAAGAGTGTTCTAGCCCTCTCAACAACAAACCCTCCCTTGGATGACCACATTATTTAGTGAAGAGAGAACCCCAAAGAATGAAATGAAATTTGTTAAAATAAATCAGGAAAACAAATTGAATTAAAAAAAAGGGATATAAAATAAAAAAAAGAAAAGTCCTCAACAAGACTTCAAACTGTTGAATTTATTTACCTGTTTTATACTAGTTTTATTTATTACTAATAAAAGAATGATGGCAATGATTACAATATATATATATATATATATATATATATAAGAATATAAATAAAATACTTATTTATTTTTAATTTTATTCAAGATTTTATTATATTTACTGATGATTTTTTTTAAAAAAAAGGCCTTAAAACTTCTCACTGTTTTTTATATATATATCAGAATGGCTTCACAATAGAATAAAACCAATACAAGATAAGCCCTTAGCATGGCTTAAAACTGCTTGGTTTAATTTTGTTTTAATGATATTGCCTCTATAAATGCTAATATTATGTTTTTGATTTCATACAGGTACATTTCAATCAAAAACAAAAGAAACAAGTGCAGAAAAACAGTAATCAACATTAGGACCGATTTCAGGACTTTACAAGCTCAAGAGGATACTTTTAAAAAGAATTAAAAAAAAAGTCCTCAACATGACTTTAAACTGTTGGAATTCCTTTTATTGATGATTTGGAAAATAAAAATAACAAAGAGTCCTGAACAAGACTTAAAACTGTTTATTTTTTATTTATTTTCTTAATTATCTTTTTATTTCGTAGGATTGCAACAACAATCATCAAAAAGTCCTCAAAATGACTTTAAACTGTTGAATTTTTCTTTTATTTAGGTTTTGGAAAATGATAATAAATTAATATATGCCCTCAGCACGGCTTAAAACTGCTTTATTAATTTATTAATTTCAATTCTGATTCCTTAATTTAATAATTGATTTTTTTACAGGGCTGTGAAAAGCAAATAAATTAACAAAAGCCCTCATCAAGGCTTTAAACTGATGCTTTTTTATATTTAAAATTATTTTATTTTTTTATAACTAAATTAATTTAAAACTTCTGATCATTGATCTATACAGGAAACTCAAAACAAAAAAAAACAATAAAAAAAAAAGCCCTCAGTATGGCTATAAACTGCTTGTTATTTTATTGTTATTATCACTTTATATTCTTTTTTTACATGATGCTGACATATGTTATTTTGATGTGCTGCAGGGCTACAAACAATAAAATGCCCTGAGCAAGGCATTAAACTGCTCAATTCTATTTTTTTTATGTCTATTTATTAAATTATTCATTATTGAGTTTACTGATATTTTATATTTTCAGTTAGGTAAAATACCTTAGGAGGGCTTAAAAAAAATTATAAAAATTAAATAAAAAGCCCTCATCAAGGCTTCAAACTGATGGGCTTAAAATATATATATAAATAAATAAAAATAAAACAAAATAACAAAAGCCCTTAGCAAGGCATTAAACTGCTCAGTTTTTATTATTTATGATTTTTTTAATTACTAATTATTTAATTCACTGAAATTTTAGTTTTTTTTTAGTTCAATGAAATGAATGAAGGAAACAAGATAAAAGAGCCCTCAGCATGGCTATAAACTACTTAATTTCATTTTTTATCATGATTCAATTATTTGACCAATCAGGTTTTTTTTTATATGAATGAACAGGGCTTTGAAAAAAATAAATGCCCTCAGCAAGGCTTTAAACTGCTTATTTCTTTTTTCATTCTTAATTTGTCTTGGATACAAATGGAGCTGACACATTTAATTGTGCTACAGGTCTTCAATATACAAATGAGCCCTCAGTATGGCTATAAACTGCTTCTTTTATTTTATTTCTCATGATCTTTTTATCTTTGATATTAAATTGAACTGACATATTTTACCTTTTATGTGCTACAGGGCCATAAAGGACAATGCAAGCCCTCAGTATGGCTATAAACTGCTTATTTTGTTTTATTTTTCATTCTTACTTTATTTTTTGGATATTAAATTAAAACTGATATATTTCATTTTTTGATAGGAGTCCTCAATAAGACTATAAACTGTTTGAACTACTTATAAAACTTGGCTTTGAAGATAAATCTGATGCCATGAAACCCCAAAGGCAACAATCAGGTTCCTGAAGACAACATATGGTCCTTGGCAAGACCATAAACTGCCCACTCAAATTATTAACAATAATCAAAAATAAACCAATGGTCCTTGGCAAGACCATAAACTGCCCCTTCAAATATCAACATGAAATCAAGCCAATATCAACAAAAAAAAAACAACAAAAAGAAAATCTGTGGTCCTTGGAAAGACCATAAACTGCCTATTTAAAATATTCAAAAAATATTAAACAAGGACTATCAAAGGAGGATAAGTCCTAGGCAAGACTATAAACTACCTGAGGTTTTATTTCCTATTTTTTCTAATTTTATTTCATTTTGAAAAAGAATTGGAAAGATGTACTGACTTAAGCTTTTGAACATATTTTTATTTTATATTATTTTTTTATCCCAAAATTCAACTATTTATTTTCACTAAGAATTAGGGGCATATCCCATTCATGATCTCAAGAATGTTCTATTTTTTCTATTATAATTTTCCTACTATTACAATAAGAGCCATTAAATTGGCTCAATGTTTCCACTCAAAAATAATAATAATTAGAAAAAAAAAAAAAAAAAAAAACTCTACATCAAGTATTATTTTTTTTAAAAAAAAATGATAATCAATTTATTTGAAATATTTCTTCAATTACAAGAGAGTGATTGGAACTTGTTTGAAAAGAAGAAGTATTTGTGCCATGAAGGCATTAATTGAACTCTGAAGGAGTTATTTATATTAAAAACTCATAAATTGATGACATAATTTGGGGAATTTACATATTAATAACACCTGAATGTGCTGTTTATTCCAAATGGAATTTTGAAAGCCCCCCAAAAAGCAAAGAAGAGTTTTTTTCAATTGTACAAATTTTCAATTTCACTGTTTATATTTTTTAACAACTCAAATGCATTTATGGGTAACAGAAAATCTGAACCATAAAGGGGATGGACTTGAAATAAAGTCTGAGTCACAATGATGATTCCAAAAGGAAGAGTTGTGGTATCATAAGGGTCATTATATGATTAAAGGACTCAAATTATGATCATTCAATTATGTCATATTAATTTAAAATACTCTCCAGAGCACCAATTTTTACTGAATGGCACAAATTACCACCTTCAACCAAACAGTTCCATGATCTTAATTGTGATTCAGGTTTATTTCATTTGAATTGTGCTTTTTACTCAGATATCTAAGTTAATGGTTATTTTATACTTACAGTAAAAAGAATAAAATAAAATAAAAAAATATATAATTATTGAATCATCATTAAATATAAAATTATGTAAATTTACTGTATCATTAGTTATCCTTATCAAAATCACTATAAAAAATAAGGGGTGGGTAAACTTATTTCTTACACTATCCCTTATAGTGGAAGTTTTGGGGGAATGAGAACATATCCTCTTCAGAATTTGAAAACCAACTCAAGATTTTTAAATGGAGAGGGGGGCCCTCATCCAAAAAGAATATTATTAAAAAAAAAAACAAATATTATTATTTAAAATATCAATAAATTAATATTAAAATCAATTTTAAATCACTTTATTATTACAATTTTTTATTTTTCATTTCTTTATAACAGGTATAATTCAGGAATACAAAAGAACAAAAGAACCTAAATTATTTTGAAGAAACAGCAAGAGAATTGAGAAACAACTCATCATAGGAAAATTATTCAGAATACTGAAAATGAAGAAGATTATTTATGAAGAAAAACAGGAGTTCCTTATGGATTGACCTTTGGACAACACCAGACCTTGGAAATTTTTTTCATTCTGGTTTGAAACTCAATTGGAATTCAAGAATCACTGGCCAGGATTTATGGACTGAAGGATGACTCACTGGATTAATTATTGACTCAGGACTCACTCAACATGATGGACCAACAAGATTATGAAAACACTCAACTCAAATTGCCCTTGGGATTTTAAAGAAGATTGAAGACTCAAGAGGTCCTCAGCATGACAGTAAACTGCTTCCCCTGTAGACTTGGGCAGGGAAACTTATAAAAAAAATAACAGCCAAGAAGCTGGAGGGGATTGTCCTAGTCAGGAGAAGTGCTGAAGGACCATTTTTGTCCTCAGCATGACAATAAACTGCTCCCTTTGTGAAACAGGAACAAGGGGTTTTACAGGTGTTTATCATTATCAAATTGGCCAAAATGAACAAAGTGAAGTCTCAAGCCAGCAATTAAGAAAAGAAGATTCCTCATCAAGAAATAAAACAACCAGAATAATATTGAATCAAATGGGAATCATGAAGATTGAAGAATAAAACAAGAGTCAAGTGGAATCCAAAATCAAGCCCAAAGGAGCTCAAGAATCAAGATAAGCCCTTGGATTAGGCCAGGAGGTCCTTGCATGACTTAAACTGCAGGACTTGTATACCTAATATACAGGGGTTACACACCTAGTTGTAGGTCCTGTATGACCTTAAACTACATTTTTTATGAAAGAAAGAAGAAAGAAGAATTGTGAAGACCTCAAGATTTCAGGACACTAGCAAATTCTTGAAAATAATTAAAAGAAAGAAGAAGAATCAAAATAACTAATTAAAGATGGAACACCAAATTTTAGCAGCCAAATACAAATCAGTCCTGAAGAAGGTGAGACCAGTCAATGAGCCAATGCCTCAAGACCTTAACCCACCTTTGGAAAGACCACCTTTGTCAAGAGATCCTTATGAAACACCTTTATCACCCAACCCACCTATATTTCAAGAAACCTTCAAGGTCACCCATGAAAGACTGCAAGCAGTCAATTTTGGCCCACCAGGATGGTTATCAAATGAAGAAATCAATTTACCAAAAATGTTATTACCTTAAGGGAAAAAGCAATAGCTTTCTGTGAAGAAGAAAGAGGATTACTCAAACACTCATATGGAAAACCTTACAAGATACCAGTAATACCTCATGAACCTTGGCAGAAGAAACCAATTCCCATTCCCAAATCAATTTTACCTCAGTTTACTGAATTAATCAGAGAAAGAATCAAGACTGGACTCTATGAGCAATCCACCTCAAGCTATACAAGCCCAATATTTTGTGTGGCCAAATCAAATGGAAAACTCAGAATTGTCCATGACCTTCAAGAACTCAACAAAGTCACCATCAAGGATGCTGGCTTACCACCTCACATTGAAGAATTTGTAGAAGCATTTGCAGGAAGAGCATGCTATGGACTAGGAGACATCATGGGAGGATATGATGAAAGAGAATTAGATGTCACTACAAGACCCCTCACAACTTTTGAAACACCCCTTGGAAGGATGCAGCTCACAAGACTACCCCAAGGAGCCACCAACTCAGTAGCAGTATACCAAGCCCAAATGACCTGGATACTCCAAGAAGAAATACCAGAAAGTGTAGGAATTTTCATTGATGATGGAGGAATAAAAGGACCAAGATCACTTTACAATCAAGAAACACTACCAGAAAACCCCTCAATCAGAAGATTTATATGGGAATATGCCATAACCTTAGAAAGAATTTTATTGAGGATTGAAGAAGCAGGACTTACTATCTCAGGATCCAAGTTTGCATGCTGTGTTCCAGCTTTGGACATAGTAGGGCATGTTGTATCATTCAAAGGAAGAACAATCTCAAAACAAAAGATCAACAAGATTCAAAATTGGCCAACACCTCTCAACAAAAAGGAAATAAGAGGATTTCTTGGTCTTTGTGCCTATGTAAGGATGTTCATTGAAAACTTCTCACAAGTTGCATCACCACTCAGAAGGCTCACCAGAGAAGATGTTAACTGGGACTGGGATCAAAAATGTGAAGAAACTTTCCATAAGCTCAGAAGAATAGTTGGAGAAGAAATAACCCTCAAGAAATTGGATTATGACAAAGGAGCAGGAAAAATTAAGCTAGCAGTAGATTCAAGTTACATTGCTGCAGGAGCAGTACTCACTCAAGAAGACAAAGAAGGAAAGGACAGACCAGTATTATATGAATCAATAACTTTTTCAAAATTGGAATCAAAATACTCACAACCCAAATTGGAACTCTGTGGAGTTGCAAGAATTCTCAAAAAACTTCAAACCATACTTTGGGGACAACATTTTGAATTACAGGTTGATGCCAAGGCCTTAATTGAAATGATCAACACCCCTTGCTTACCCAATGCCCCCATGACAAGATGGGTGGCTTTCATTCAACTATTTTCCTTTGATTTGGTACACAAACCAGGGAAAACTTTCACTATGCCAGATGGGCTCTCCAGAAGACCAAAAAACTCAGAAGAAGATGAAGATGCACCAGAATTTGATGAAGAAGAAGATTGGATCAAGCCACACCCTGGATTTGGGGCTAAGAATGTAAATTCACTCCATTTTTCAGGAGTACAAGTACCAACCAAACAAGAAGGATTTTGGAAGAGAATGCAAGAATACTTAAGTACAATGAAAAAACCACAATCAAGTAAAGATGAAGAATTTAGAAGGATAAAAAGAAGGTCATCCAACTTTTTCTTGGAGGAAGGCCAACTCAAAAGAAGAAATAACCCTAACCCTCAATTGGTGATATCAAGTCAAGAAGTTCAAAACTACATTTTAAAGTCACTTCATGAAGACATGGGCCACAGAGGGGAAAATGAAACTTACAGAAGAATTAAAGCAAGATATTGGTGGGAAGGAATGAAGAAATCAGTCAAGAAATGGGTTCAATCTTGCCTGGCCTGCCAAAAGAGAAGTCAAAGCTTACAAAGGGAACAAGGAAGGCCTACAGCAACATCAACAATCTTTGAAAGGGTAAGCATGGATGCAGTACATATTAAATCTGGAAGATGGAAATATATGGTTGTGGCCAGAGATGACTTTTCAGGATGGCCAGAAACAGTTGGACTAGTCAAATTAACAGCAAAAGCAGTTGCAGAATGGTTCACCTCAGAATGGATATGTAGGTATGGCTCACCAAAAGAAGTAACTGTTGATGGGGGGCCAGAGTTTGGAAAAGAATTGCAAGATGCAGTAAAGAAAGCAGGATCAAGGATCAGAGTCACCACACCTTATTACCCAGAGTCTCAAGGAATGGTTGAAAGGGGCCATAAACAACTTAAAGATGCATTAGTCAAGATGTGTGGAGAAAATGGAGGAAAATGGAAAAAATATCTACCTTTGGTTACTTTGGCTGACAGAATCTCCACTAAAAGGACAACTGGTTTCTCACCATATGAACTCCAATTTGGGCAACTACCAGTATTACCAATTGACATTGAAACAAAAACCTTTTTAGCAGTAGAATGGCACAAAATATCCACAACTGAGGAATTATTGGAAGCCAGAGCTAAACAATTAGAAGGAAAAGAAGAAATGAGAAGGAAAGAAGCAGAAAAACTCAAAAAATCAAGGGAGGACTCAATGAAATATTGGGATAGAAGAATGGCACATCAACTAAGATCACCACTCAATCCAGGAGATTTGGTCCTGGTTTACAACAAAGCAATAGAAACTAATTGGGGGCTACTTTTCAAAAACAAATGGAATGGACCCTACAGAGTAATCAGACAAATAAACAATGGACCATATGAACTTGAGGAACTTGATGGAACAGAATTAGCAAGAAGATTTGCAGCATCTCAAGTCAAGAGGTTCTACCCAAGAGGAAAGTTGATAAACACAAAAGAAGACACAGAAGAAGAACAAAGTGAAGAAGATGAATCAATAAATGAGGAAGAGGTATTGAAGGAAACCACTGAATCAGATGAAGAATAGAGAGCTCTCACCTGGAATGCTGGGGACAGCATTAAATGGAGAGGGGGA
The DNA here is from genome assembly GCA_023105745.1 of Austropuccinia psidii. Classification (NCBI taxonomy): domain Eukaryota; kingdom Fungi; phylum Basidiomycota; class Pucciniomycetes; order Pucciniales; family Sphaerophragmiaceae; genus Austropuccinia; species Austropuccinia psidii. The sequence continues at coordinate 10,943,123 of JALGQZ010000008.1, read as the reverse complement.
TGTGGTATTCCATACCATTTTTTTTCACCAGGCTCAAGCTCATAGTAACCCACAACAGCAGTAAATCCAGCCTACAGGCAGACTTACACTCAAGTTTTACACCAAAAGGTCAATTTTACAGCAAGAAGCTGGATTTAACTCATAAAACCATGGCACAGGCACCAAAGGGCAGGCTATGTGCTTAAATAAATTATTCAATTTCATTATTCATATGTAAAAACCAAGTTACATATAGTAAACTAGTTACAAGAAATAAGGTACCACCCTTTAAATTACACACCCCACCCAGCTTTACACCCCCTTACAGCCACAGGACTCATGCAGCAAGAAAATGACACATGCATTAGTTATACAGCCAACTTGCATTCAAAGTCACATGATGCAAAGCTCAGCTCCATGGAATTCCTGCAATTCATTTACAACACAGCCCAGGAGTACCTTATCTTATATCCACAGTAACCCCACTTAAAACCTTAAAACATATTTATTTACACCACTCATCACCTCATGCAAACCAAAGCAAGTTACAACAGGTTGCATGCAGTACACAATTTTAATTAAATCTCAACCACATGACTATGCACAGCATGTGCCAAACTCAAAAAATCACATCAGCTCATACATAACAGTAAATTCACCAGTGCAAGAAATTATCACCTGACTTCATTTTAAAGTTCAAAAAGAAGAAAAACAACCATGACACCTGCATAAATTACACAGCCACTTCTACCAAACCTAAAATAGGACATATGCAAAGGAATTACAAGGTCATCATGTGATACTGTATCTACCAACAGAATATCATGTGACAGAAAAGAGGCTGTGCACAAGAAAGATCCTCAGCCAAAATGAAATCACCTCATGCATGCAAGGAAAATACAAGAATATCACATCATAATTAGTCCACCAAAAGACAATCATGTGATAAATGGAGGCTGTGCAGAGAGAAAATTATCACCAAACCTTAAATCACCTGACCCATGCAAGAAAGGTCCTCACCAAAAACAGAGTCACATGATGAAATCAAGAGGAATTAAGGTGGAAAAAGACAGCTCCCATGGAGGGCCCCCTGGGCTCCCAAAAGGTATAAATAGAGGGGCTCTCTCCCCCAAATTTCAAAATCCCCCCCATGCAAATATATCCTATGCAAATTATATCCACTGCACAGTAGGAGCATAGGAATAATTCATCCCTCACCTGGGAGGTAGTCCAGTATATTATAGTAAAATTTACTTGCCCAGTAGCTAAGCTCAGTGGAAGTATAGTGTTGAAGATTACCCAGTAGCTAAGCTCAGTGGAATCTTATTATTATTAAAAGAAAAATAAAAATTACCCAGTACCCAAGATTAGGGTTACTACTCTATTAAAATAATTTATCCAGTAAAATTAACACCATTTAACAGATTTAAAAAATAACTTACCCCTTTAAAAATTCAATATCAAAGAACCTTACCTCTTAAATTCAAAAAATAAAATTTTATCTTATTATTAAACACTCTTAAAAAAAAATAACAAACCTTTCAAAAATTATTTTACTCTATTATAACTATACCTTAACAAAATTACCTTTATCAACACCAATCAAATTTTCCAGAAAAACCTTAAATAACCCATCCTACCAAGGAATTATAGCCAAGAAGAAACAACTCACCTCAATTTCACCAAGAACTATCAAAATTAAAACAGACAAGTATTTCATTAAATCTAAAAATTAACCAAATTACTGACATTATTTTTCATATTATTTATTGAATAGGTCTGATCTGAGACTGCTGAATTTTGTCTTCTGCAGTTGTAAAGCCACTTACTAATTTTATTTTGGTTTGTGAGCTCCAAGGAAGATTTTGTTCAGTATTTTAGGAGGGGCAGGCAATATACCCTTGCCACCCTTGGTTACAGGAGTTATTAGAAATTCAAAACTAGTTACCTGTGATTTCCCCCTCCAGGTACTGCCTCATTACAATCCCACACAAGAGGAGTTCCCACACTATGAGACTCAAGAATAACTTATATTCAGTGTAATCCATTTTTCAGTGACAAATTAATTGAAGATACTTGGTCAGATATGGAGAATATATAAGCTATTTCAAAAGTATTGAAGGATTTGAGAAATTAATTAAGATTGTATAAAATCATCAAATATCTTTTCCCAACTATCCATAGTTAATCCATTATTAAGTACTAAGGTAGGTTTCAAAAATGAAACCCAATTGGGCTAAATAGCCGAAGTTTTCTCTTTGGAAAATGAAGAAACTGTATTGAATATGAAGTGAATGACTCTGATCACCAGAATATCAATGGGTCTTTTTAGATTTATTGGAGATCCCTCCTAGGTATATATAACAAAACATAAAGATTCTGTAAGAGGAATACTCCAAACACCTTGAGAATCAACTAGGCAAAAGATAAACCTACTTCTACATGGATATTGACTTCCCAAATAATGAATAATGAATGATTGATAATGGGAAAGATATTCTATATAAATATTCAAATTCACCTATTTTAAAGGTGAAACATTTCTTAATTTCCAATAAGAATAAAGACAAGGTATCTGATTTTCTAGCTAATAAATTTTAAGTAGTACTTGATTCAAATTCAGTATCATAGTTGAAGCTAAATAAATACTATGTTTGATTATGATATTGGATTAATCAATTATATGAGATCATATAGCTCCAAATAGGTTCAGTATTTTTTTATTTTGGTTATGGTGGCCCTGAAATAATTATCCATACCAGCTTCATCAGCTTCTTCAATTACTTTCTTCTTGTGATGGAAGAATTTTCATTCCAAATAGTTTATTTGGAAGTTATAAAAAATTACAAAATTGATGTGCCTAAAATATTCGTCCGCTTCGGCCACAGGACCCACTGAGGGTGCTATGAATCAATCTTTTGTTTTCTGTTTCATCTTACAGTTAATATTCATGGTTTTTTTCTCATTGAAATTAAGTATTCCATGTTTTATAATAAATTTTTCGGGAAATAGAAGTAAACACAAGGGTTATACAATTATGAATAAGCTTTCAATGACATATGAACATTGATTTCTCAATTAATTTCCATTAAATTAGTTATTCCAATGCTATTTTGGTTCTCATTGCCAAAGTATTTTGTACATAACACACACATTTCTCATGCAATATTTCTTACACTACATGCTTCTGTCACAGCCACTATCAGGGGTAAGGGAATTCAAACTTAAACCCACTCAAACTCACCAAACCATCAAATCACTGTTTGTATTAGCATCCAGTTTAAGCAAACCTTCTTTCTGAAAAACTCATACCATTAGGCCATTCAATACTGGCTGTATTCACAAGTCTGAAACTCTATTATTACTCAACTCCACCACACCTCTTGTACATACCCTGTACATACATACAGGGGATTTATTATCCAAATCAATTCAACTCAAGATTCCTTTCAATATGATTCACTCCTTCAATCAGGGCTGGTGGATTCTCACATATACCAGCCCCTATTTCTTCCCCTGGGGACTTTTCTTGAGTTAATTAATATATTTAATCTATTATTTAATGAATATTCTTATTCTTAATTTTGGAATATTCTCTTTATTGGTTTGAAGTTGATCGTTGCATTTCCTTACCTGTTAAGTAGAGTTGTGGTGGCCATATCCCTATTAACCTTTCTCTTTCTTTCTGAAAGGTATAAACAGTGGACTTGTACTTGTTTGTGGTTTTCTCTTTTATTCTTTAATCTTATTCTTCTTTTTTCTGCTTTTCTTATATTTACTCCTATTAGAAATACTATTCTTATTACACTCTTAAGTGTATTAGCTCTTATTCCATCTGAGCCCTCCATAAGTGATTTCCAGGCCCTCTTCACTTAGAAGAGCTTGTGGAAGCTTCATAGGGTGCAGTAGAGCTTCATACAGGAGAATTACTAAAGCTTTACCCTTGGTGACAGTTTTCTTTTTAACTGATTTTGAATTTTTTCTGACTTGATATATTCTTTAATTAAATGATTCCATAGAATTTTGCAGCTCATGAAGGAGCTTATTCTTGTATTACAGCGCTCTTTGGCTAATTATTTATTAACTCCACTTTTCTCAATCACTCTAACCCTTTGTTTCAAACCACCAAGATAATAGCTGGAAGAAATGAAAATAACAAATAAAGTAATGTGAAGAAATTTACACCAAATTGTCTCCTGTAGGAAGGGGAGACATTATTTAAATAATGGCTTCAAATAAGTCAGGACCCTGAGACAGGTATGAATTCATCTGGTGTCAGGCTGTGACTCAAAACCAGAGCACAAGCATGACGGCCAAATTCCATAAACCAATGTTAAAGCTAATATACCACCATAACATGGATCTGAGCCAAACTAACTCAAAAGGTATCAAAAGAAAGAGGAAACTTAGCTGTCTCTAAATGTACAACTCTCATGATCATAGGACAAAGAATAACAAAGTTATTCCCGCTCAAAGTTGTTGCTGAGCATAAACCTTAATTTTCACCTCTCATCTGAAATACAGAGGAATAGGCTTAACCCAAGAAAATGGGTATTCATATTTAAGCTCTAAGGCAGGGCTACCCAATGTTCCTAGCCAAATTGAGCTACCACCAAAACTACAGAAGTTATGGCCAAAATAAAGTCAAATATGGTGTAATAAAATATTCACCTCTCATCTAACTTCTACAGTCTTAGTGTGAGATACTTAAAGTGGGTTCTTTTTTAAAAGAGAACAATCAGGGCTATCTGATGGTGCCACTCATTTCCCAAAGCTCACCTAGAATAAAAGTTATGGGGCAACAAGCTCCATACAGATCTTGAGAAAATCATACATATGGCTAACAAAACTTGTACATGGAATGACTTTGCCATATTTAATGTTACCCATACCAAATGAGGTACCACTGTGTAGAGAACATTCAGGAATACACAATGAGCCAACTTTAAGTTCAATATCTTGAATACTGGCAGAGTTGTTTCAGCTTTAAGGTCAAAATGCCATAGTTAGACCAATACAGCCTTACTGTGGGATAATATCCCATAACTATGATTATGAGGTGTCAAAAAGACAAAGAAGCATGTTAAAACCTCAATAAATCATATTCCATTAAATACTGGGGTCCCCTGCAGGTTCTGTACAGTATTCTATGTGTCATACATGTCAGAAGAGGGCTATGTGGTCCCCCAATGAACATTTTCACCCTGTATTGGTGAAAGCTGCCCAGATGTGGTTTCAAAACCACATCTCAGCCCAATAAAGAGTATACAGGCTTTGTGGAAACCACGAGTCAGTGCTATGAAGTGAGAAATCTTCAGTTAATCTACATGAAATGGTCTAGAAGACTTTTTCACCCAATTTCAGGATAGAAAGGGACCTTTCTCTAACAAAAGAGGGATCCCCATCCTGTTCTTAAATTCCTACATAGTACAGCTTTAGAAAACAGTTATAATTTTGGAAAACAAGGCAGGTATACTTTAAAATTAAGTAATGTAGTTCTCATTATAGTAATCCAACTAGTAAGACTGCACCCAGGGCTTTCAGCAGTGCTCACCACCACTGTTACTTAATAGTAAAGCCCTTATTAGTCTATTTTAAACCCTTATTATTAATATTAAACTCTTTTAAAATAAATTTCACATGTAACAGTCATAGTTCAAGTTGTAAATAGTCTTATTATAACCTTATCAGAGACTCAGCCTGACATTTTGGGGGACTGGCCATGTTGTTGGACTTTTTTGGATCTTTTGGCGTAAAAATTGAGGACTTTTCTTATTTTTAATCATTTTTCTCTTTCAGACCATATTTTCCATGTGAAAATATAGATAAAATTTATCATTTTTTCCAGTGGTGTATAATTTATACCACCCTGTTTTTATCATTTTTATGTGGTCTGATTACAATTCAATCACCACTAGTAAAATAGGGCTGTTTAATATATCAAAACATTAATACCCTTATATTTTTTTTCTCTTTCATGTGAAAAAGAAAACTGTACTGTTGATAGCAGTTTTAGAGGTTTGGTTGAGCATATTGTTAATTTTATTTTCTGTTTACATAACCACTTGTAAGATTATAGTTAATTACAAGTTAATCTGTGTTAGAGTGAATACAAACAGTATACCACATATCCACAAAAGCTGTATTTTTGAGATGTAATTGATAATTTCAATTACACCTCATAATACAAGGTCGCAATATAGTGATATATTTCCCAGAGGCCATTGTTGACGTGCAAATAGCATTTTAAAGAAGTATAAACTGACATAAGCCCTCATATTTTCTTGAGTCAGTGGAAAAAAAACTTCATCCCACTTGAGACCCAGTCACAGAAAAACACACCAGTGAAATTCTCAGAACCGGAGGAAAGAAAGGGAAAAGTAAAAAGGCATAGTGAAGTCTTCATCCCAACTAAAGAGTGGACACCAATTGCCCCTCAGAGAAGTATAACACCACAAAACTCTGCATCCATACAAGGTAAACCAACCTTGGAAACTTGTACAGGGAAGATTACCATAATTAACCCAGTTGTAACCTCTAAAGGAAAATTTCCCAAAGTGGTAGATTACAAATCTTTACAAGGCACAGTCAAAGGTAAATACCCTAAGAAAATTAAGTTTTTGACTGTTTTCAAACACTGATATGTCACCTGCACACCTCAGGAACCTTGAAATCCCAAGGAACCAGCCAGAGGACAGACAAGGCCTGTTCAAAGCCAGAAGACCAGGACACCTTGGACACAGTGGTGGATGGCAAGACACTGAGGGAAATAATCTCCACTCTGCCATTAACCTTCCTATTCAACAGAAACCTCAAACCAGGGGACTGGAAGGATATGGATCAAGTTCTTCAGCTCCACCAACTCCTCAAAGAGCTTTTCCAATTGAGCATGGACAACAAGAAGTTCAACCTAGAATCACACTGGGAAGAACTTTGAGAAAGTTTTCAGAGGGTATGTCTCAATGAGATATCCTTTATAGATCTTATGGTACTCAAAAAAGGATGGAATTCCAACAGGCAGTTCAGACTCCTGGAGGAGAGGGCAACCAGGATAAGTGAAAATCAAGCCACTATCCAAGCTTTAGAAGAAAAGTTGAACCAGAAAGGGCCTACTCTGATTCCTTCAGGCTCACAAGGAGTCAAAAAACCAGACTCCCCAGTAGCTTCACACCATTCAGACAGCAAATCAATGACCAAGAGTCACCATTCTTCACACTCCCAGGGGGTTTCCAGGATAAGACAAGGATACAAGGGCAAGAGAAAGATTTCTTTCAGCCAAAGGAAGGAAGAGTCAGACCCAATGATCCAGAAGCTTCTGTACTTGGTGAAAGAATTACAAAGGAGCCAGAAATAACTTTAAATACCTCTATAATCATTATCCCCAATAATAGAAATATTACCCCCACTCAGAATGAACACAGTGTTGTTGCACCTGAGAGTAACTTAAACAGTGATTCACTGTGGTTAAAAATGTCCCAATATGCAGATTTAACTCAAAGACAGTTTGCAGAGCTCCAAGAAAGCCATTTTAGGATGTAAAAATCAACAGCCTCAATGGACAAAATATTCAAAACCCTTCAAGAAGGCCATGCACAAATGAGCAAGGCCTATGAAGAAACCAATAAAAGACTGAATAAAGTCTTTGAGGAGAAGCAACACTTCAAAAGGGACAGGGATTGTCTGGATCAAGACTTGAAATAATTTTTTAATGTCTACCAAAACATGAAGCCCCAACCACAAAGCCATGTTTTGGATAATCCATACCACAAAGACATCAAACCAGATGCCTTGTTGGAGAATAAAGCAAGGTCCCCATCACAATACCAAGATGGAGATAAAATGTCTTATTCTGAGAAAAAAGTATTAAAATGGCTTCCAGAGGCCTCAAGCTGGCCCAAATTCTCTGGAACAGGAGAATATGATCATATGGAACTCATTGAGTATAGTGATGGACTCTTCATTGATGTACCAAGTATACCAGACTACTTTAATACAGCTATACTGAACACAGCATTAAGAGGACATGCTAGTATATGGTACACAGAGATGAAATAAGTCCATGGCAGAATAACCTGGCCATGGTTGAAGGGTCAAATAATACAACAGTACAGAAATGGTACTTGGATATGGCAAATGACCATGTCATTTTAAAATGACAAGTACCCTGTGGACAAAGACCCATATGAGTGCTTTCTCAGACAGTGTAAAAGACTTAAAGCCACTTATCCCCAAGTTAATATTCAGATGAGGAATAATAAACTACTGACACAAATTCCAGGAGAGCTAGAGCATGCAGTGAAATTCAGATTCAACTAAAGCTGCATTCTAGATAACATTGCAAACACCTTACAAGATGTAAGGAAAATAAAAAACATAGGTAGATATTCCCCATATAAAAGCAGTGGTTTCAAAGAGAAACAGCCTTTCAGGGTAGAGTTTAAAGACAACCCTAAAGAGAGAGTGGCAGAAATGGCAAAGAAGAGAAATTCTTGTCACAGCTGTGGTTCAACAGACCACTATGCCAATAGCTGTGCAGAGGCAATGAAGAAATTCTATGACATTGAACAAGTCCCAGAGGAAGAATCCCCAAAAGAGGATTATGAATCAGACTTTATGGGTGATGTCATCAGAGAACAATCTGATGAAGACCAAGACCCAAGAGAAGAATTTCTAGTGGAGTGCAAAGAAGAAACACAACTAGAAATTCAGGACATACAGTTAGAAGAAGGAATGCCACAGGAAACTGCAAATAAAAACTTGTGTAAACAAACACAAGATTCACAAAAATTCCTAGTTAAACCAACTAAGGCAATGGCATATATACATGGGACAGCCACAAAGATTACTGTGTGTATTGACAATGCTCAACACCCATTGATCATTGACAGTGGTGCACACTTCTCAATAGTGGCTAAGGATTATCTGGATAACAACTTCCCAAATTGGGACAAGCAGCTCTTGCCAACCAAGAAAAACAATTTTGAAAGTGCATCAGGGAAGATGATATCCATTGGGACAATTATCAAAGAGATAATTATACCCCATAGGAAAGGTAACATGAGAATAAAACCAGAGTTTTTTGTGGTTGAAGATTCCAACATCAGAGGATTCTTACTGGGAACAGATGACCAGAGGATTTATGGCATTGATATTTACAATAGTAAGAACAGGCACATTACCATAGGTACAAACAAGAAAAAGAAATTTTCACTTGACCTATACCAGATGTCAACCCATGACCCTCTAGAAGAATCAATGAATGAATTCAGAGAGGGCCAATTCAGTATCAGCCTCACCAGTAAACAAAAACTTAGTTTACTGAAAATTTGGGACAAATAGACCCGCATTTGCCATTGGTGAAGAACCTTTGGGAAAAATCAGAGGCCATGATATAGAATTATATCTAGATGTGGAAACACCTTATTCACCCATACTGAGAAGATCTCAATATCCAGAAAGCCTGGAAACTAGGAAAGAAATTGCGAAACACATCAATGAACTCCTAGAAATGGATGTAATCAGGAAGATAGGACATAATGAAATAGTGAAAATCACCACTCCTGTCCTTATCACCTAGCATGATGGAAATCTAGGTTTTGTGGGGACTTCAGAGCCTTAAATAACTACACAAAAGCTGATAGGTACCCCATACCAAGGATACCTCATGCCCTAGATAAACTGTCAAAAGCCAAATGTATAACCAAGATGGATTGTATGAAAGGTTTTCATCAGAATGGAGTTAAGCCAAACTCCACACAGCTACTCAGAATTATATGCCATATGGGTATATATGAGTATACCAGGATGCCATTTGGCATCAAAAATGCACCAGCCCACTTCCAAAGGATCATGGACACAATATTTCAAGAAGAAATATTGGAAGACTGGATGGTGGTATATATTGATGATCACATTATATACTCAGAGACATTGGAAGACCATGTGAGGTATATATACAGAGTCCTGAGTAACTGCACACCCATCAATCTGAAAATTTCACTTAATAAGTGCAATTTTGGCCAAAAATAACTATTAGCATTAGGACATAAAGTCTCAGGCCTTAGTCTGGCCATAGACCAGAATAAAGTAGCGGAAGTACTGCAAAAGCCAGTACCAAAGAACATCAAAGAGATGAAATATTTCCTTGGGTTTGCCAGCTGGTACAGAAACCACATAAAAAATGTTTCCCACATAACTAGTAGTCTACACAGGTTATTTTCAAAAGATGTAGTTTTTTAAATTACCAAGGAAAAGAGGGATGCATATGAGAGGATCAAAAATGAACTCACCAATGCCCCTGTTCTAATACTCCCTGAATTGGAATTACCATTCAATTTGTACATAGATGCAGCTTGCGGTCAAGGATTGGGAGCTTCCCTGCACCAAAGACAAATTGTGGATGGCGAACTAAGGGAAGGGTTAATATGTTATATCTCCAGAAAGCTGAAGGATTTAGAATCTAGGTATGGAGCAACCCAGACTGAACAATTATTCCAAGTCTGGGCCTGTGACAACCACTAATCAGTGGTAAGGGTATTCATACTTACACCCACTCGAACCCCCCAAAAACCAGCAAATCCACTGTGTGTATCAGCATTCAGTTTCAGAAATCTTCTTTGTTGGAACATGCATACAGCCTGTCAATACTTTTACATGCTGAAAATACCCAATACAGTTTGGATACACCATCCCCAAACTGTATGATCACTCAATACCACCAATCCTCTTATACAGATTCTGTACATCTGTACAGGACCTGTATTGGCCAGACTCAATTCAATCATCAAATCTTCTCATGAAAATTCTATGTCTGGATAAGGGCTGGTGATTCTCACATATACCAGCCCCTCTTTCTACCCCTGGAAACCTTTCCCCGGTTAATTAATTTAGTATATTTATTATTTTATAATTATTCTTATCCTTTCTTTGGGTATTATAACTATTTGATTTTAAGTTAGTCTTAGCCTTTTTTTCTTTCTTTTCCTGTACAGTATGAGTTTTTTGGCCATATCCTTATTAACCCTTCTTTTTCCATTCTGACAGGTTGAAAAAGTGGAATTGAACTTGTTTGTGGTTGGCTCTTTTATTATTACTCTTATTCTTTGTTGCTGCTTTTCTTATATTCTTTTATTTAGTAAACTATCTCATAACACACTTAAGTGTATTCTTTCGTACCATATCCTGAGCCCTCCATAAGTAAGTCCCAGTTTACTGAGTGCCAGGCCCTCTTCACTTAGAAGAGCCCCTGTGAAATTAAATTAATTAAATAATATTTGATTATCTCTTTTCATTCATTTAGCTTCATTTCTCTCATTCATAAAATCATGACTCTTTTATGATCTTATGATTTCTCATTATCATGATTTTTGTCAGCCTGTGACTCAAAACCAGAGCACAGGCATGACAGCCAATATACCATAAATCAATGGTATAGCAAAGATACCACCAAAACATGGAGCTGAACCAAATTGGCTCAAAATGTATCAACAGAAAGAGGAAACTCACCGCTTTCTGAAAATGTAAGTCCCATCACCATAGGACAAACAATAACAAAGTTATTCATCCTCTAAGTTACTGCTGAGCATAAACCTTAATTTTCACCTCTCATCTGAAATACAGAGTAATAGGCTTAACCCCATCAAATGGGTATGCAAAATGAAGCTCTAAGCCAGGGCTATCCGATGGTACAAGCCAAACTGGGCTAACACCAATATTACTGAAGCTATGGTCAAATTCAGACCAAATAAGGTTGAACAAAATATTCACCTCTCATCTAACTTCTACAGTTTTAGTGTGAGATACCTAAAGTGGGGTCTTTTTGGAAAGAGCACAATCAGGGCTATCTGATTGTGTCATCCATTTCCTCATATCTCAACTAGAACAAAGGTTATGGGGCAAACAAGCCCAATACAGCTTTTGGCCAAAACATACATATGTACAAAAAACCTTGTACATGGAATAACCTTACCATTTTTGATGATAACCATATCAAATGAGGTACCATTGTGTAGAACACATTAAGGGCTACACACCAAACCAACTTTGAGGTTGATATCTCAAAAACTGACAAAGTTATAGCTGTTTCAATGTCAAAATGCCACAGTTTGGCCAATACAGCCTTATAGTGGGATACTATCCCATAAGTATGATTAGGAGGTGTCAAACAGACGCTGAAGCTTATTTATACTTCAATACCTCATAATTAAGTCAAATACAGAGGTCCATACAGGTTCTGTACAGTTTCTGACGCGTCAGGAGCACCAGAATACACCTGTAAACTCCATTGGTGAAAATTCTCACCCTGTATAGGGTAAAAATGACTACTTGTGGTTCTAAAACCACATTTCAACCCAATACTAGCCTGTATTGAGTGTATAGAACCACAAACCAGCCCACAGTAGTGAAAATTTTCACTCTGTGGTCGTGTGCAGAGGTAAACCACCTCCCACTACCCCAGAACAAGATAAAAGGAGGCTTTGCCTCACCAGGAAGCAAATCCAGCATCCTTTTCTTAGTATTCTTACGGGGTATAACTTCTTAAAAGAAGTGGTACCCTTAGAATTTCAACAGGTATCCTTTAAACTTAAGTATTGTAGGGTTTGTTATTGTAAACCAACAAGCAAACACTGCACCCAGGGCTATCAGCAGCACTCACCATCACTAAATTTATTTAGTATAGCCCTTTTAAACATCTCTTATCTTAATTATCATCTTTATTTTCGTGTCACACTCAGAGCTATAGCTTTTATTTGTCATTGTACAGCTATATCATAGACTCACCCTGACAATTTTGCTCTCATCAATTTTCAACTCATTCATTGTATCTATATGAAGTTCAATTCTTTTTATTTCTTAATCATTTCTGACCATCTCATTTCACTTTATTTTTATCTCAAATCAAATTTCTCATTGTTTGTTTATTCAGGTCTTATCAGGAGTTATTGATTGGTTGATTGATTGGGATTCATTTGGGTTATTGATTCAGAAATTCAGGATTTTATTTGGATTGGACTGATTGACTTTTGAATTCCTCAAGATAACTGACTTATCCTCAAAAATTGATTTTTGGTTTTTGATTGATTTTGAGTCCTGAAGATATTAATTTTACTGATTGAGGCCTCAAGACCTTGAATTGACATTGAAGACATTGATTGATTGATTGATTATTGAATTCTTCAAGATTATTGATATTTGATTTGAATTGATTGTTGATATTGGTTAAATTGATTGAGTGATTGAATTTGATTTCACCTCAAGACTGTTGATTTATTCCTCAATATCATCAATATTCTATTGATTATTTATTTGGCCAAGCTTTGATTCCTTTTGTGAAGTATCATCAAGTTTTTATTCTTAATTTTCCAACAATTCCAGTTCATAATAGCGCTCCAGCCCAGAATACTAGATCTCAAAGATATCCAGCTGTTCTCACTCCTACAGCAAGGGTTCCTCTTGACCGCACACCATCAGTTCATCAACTGAGTGCAAATTTGGACAGAGGACCACCAAGGGAAGGAGCAGCACCCTCCAGAAGAGGGTGAATGAAATCAAGAATATCAAGATCTTTCTCTGGCCTGTTGGGTGGTTATCCTGGCATGTCTGAAGGTGCAAGAGGAAGACTAGGAGAAGTTGAAGATTAAGAGGGGGAGGTGTCTGTGGAAGAGGAAGATTCTGGCAAAACTGAAGTGGCAGATGCTTTGGCAAATGCTCCAGAGGTACCCCAGGGTTCTAATATGGCCCCTACTAATCAGCCTCTTGTCTCTCAATCTGATCCAAGTCTCCTCAAGATCATGGAGCAAATGGCTACTATTATGGGACAACTTTCCCAAACAGCAGCCCCCAGGGAGAATTCCCAAGCGCCTGAATTCAAGACTCCATCAATGAAGGCACCTGATTCTTTTGATGGTACCCAAGCTCATAAACTGAGAGTATTTATCCAATCCTTTCAATTGATTTTCCATAATGATCCAGCAAGTTTCTTCTCTGACAGGAAGAAAGCTCTGTACTCAACTTATTTTCTCACTGGTAGAACTGGCAATTGGATTGAACCCTACCTCTACAATATTTCCAATGAAGATCTTTCCTACCTCCTCAATAATTGGAAGTTATTTGAAACTCAATTATTCACTCTCTTTGGTGATCCCAACAAATTCAGGAAAGCTGAACAAGAGTTGGACAGTTTGAGGATGAAGGAAAGTGGTCATGTATCCTAGTACATTGCTGATTTCTGAAGCTTAATGTCAAGAATTGGAGATTGGGGAGAAAGAGCTTACATTCATGTTTATAGAGTAGGATTAGAATCAAGCCTTTTGCTCCAGTTGGCTTCCTACCCTGGCAACTTTGATACTCTTCAAGAACTCATGTACATTACTCTGGAATTAGATACCAGATACCATGAGAGACAGAAAGAGAAGGGTAGTCATCAAGAAAAGAAGCCTCCTGTTACTGGATCCAATTCTTCAAGGCCTCCTCAAGACTCATCTTCAAAAAGGCCTCACCATAAGAAGAACGAGAAGGGAAAGAAATTTCAAGCTTTGAAGGACAAGCCCCATTCTACTGTGCTTAATAAGGACAATAAATCAATTGGTTCTGAAAAGCGGATGAGGATGAAAGAAGGGTTATGTACTTATTGTGGTGGAAAGCACCCAATTGAAAAATGCTTCAAGAGACCTAAGAACAATCCTGGGTCATCAAGAGGCTTCCCTAGAAAGCCTGGAAAAACCTGAGTGGGGATCATGATGTGTTCAATGGTTCTCACTTACTTCCTTCAAGAGCACAATTGTGCACTCTGAATACTAGTGTCAAGAAATCTTTGAATTTTATTATTTTTTCTTCTGTCTCTGATATTTCTTATAGTATTCTCATTGATTCTGGTGCTAGAAACTGTTTTATTGAAAATAATTTTGTTCTCCAGTACTCATTGACTATTTCAGAGCTCCCTGAAAATATTCCTCTTTTCATTATGGATTCAAATAAATCCCCTGCCTTGTTCATCACCCATTATACCAAGTGGGTAGTTGACTTCCTTCCTTCCAAAGCTTTGAATGGGACTTGTTTATCATAGATTCACCCAAAGTAGAAGACCTGATATTGGGCTATGTTTTCCTCTACCATTTTAATCCTATTATTGATTGGAAAAATGGACTGATAACCTATGATTCTTGTCATAAGGATTCTATTGTTATCAAATCTTCTGCTAGTAATGCCTTGGCCATTTCTATCAACAGTGTTGCTCTGGTTGATGAACTTAAGACACCTTCCCTTCCTTCTTCTTTCCATATCCCTTCCATGATGCCATCTCAGTCATTACTTAGATCAAGAGATGAGGTTTTTAAAGAAATAAAAGATGTTGGAGAAGATGTTGCTATATCTTCACTTCATCTCTTTCAAGGGGCTATGGACCTTCCTCCCTTATCTTTTCATGCCTCCCTGGAAGAGTATTGGGATGAGGAGGAAGAGCCAGAATAAATTGAAACTGTAATGAAGGTAGTCCCTCCTGCTTATCACCAATATTTGGATGTATTTTCCAAGGTGAAAGCAGAGAAACTTCCTCCACACCACGCCTGTGATCATCATATTGAACTGGAGGGTCTTCTACCTCCAGTTGGTGTTATCTACTCATTATCAAATCAAGATTCAGAAACACTGCAGGCCTAACTTTCAGAGAATGTAGATAAACGCTTCATAAGGCCAAGCTCCTCTTCAACATGAGAACCTGTCCTTGTTTTCAGGAAAAATGATGGAGGTCTTTGTTTGTGTGTTGACTACCCCAAACTCAATGCTGTCACTAGGAAGAACAGGTATCCTGTTCCTCCTATGAGCCAGATTCTCACCATATTCAACAGTTCCACTATCTTCTCCAAGATAGATCTGCGTGGTGCATATAATCTCCTGAGAATCAAAGAGGGGGATGAGCACTTAACTGCCTTCAGAGCAAAATATGGTAGTTACGAGTATTTGGTTATGCCATTTGGCCTTACCAATGCTCCTGCTTCTTTCCAGAATCTTGTGAATGATATATTTGCAGATTTGTTGGATATTTATGTTGTAATTTATCTAGATGATATTATGGTCTTTTCCAGTTCTGAGGAGGAACATGTCAAACATGTGGCCTCTGTCCTCCAAAGACTGAGGGACAATAGTTTGTTTTCCAAAGCCTCCAGATGTGTATTCCATGCCTCAAGTGTGGAATACTTGGGCTAAGTTGTTTCAAGTGATGGCCTCAATATGGATTCTTCAAAGGCTCAGCAAATCCTCAATTGGCCTCAGCCCAAGAACATCAAATCTCTTCAATTCTTCCTTGGCTTTGCCAATTTATATCCTTGTTTCATTAAAAATTAATTCAAAAAAATCACTGCTCTCAATTCTCTTATTAAAAAAGAATCTCCTTTTATTTTCAATGAGGAAGCTCTTAGTCAGTTTCAAATACTCAAAGAAGCATTCACCACTGCTCCTAGCTTATCCCATTTCAATCTTTCTCTACCAACTATTGTAGAGACTGATGCTTCTGATTAGGCCTTGGGTGCTGTACTGAGTCAGATGAATGACTCAGGAAAGCATCCCATTGCATTTGACAGTTGCAAGCTTCTCCCAGCTGAGCTGAGCTATGGAATTAATGAAAAGGAACTCCTTGCCATAGTTTGGGCTTTCAAGCACTGGAGAGCGTTTCTTCTTTCTCTTTCCAATCCTTTTGAGGTCTTGATAGACCACTCTTCTCTTCAGTATCTCATGTCTTCCAAAGTTCTTGCTCTTCATCAGCCCCTTTGGGCTGAGTTTCTTTCTGAGTTTCATTTCACTATCACTTCCCACAAAGGAAGGCTGGCCACTTTACAAGATGCCTTGTCACATTGGGACAACATGTACCCAGAGAGGGGGGTGGACTTCATCAGCAAGAATCCTCAGAATTTTCATGAAGTAATCAAGCAAGATGGAATTCAAGAGTCAAGCCTCCTCTCAATCAAAGTGAAAATATTCTCAGATTTGGTTGACAAGATTCAAAAAGAAGTATGGAAAGACAAAGACTATAACAAAATACTCAAGCAACTAGCAAGAGGTGAATCAGTTACAGATTATTCTCTTGAACCTCAACCCAAGTTATTATTATTCACAGATAGAGTGGTAATCCCAAGCAATGAAGAAATCCAACTCAATATTCTTCAAAAGCGTCATGACTCACTATTGGCTGGCCATCCTTGCCAGGAGAAGACCCTCAAGCTCATCAAGAGGGGTTTTTATTTGGCTGGCAGGAATAAATTCTTTATGGACTATGTTTCCTCATGTCAGCAATGTTCAGCAAACAAGAACATTCATCATAAGAAGTTTGGATTAATCAAGCCTCTTCAAATTCCATCTGTTCCTTGGAATTCTTTATCAATGGAATTCATCACTCAATTGCCACTATCCAACAACTTTGATTCAATTCTAGTAGTTGTGGATAGATTCTCGAGAATGGCAATCTTCATTCCAGCTTATGGAGCAATCATTTCCCTGGAATTAGCTCAAATCTTTATCAGCCATGTCTTTTCCAAACATGGACTTCCAGTCAGTATTATCAGTGATAGAGGATCTTTATTTGTTTCATCATTCTGAACCAATTTATGTCAGCAGCTCAAGATATCAAGAGATCTTTTAACTGCCTTTCATCCTGAAACAGATTTACAGACAGAGAGGGTAAATCATATTCTAGAGCAGTATCTTTGGATGTATGTCAGTTACCATCAAGATGACTGGCACACCTGGCTCCCTCTGCCTGAATTTACTTACAATAATGCAGAAAATTCATCAAAAAAGCAATCACCTTTTTCCACCATTTATGGAAGAAATCCCAGCTTTTACTCAATCCATATTTCTCCAGACTCACCTGTTGGGAAGTTATCAACAAAACTTCAATCAGTACAGCAAGTTGTCAAAGAAAAATTAGAGTCAGGAATAAGGAGATTTGAGAAGTATGCAGATAGAAATAGGTCAATTCCACCTGATTTCCAACCTGGCAACACAGTATGGCTAGCTTCCAAGAGCATCAAGACCAGGAGACCCACAAAGAAATCTTCAGAAAGATGGCTGGGACCCTTTGAAGTCATGCTTATCACCTGAAGTTGCCTTTGAAATGGAAGTTAGCTCACCCTGTATTCCATGTGTCATTACTAGAACCAGTCAAGCATTCAAGCATCCCAAGTAGTAATCAATTGCCACCACCACCAGTTCTAGTGGAGGAGCAAGAAGAATGGGAAGTGGCTGAGGTTCTGGACTCAAAACTCAAAAGAGGTAAATTATGGTATCTTGTAGAGTGGAAAGGATTCAGTGAAGACCCAGCAAGAGCATCTTTGGAGCCAGCTTCCAGCCTTACCAACTCACCAGACCTTGTCAAGGATTTCCATTTAGTGTATCCAGAAAATCCTGGCCCAATTACCTCAAGAGTTTTCTTTTATGGTGCTTGGTGGGGAGAAGAGGTTATTAAAGTAAGTTCCCTCCTTGCATGCACCTTTAAGGGGGTATTCTACGCAAATGTTGTTGTAAGCTTCACCTTGGCCACTTTGTGAGTACTTGTCAATTCTTTGGACAGACTCAGAAGGCCTTGCAACATAAATACCCTCAAATTTGAACCTTTCTTAAAGATATGGCCAAATTCCTTTTTCTTTTGTTTTTTATGCTTTTTCAACTTATGCCAATGACATTTATTCAAGACATTCATTACTTCAAAGTCAATTATGGCAAAGTTTTCTGTTTTATGGTGCTTTGTGGGAAGTGGAAGTTATGAAAGTAAGTTCCATCTCCTGGTATGCATCCCTGAGGGGTCTACTTCTTGTAAAACATCACCTTGGCCACTCTGTGAGCATAAAATGCTTGGTTTTATCTTTCAGACAATTTTTGGCCAAAATCAAGCAGCTCACCTCAAGAAGGATAACCTCAGGAACTTTTATATTTCTTTTTCTTTACTTTCATTTTCTCTCATTTTCTTTCGTTTCTTTAGTTGTATATTTCTTTTTATTTCTTTCTTAAAGCAGCAGCGTCCCCTCCCAAATCATGTACTGGGAGGCTCCAATTCTTTTTGATTTTTATTTTAGTAGTTATAAGAGTGGGGGTAGAAGTCAAACCAAACACAAACAAGGACAAGAAAACTAGTTATCTCTACCCTAATGATCAAACGTTTTCTGGAAATCATCAATCAACTCATCTTGATACCAGGCAAATTTTGCAGCCATCTCCTCAGAAGCACTCCCTTGAATATTCCTATCATTAGCATACAAAATCACCTCCCTACTGTTTCTATCATCCCTCCTAAATAACCTAGCCACAGCATCCTGATTTTCACTCTCCAAATTTGGATCTTCTCTGGTAACTTGGATAGGCTATTGATCCCTGCGTTGAAAGACTTGAGCGGCAGGAAACGGCAAAGGAGAAAGCTCTTCTCTTCTTCTGCTGGTACTGGCCACAGGTTGGAGTTGTTGTGAGGTGACTATGGGTGAGTTTCTGGGCTGTTGGATGGGGGATGGTCTTACTGCTGGATTCAAGGCAGGCCTGGTGTGGGAATAGTTTGGTGAAGAAGGAGGAATGGAAATAAGAATGGCAGCAAGCATGGGTTGGAAATTTCTGGGGGTACTGGGGATGATTTTACTTTGGAATCTCTTGGAAGGAGGCTGGGAAGGAGAAGGATTGGATGGATGACCATAAGAATTAGGAACCATCTCAACTTCTTCACTATCCAACTCATCACTACCTTCAGCATCTGGATCAGGTGGGGAATTGGAGATTTGTCCTATTCTTTTCACTTTGCCTTCAGTATTGATCCTGGAAATTGGGACTTCTGAGCTGGAGTATATTGGCCTACCACCAACTGGGATGGGCCCTCCAACATTATTCCACCTGGCCATATCCCTCTGCCTTGAACCAGTCACTGAATAAAGATATCATTATCCATTTCAAGCAAGAAAAGTATTTCACTCACAAGCAGAATACCCTGAAGTACCATCAAGAGTAGGGGCCTCAGAAGCTGGGAATTCTTTCCCAAAAGGCCCATCCTTCTTACTCCACAAATACCTCCTGACATTTGAAGCTTGCTTCCCGATACAGCAGCAGCTTCTTTCCAATAAAGCAGTAGTGGCATTTTGAAGATCTGGGATTTTAATGTACAAAACAATCCTTTCCCTTCCCCAAACATTCAGTACAAGCAGGATGAAGAACTTCAACTGCCTCTCAACCGTCATAGGTTTGGGTGGGATCAAAATGCCCAGAAGAAGCCATTGATGGTGAAGAAAATCAACTGAGAATTCCAGAACCATGAAGGACAGATGGTGGCAGTACAGAAGGGGAATATTCAGTGAGTTCAGTCAGTTTGGAACTCATGACTAAGGAATATGCAAGCGAAATATTCAAGGGGTGAGAGTTAAATGTCACAACCACGAGTTTGACCCTCCTCCTTGATGGTTGTGGCAATCCAACCTGGAGCCAAGTTGGGGCCAATTGGTCACGTCATATCATTTATGGCCAAGTGGCCCCCTTGGGTGTTCTATGGCTCTTATGCCATAACCCATTCCAATGGCCATTTATGGCCTCAGGCCATATCCTGCTGTAATTGGCCTTCTTGGCCTATTTCCACCTCACCAACCCCCAGGCCTTCATCTTTAATTTTGGTCCTGGGGGGTCCTTTTGTCTTCTAGGGGCCTCCAGGCTCCCTAGCCATCACCATTGGTTTCTGGCCAACCCCTTTCATTAGTGGGGTTTTGGCCTTTTTGGGCCATTTAGACCCCCTACGGCTTCTACAGTCCGTACGGTCCGTAGGCCAATTAGGCCCCTTTTGGCATAATCCAATGAGGCCAAAAGGGGCAGCCACCTAGCCCCCAAGGCCAGGTGAGTCACAAACCACAATTGGGCCCACCTGAGCCATTTTTTGTCACCAATTCCTTGGACCCAAAATTGGCCAATAACCCCATGGACACAATTTTGGCCATAAATCCCGTAGGACCCTTTTTTGGCCATGGACCACCATGTACCAATATCCGAGCCATGGCCTCTGGCAGCCACCAGATCAGCTCAGTCAGCCTTACCCTCAGCTTATGGGGAATTCTTTCCATTCCTTCATGCCATCCGTACTTGAGGTTGCCGGCATGGTGCATATATGGTATTATATACCATTATGCACCGTTTTTGCTCAGAAATCCAATGGTGACGTTTTCAGGACCCATTTCCATCTTTCCATATCAAGCTCTCAAAATCCAACGCCCATTTCAAAGGAGGATTATTCAACTCATCAGTCTGACAAGTTGTGGCGGCAATAAGAAGACTCTTCAAGGATCCCAACCACCTGTATCTGCAGCAGTTGGGTTGGTACTATATTCAGGATTATTCAAAAGGGGCAATTCTCAAGAGGTATTACATCAATTCAATCAGTTGTCAAGGCATCAAGTATTTCAATACTCCTTGGACAACTCAGTTCATCCATACAGGCCTCATTCAATCAACCTGTATGGCCTAGGCCCAATTGGGCCATTTCACATTCCCCTGTGTGAATTCCATCACACAGTTCAAATTTCAAGATGGCCAGAACTGTATTTCCCGATTTGGACAATACAGTCAATTGATTCACCTTCCAGGATCAATCTTTCAAGTTTGCGCATATACCGGCCACCTTTCATCACCTGGGGACTTTTTCCCCAGTTAATTAATATATTGGATTTATTTTTTTCTTTATTTTCTTTTACCTTATTCAAGTTGATACTGATAATCTTAAGTCACTCATTAGCACCCTTTCTGTTTTTCTTCCTTGCCTGTCAGTGGATATTGGTGGTCATATCCTTTACTAATTCCATTCCTTTTCTGGCAGGTTGAAACAGTGAATTGAGGATTCACTTGGTTGGCTTCCTTTATTATATTTGGCCTTTGGCTTCTTACTCTTTTCTTTTATCTTTGGCATACTTGTCTTTTCCATTCTTCTTCTTTAAAGAAATTAAATCTTTATTATTCCTTTATCTTTTGAAGCCCTCCAAGTGAGTTCTTGATTCCTGAGTGCCAGGCCCTCTTGCTTCCATAAGAGCGCCTGTGAAATTATATTAATTAACTCATAATTTCTTTCATTCTATTCATTCATTCTTCATCATTTTATTCATTAACTCTTCATCAATTTCAATCATTCATTCTTCAAAACTATGACTCTTTAATGATTCTTCATCACCTCTCAATTTTCTCTCATTCATTCTTCATTCTGAAAATTGAAAGCTGACCCAATTTTTATTTTTGTTATGTTTTTCAATCTTAATCTCAATCATCAATCTCATTTTTATCCTTCATTCAGGCATCTTATCATTTTGATTTTCAAATTGCTCATCAGATTATTCAGACATATTCTTCATATCATGATTCAATTTGATTTTTCTTCAAGAATTTTGATTTTCAGGAAGAATTCACTTGATAATTGATTTGATTCACTGATTTGATATAATTGACATTGACTTCAAGAAAATTGACTGACCTGAAGAGCTCTCATTGATTTTGCTGAATTTCACATCAAGAATTGACATAAATTGATTTTGACTCAAGAATTCATTTGACTGATTGATTTTCTCTGCAAGATTTGAATTTTATTGATTTGATTGGTTCATTTTATTGAATTCAAGATTTTCATTGATATTTATTTTTGACTTCAAGACTCATTTGACTTTGATTGATTGACGTACCTGAGGATTTTAATTGATTCATTGATTTCCTCAAGATTTGATTGTTGATTCCGTACTTCAAGAAAGTTTTGATTTTTTATTCATTTATTTTGACTTTTTATACCTGAAATCATGCCTGTTGAACATTCACCCCCTGCAAGACAAACCAGATCTCAGGCCAGAGCTCAAGCTGCTCCTACTCCAACTCCAAGAGTTCCTCTTGATGGCACTCCAGCAGTTCCTCAACTGAGGACCCTGCATGGAAGGAGCATCACCATCTAGGAAGGAAGGAAGAGGGCCAAGAAGATCAATTTCATTATCAGGAGTGGTTGGCGGTTTCCCAGGACTTTCAAGAACCGGTCTCAAGGTTCAAGGTGAAGATGATGAGGAGGAGGAGGAGAATTCTGTGGAAGAGGAAGAGTCTGATGGTACTGAAGGTGTTCCTGCTCCTGTGGGGGCATCCCAAAGTACTGGAGGACCAGCTCTAGCCCAGTCTGATCAGCCTGGCCCTCATCAATCTGAACCATCTTTATTGGCCATTATGCAGCAGATGACTCAAATTATGGCCAATCGTCAAGCAGCTTCTTCTTCTGGATCATAAAGACCACCAGCCCTCAAGACTGCATCCATGAAGGCACAAGAATGCCTTGATGGGACTCAGCCCTTCAAAGTCAGAAGCTTCCTTCAGTCATGCCAATTGATCTTTCATAATGACCAGGCAAACTTCTCTCAAGACAGAAAGAAGGTTCTTTATGCCATTTCATTTCTCATTGGCAGGGCTGCAAAATGGATTGAGCCTTATCTTTCCAATCTCACCAATCAAGACTCCAATTACCTTCTCAATTCTTGGCTTTTATTTGAATCTCAACTCTTCACGCTATTTGGTGACCCGAATGAAGTAAGAAAGGCTGAAGCAGAATTGGATTCACTAAGACGGAAGGAAGGTGGCCATGTTTCACTATACATAGCTGATTTCAGGAGTTTAATTTCAAGAATTGGGGATTGGGGTGAAAGGGCTCTCATTCATCATTTCAGGAAGGGATTGCCATCCAGGATATTGGATCAATTGGCCTCCCATCCTTCAAGAATTGATTCTCTCCAAGACTTAATGGACGTTACCCTGGAGCTTGATACCAGGTACCATGAAAGGCAAAAGGAGAAGAAACTTGAAGCCCCAAGATCAAGTACTTCTCATCCTCAAAATTCTTCAAGTTCTAGTCACAAGAAGAAGAAGAATTTTCAGAAGAGGGACAAGCCCCATTCTTCTTTGTTGAATAAGGACTTCAAGCTCATGAACTCTGAAAAAGAAAGAAGAATCAAAGAGGGTCTCTGTACCTATTGTGGTGGGAAGCATAGTCTTGATTCCTGTATCAAAAGGCCTCAAAACAAGCTTACCCAACCGTCAGGCAAATTTCCCAGCCAGGGAAAAGCCTGAGTGAAGATCATGTTGTGTTCAATGGTCTTCACAGTTTTTCATCCAGAGCACAATTGTACATTCTGAATACTGGTGTCAAAAATTCTCTTAAACTTTTTGTTTTTTCTTTTCTTTATGATGTTTTTTACAGTATTCTCATTGATTCTGGTGCTACACACTCATTTATTGCAAAGCAGTTTGTTCACAATTACTCATTGACTACATCAGAACTTCCAGAGAAGATTCCCCTTATCATTCTTGACTCCTCTGAGTCTCCTTCCTTATTTGTGACTCACCAAACTAAATATATGGTTGAGCTCCCTTCCTTCCCAAGCTTTGAATGGGATTTTTAGTCATTGATACTCCCAAGGGAGAAGACCTCATATTGGGCTTTGACTTTCTAAATCACTTTAATCCTTCTATTGATTGGAGGCAAGGGCTGATCACCTTTAATGCTGATCATGAAGCCTATTGTGATCCTTCTAATTCTTTCTGTAATGACTTTTCTTCTGCCAAATCATGTGCAGCTCTGGTTGGTTATTCTAGGAAACCATCATTTCCATCTTCTGTCCATATTCCTCCCCTCAATTCCCATCAGTCATTACTATCATCCAGAGATGAAGTCTTGAAAGAGATTCAAGATGTTGGAGAAGATAGTTCTGTACCTTCACTTCATCCCTTCTTTGGGAATATGGACCTTCCTCCTTCATCTTATCATGATTCCCTGGAGGAGTTGTGGGATGAAGAGGAAGAGCCAGAAGAAGTAGAAACCATGATGAAGATTGTTCCTTCTGTCTATCACCAATACTTGGATGTATTCTCCAAGGTGAAAGCAGAAAAACTTCCTCCTCACCGCGCCTGTGATCATCATATTGAGCTGGAGGGGTCTCTACCTCCAGTTGGGGTGATCTACTATTTATCCAAACAAGAGTCAGATACACTCAGGGCCTACATTTCAGAGAATGTAGAGAAAGGTTTCATCTGGCCAAGCTCCTCTTCAACAGGAGCACCTGTCCTCTTTGTCAAAAAGAAAGATGGTGGCCTCTGTTTGTGTGTTGATTACCACAAACTCAATGCTGTTACTAGGAAGAACAAGTATCCTGTTCCCCCTATGAATCAGCTTCTCAATGTTTTTAATAGTTCTTCTATCTTCTCCAAGATTGATTTGTGTGGTGCATATAACCTGCTCGGAATCAAGGAGGGTGATGAACACTTGACTTGCTTTAGAACTAAATATGGCAGTTATGAGTACTTGGTTATGCCATTTGGGCTCACCAATGCTCCTGCTTCTTTTCAAAATCTTTTCAATGATATTTTTCAAGATTTTCTTGATTTTTATGTTGTGGTTTATTTGGATGACATTATGGTCCTTTCCAAATCTGAGGAAGAACATGTCACTCATGTGTCCACTGTTCTTTCCAGACTCAGAGCCAATAACCTTTTTGCTAAGGCAACCAAATTCCTGTTTCATGTGTCAAGTGTGGAATATCTTGGTTATGTAGTTTCTTCTGAAGGCCTCAAGATGGACCAAGCAAAAGTCCAGCAGATTCTCAATTGGCCGCCTCCAAGAAACCTCAAGGCTCTTCAATCCTTCCTTGGCTTTGCCAATTTCTACCGCCGTTTCATCAACAATTATTCAAAGAAGATCAGTTCACTCACCAGGTTCCTCAAGAAATATTCATGTTTTACCCTCAATGAGGAAGCTCTCAGTCAGTTTCACCAACTCAAAGAGGCTTTCACCACCGCTCCAATCCTTTCCCACTTCAATCCTTCTCTACCCACCATTGTAGAGACCGATGCATCAGATTATGCTTTGGGTGCTGTACTGAGTCAGGTCTCTGACTCAGGAAAACATCCCATTGCATTCAACAGCCGCACGCTTATCCCAGCAGAGCTCAATTATGAAGTTCATGACAAGGAACTCCTTGGCATCATCTGGGCTCTCAAGCACTGGAGGGCTTTTCTTCTTTCACTGTCTTCCCCTTTTGAAGTTCTCACCGATCACTCTTCCCTTCAATACTTCATGACCTCCAAAGTACTCACTCGCCGTCAAGCCCGTTGGGCTGAATTCCTTTCTGAATTTAATTTTTCAATCAC
The DNA here is from genome assembly GCA_023105745.1 of Austropuccinia psidii. NCBI lineage: Eukaryota > Fungi > Basidiomycota > Pucciniomycetes > Pucciniales > Sphaerophragmiaceae > Austropuccinia > Austropuccinia psidii. The sequence goes on along the minus strand of JALGQZ010000008.1, from coordinate 10,916,984 downwards.
TTACCGCCCTGGCCGCCTAGCTACTCTTCCGGATGCCTTATCACATTGGGACGACGTTTATCCGGAGAGGGGGGGAGGACTTCATCAGCAAGAATCCAATGAATTTTCAACAAATCATTAAGCAAGATGAAGTTCAACCCTCAAAATATTTTGCAGTCAAGGTGGATTCTTTTTCAAATCTGATTGATTCAATCCAGAAGAAATTATGGCAAGATCCTCAGTACAGAAGTATTCTTGAAGATTTGGGTAAAGGTAAATATGTCCAAGATTATTCTCTTGATTCCTCTTCCCAACTTCTTCTCTTCAAAGATTGGGTGGTAGTCCCAAATGACTCCACAATTCAACTTAGTATTCTTCAAAAGTGTCACAATTCTCCTCTAGCTGGCCATCCTGGCCAAGAGAAGACTCTCAAACTTGTCAAGCAGGATTTCCACTGGTCCAGCATGACTCAATTTATCAAGTATTATGTTTCATCCTGTCAACAGTGCTCAAGAAACAAGAATATTCATCATAAGAAGTTTGGATTCTTCAAACCTCTTCCAATTCCAAATGGTCCTTGGATTTGTCTTTCAATGGACTTCATCACTCAACTGCCGCTGTCCAATTCCTTTGATTCAATCCTGGTCATAGTGGACAGATTCTCAAAAATGGCAGTTTTTATTCCAACAGTTTCTTCAATCACTTCCCTGGATTTGGCCCATTTATTCATCAAGAATATCTTTTCAAAGCATGGCCTTCCGTTAAGCATTGTCAGTGATAGAGGTTCACTCTTTGTTTCTTCATTTTGGAGCAATCTTCGTCAGCAGCTCAAGATTTCAAGAGACTTGTCAACTGCTTATCATCCAGAAACTGATGGACAGACAGAGAGGGTAAATCAGATACTATAGCAGTATCTTTGGATGTATGTCAGTTATCATCAAGATGATTGGAACACCTGGCTCCCTCTGGCTGAATTTGCCTACAATAATTCTGATCCCTCTTCAACAAAGCAATCCCCATTTTTCACTGTTTATGGAAGAGATCCACAATTTGATTCAGTTCAAATCACTCAAGATACTCCTGCTGGAAAGTTATCAACAAAAATCCAATCAGTACAGCAAGATGTCAAGAGAGAACTTGAAGGTGCCATAAACCGGTTTAAGAGGTATGCAGATAAAGGTAGAGCAATTCCACCTGTTTTCAATCCTGGTGACATGGTATGGCTTTCTTCCAAGAATATCAAATCAAACAGACCCACCAAAAAACTGTCCAAAAGATGGTTGGGTCCTTTCTCAATCTTGAAGAAAGTCAGTTTTCAGCCTGTGACTCAAAACCAGAGCACAAGCATGACAGCCAAAATACCATAAACCAATGGTATAGCCAAGATACCACCAAAAAATGGAGGTGAGCCAAATCAGCTCAAAAAGTATCAAAAGAAAGAGGAAACTCACCTCTTCCTGAACATATAAGTCCCATCACCATAGGACAAGAAATAACAAAGTTATTCCTGCTCAAAGTTATTGCTGAGCATAAACCTTAATTTTCACCTCTCATCTAAAATCTAGAAGGAGAGGCTTAACCCCAGCAAATGGGTATTCCAAATGGAGCTCTAAGCCAGGGCTATCCAATGGTACCAGCCAAACCGAGCTAGCACAAATATGACTGGAGTTATGTTCAATTTCAGGCCAAATAAGGGTGAACAAAACATTCACCTCTCATCTAACTTCTACAGTTTTAGTGTGGGATAACTGAAGTGGGGTCTTTTTGGAAAGAGCACAATCATGGCTATCTGATGGTGTCATCCACTTCCCCATATCTCAACTACTGCAGAAGGTATGGGGCAAACAAGCTCAATACAGCTTTTTGCCTAAAACACACAAATGTACAAAACTCTTGTACATGGGATACCTTTGCCATACTTAATGATACCCATATCAAATGAGGTACCATTGTGTAGAGCACATACAGGGCTACACACTGAACCAATCTTGAGGTTGATATCTCAAGAATTGACAAAGGTATGGCTGTTTTAACGTCAGATTCCCACCTGCTGTCATATACAGCCTTACCATGGGATAATATCCCATAATCATGAATATGAGGTGTCAAATAGATGAAGAAACATGTTTTTACTTCAATACCTCATATGTCAGTAAATACTGGGGTCCCATACAGTTTCTGTACAGCATTCTATGCGTCATACACGTCAGGATCAGGCTGTGAGGTCCCCAGATGAAAATTTTCACCCTGTATTGGTGAAAACTGCCCATATGTGGTTTCAAAACCACATCTGAGCCCAATACAGGTTGTACAGGCTGTTTTCAAACCACAAGCCAGTACTAGAGAGTGAAAAAATCTTCACTTCCTCTACGTGGAAAGGTCTAGCACCCTTTCCACCCCATTTCAGGATAAAAAGGAGGCTTTTCACAGCCAGAATCGTCTCCTCATCCTGCTCTTGAATAACCTACGTAGTAAACTGTCAAAAACAGTTTAACTCTTGGTTAATAATCAAGTATAATTATAAGTTTAATTATTGTAAACCAACAGATAAAACTGCACCCAGGGCTTTCAACAGTGCTCACCACCACTATATCATATATAGTAAAGCCCTTTTAATCTTAAAGTAAATATCTTTAAGCCCTTATGACTCTTTTTAAACTATTTTTACCATGTCACAAACATAGATAAAGTTGTATTTAGCCTATTTACACCTTCATCATAGTTTCATCCTGACATCAGTTCTCATGCTTACCACCTCAAGCTTCCATCTCAATGGAAATCCATCCACCCAGTCTTCCATATCTCACTCTTGGAACCAGTCAAGACATCAGCAATCCCAAATCGGCATCAAGAGCCTCCTCCTCCAGTTATCATTGAAGAAGAAGAAGAATGGGAAGTCTCTCAAATACTGGATTCAAAGCTGAAGAGAGGAAAATTGTGGTATCTGGTGGAATGGAAAGGTTTCAGTCAAGACCCAGAAAGATCCACTTGGTAGCCAGCCAAAAACCTCAAGAATTGTCCTGAACGTGTCAAAAATTTCCATTCTTTGTATCCTGACAAGCCAGGACCCAATTCTTCAAAAGCTTGATCATTTTATGGTGCTTAGTGGGGGGAGGAATTACCAAAAGTAAGTCCCACTCCTGGTATGCACCTTTAGGGGTATTCTACTCTTCTTTGTTGTAAGCATCACCTTGGCCACTCTGTGAGCACTTTGCAATTTGGACACAGATTCCTTGGCTTGCCTTTCAACATCAATTCCAAATCATGGCCATTTTTCACTTGGGCAAATGGACCATTTCACTTTCATTTTCCTGTCCAAGTTTCCAATTCAATAAATTCCTTTATCAAATTTATATTCTCATTTATGGCACTGGCGGGAGTGGAAACTACTAAAAGTAAGTTCCTCTCCTGGTGTGCACTTCCCTGAGGGGTCTACAATCTTTTCAAAAAATCACCTTGGCCACTCTGTGAGCACCTGGCATCAAATTCTTTTATCCAGGTCCCTGGCCACTTTCAAATCAACCATCAAAATCCGTGATGAAGATTGGACTCCCCCTCAAAATTCATCTTTCTTTTTTTTTATTATTTTATTTTTTCTTTTCCTTTCTTTATCTTTATTTCTTCTTTTTCCTTAAATTTCTTTTATTATAATCTTTATGCCAAAATTCTACATCAAATTCTATCCTTCAACATTTTCAAAGCCAAATTTCAAGAGAAGACTACATCAACCTCAACTCATATGCCAACATTATGATCAGTTCAAAATTTTCTTTGCAAGATTCAAATATCTCTGGAATCCCTCTGTCCAATCCGTCTCAACAACCTCAACAGGCTTCTACCTTATCTTGGTGCTCAGGAGCTCACCATTCCAGGTAGGGGGGTACTGTCACAACCACGAGTTTGACCCTCCTCCTTGATGGTTGCGGCAATCCAACCTGGAGCCAAGTTGGGGCCAATTGGTCATGTCATATCATTTATGGCCAAGTGGGCCCCTTGGGTGTTCTATGGCTCTTACGCCATAACCCATTCCAATGGCCATTTATGGCCTCAGGCCATATCCTGCCATCATTGGCCTTCTTAGCCTATTTCCACCTCACCAACCCCCAGGCCTTCATCTTTGATTTTGGGCCTGGGGGGTCCTTTTGTCTTCTAGGGGCCTCCAGGCTCCCTAGCCATCACCATTGGTTTCTGGCCAACCCCTTTCATTAGTGGGGTTTTGGCCTTTTTGGGCCATTTAGACCCCTTATGGCTTCTACGGTCCGTACAGTCCGTAGGCCAATTAGGCCCCTTTTGGCCTAATCCAATGAGGCCAAAGGGGGGAAGCCACCTAGCCCTCAAGGCCAGGTGAGTCCCAAACCACAATTGGGCCCACCTGAGCCATTTTTTGTCAGCAATTCCTTGTACCCAAAATTGGCCAAAAACCCCATGGACACAATTTTGGCCATAAATCCCGTAGGACCCTTTTTTGGCCATGGATCACCATGTACCAATATCTCAGCCATGGCCTCTGGCAACCATCAGAGGCCACCAGATCAGCTCAGTCAGCCTTCCCCTCAGCTTATGGGGAATTCTTTCCATTCCTTCATGCCATCCATACTTGAGGTTGCCGGCATGGTGCATATATGGTATTATATACCATTATGCACCATTTTTGCTCAGCAATCCAATGGTGACGTTTTCAGGACCCATTTCCATCTTTCCATATCAAGGTCTCAAAGTCCAACGCCCATTTCAAAGGAGGATTATTCAACTCATCAGTCTGACAAGTTATGGCAGCAATCAGAAGACTCTTCAAGGATCCCAACCACCTGTATCTGCAGCAGTTGGGTTGGTACTATATTCAGGATTATTCAAAAGGGGCAATTCTCAAGAGGTATTACATCAATTCAATCAGTTGTCAAGGCATCAAGTATTTCAATACTCCTTGGACAACTCAGTTCATCCATACAGGCCTCATTCAATCAACCTGTATGGCCTAGGCCCAATTGGGCCATTTCACATTCCCCTGTGTGAATTCCATCACACAGTTCAAATTTCAAGATGGCCAGAACTGTATTTCCCGATTTGGACAATACATTTAATTGATTCACCTTCCAGGATCAATCTTTCAAGTTTTCACATATACTGGCCACCTCTCATCACCTGGGGACTTTTTCCCCAGTTAATTAATATATTGGATTTATTTTTATCTTTATTTTCTTTTACATTATTCAAGTTAATACTGATAATCTTAAGTCACTCATTAGCACCCTTTCTGTTTTTCTTCCTCGCCTGTCAGTGGATATTGGTGGTCATCTCCTTTACTAATTCCATTCCTTTTCTGGCAGGTTGAAAAAGTTAATTGAGGATTCACTTGGTTGGCTTCCTTTATTATCTTTGGCCTTTGGCTTCTTACTCTTTTCTTTTATCTTTGTCATACTTGTCTTTTGCATTCTTCTTCTTTAAAGAAATTAAATCTTTATTATTCCTTTATCTTTTGAAGCCCTCCAAGTGAGTTCTTGATTCCTGAGTGCCAGGCCCTCTTGCTTCGATAAGAGCCCCTGTGACATTAAATCACTTCAAGCCTGAAAAAAATGATTACCTCAAGGAAGTGGGGCTGTTGGGGAGGTCAGAATCTTGATGGTCCTGGACCCTTCTAATGGGGCCGGGCCATGGGACCCCTGAAGCCCCAGCAAATCTGGGCTCAGGGGGTTTCCAATGGCCCCCATGGCCCATGGACCATAGGACCCCAAAATGGCCCATAAAATTCAAAAATCACCATAAGAAGGGCCATGACCCAAATTCAATGGTAGGGCCAAATTGGCCCCAAATCCACAATTTGAGGCATTTTCAGGGACAATCGGGACAAGACCCCCCCTTGAAGATGTTTTGAAGGAATTCCAATCAAGGCAAGCAGGGCCAAACATCAAGTTAGCCCATTCACACTGAGGTATATGATCATATACTCATTGGCCATCAAGGTTTGAGCAGAAGAGCTCTATGGTGCTCATTTTGGGATACAACTCAATGGCCATGCCATGAAAGGAAGGAAATGACTGAATCCAAAAAGAAGCATATTTCGAAGTTCAAAGTACTTACTCAAGTTAAAAGAAGGGGGAAGATAATTCGAATCAAGTGTGACTGTTAATAAATGAAGAGGGGACTTTCAGGATAATGGTCAAGGGGAAATCATAATTAAAAAGAAAATTTTTGGGAAGAATGGGGGGATATTGAGATTCCACTCAACAGTGGCAGGGTATTGTGCTGTTTAGGAGCCCACCAGTTTTAAGAGGGGGATAGTGTAACAACCACTAATCAAGGGTAAGAGTATTCATACTTGCACCCACTCAAACACCTCAAACCAGAAAATCCACTGTGTATCAGAATTTGGCTTCAGAAATCTTCTTTGCTGAAACATGCATACAGTCTGGTTCATCAATACAGCCTGTCAATACTTGTACAGGCTGGAAATACCCAATACGGTTTGGATACTGTGAGCCTTAGAGGTATTTTCTTATACCCAAAAGACCACAAAAAAAAAGAAAAATTATTAATACAAAACATGAATAAAATAAATTTATTTATATTATTAAAATAAAAATTAAATTTAAATATGAATTTATATACAAAATCAGAAATTTAATTATAATTTAAGAATAAAAATACATTAAATTTGAAAATTGTAAAAATACATTTTTACTTGAAAAAATTAAGTAAAAATGAATTTTCAACAAAATTACCCAAAATAAATTGATTTTGGAAAAAAGTTGGATAAAATTTATCATAACTTTTTATCTAACAAATAAACATATAATATTTATTTCACCATTGGATCCCTTATAAACGGTTAGGTGGGATCACCTTTGAGTGAAATTTTTGTAGCTCAACTCTAAATAAGCTTATATTAAGTTTTTTGTATTTTCTGTATAAAAATTGAAAATACTCAAAACCTTAACTTAATTCACATCAAATGTAGTGTTAATCATCAATTTTTGTGTTAAAATTGAGGTGTTGTGTATATTTCAAAAGTTATTAGGAATTGAAGTATTTTCAATTGAATTCAATTGAACTGTCAAAATGTGCACATGTATTACATAAGTTAAGTTTGATTTACATATGAGGTGTCAATTACTACAGTAGTGTACTGTAAAACTCAATTGAATTACATATGTAAAATTTAAGTATAATACATGATGAGGAATTAAAGGCAAAAATAAATTGGAAAGATTAAATTTGGGGTGGAAAGGAACTCTAGCTCTAAGGGGAGCCAGAACCCCAATTTCCTTCCTGACAGGCGTGAGATTTCAAAATCCATGCCAAAGTTCATCACTTTTGGCCTAAAATTGAGTCACAGGGTCTGTGACTCAATTGATGATGAGGTTTTGATACCAACCAGGGTAGTTTTAACTGTTTCCAAGAGGTTAAAACTACCCTTCAGATAAAACAATCTTATTAAAAACAGTTTTTACTGGTCTCTACGTCTCTTACACTCATTCTGATGTGTTTTGAAGGCTCTAGGCCAGGTATTACTATAGTAATTGCTGATTTAAGGGTCTAAAAATGGCTAAAACAAGCCCTTTTTTGGTCTAAACCAGGGCTCAATGATGCCATAATTGTCTTTTATGTTGTCAGAGTGATTCCCACGACTGACAAGAGTAAATTTTACTTTTGGAGTAAGAAAATTTATGGCTATAAAAGAACTTCTTCTTTGCCCCACTTTTCTCTTCAAGTTAGAATCTTTTCCTTTTGTAATTAGTTGAAACACTATCAAACCAATCAATAATAGATTCCGACCACCCTTTTTAAATCATTTTTAACATTTTAACCATGTTAAAAAAATAATAATGATCATTTTTTGTAACTCTTATAATCATTTTTACCCCTTGAACCACCCCAAAAGTGGACTAAAACATCTTTCATCAATGTTAACTGTAAGGTTTGACTATGAAACAATAAGTAAAAATTACTAATATTTTACTTATTGGACTATGAATGTCCTTATAATTGAAATAAATAAGATAAAAATAATTATAATAATAAATAATTATTATAATTATGGTGTAAAAATGATTATATTATTAATAAAATATAATAATATAATTTATATTATAAAATATAATATAATAGAATAAATATATTAATATAAAATAATTAATATATTTAAAGGCACTTTATTATTGTTACAAACAAATAATAAAGGCGTAAAAAATTGTTTTTTATTAATAAAAAACAATTAATAACAATAATATTACCAATATTAAAGTTATAAATTAATATGAATACTATTTATATTAATTAAAGAATTATTAAAATAATAATAAAGAGAAAATTATTGTAATAAGAGAAAATAACCTACTTTTAACACTTAATATAATAATTTTGAAATATTTTACGCCAAAAAATATAAATACAACCTTTTCAAATTGTATTTACAATACAATAAAGAAAAATTACTAATATTCTTGATTTTTACATGGAAATGAGTTTTTAGAGAGATTTTTAGCAAAAAAAATTGAATAAATGATTTAATCACGTCAAAATAGATGATTACAACAAAGTGGTCTTTGGTCTTTACTAATATAATGGTTTTTATATATAAAGAATAAAGAAATTACCTTTGATTTAATTGATTTAATGTTTTTGATGCGTCTGAGGGGGAAATAGAGTAAAAAGAGCTCTATTTATAGTAAATACCTCCCTCCTAGAGTCCAACAGGCTTCTAGTAGACGTGTACTGATCACATCCACTGGAATTGATCAATATTTCAAGGTTTGAGGATGATTACATCATGATCAAACCATATTACATCATTATTACGCCATTATTTAGAGTTATCACTATAACTCTAAAGTTGATGACATCAGAGGCTTGGCAGAACCCCAAATTTCGTGGATTTTATTAGTTTTAATCATAAACTAATAGTATTCACCAATTTTATCACTCATATGACTGTTAAACTTAATTTAAGGTTACAGTAGGTGATCATAACTGCTCAATTTAAGCTCAAACTTTGATCTTTAATAACTTTTAAGTTTTACACGCTACAGCAATTCAAAGAGTGAATTCTGATAGCCTGACATAACCTTATTATGCTGCCAAGAGCCTTTTATTACATCATCAAAACTCTAATTTTGATGATTTTTCTTGTAACTCATCTTTTCTGTCAAAATTCAATATTTTAAACTTCAAATCATGATTTCAGGGGGATATACCCTGAATTTAATAATATATATTACCACATTCTTCACGAATGAGCTAGGAGAATCCAACTGTGTACTTTATTTTAAGTTTGGATCACTTTCACAACAAAGTGGTCAACAGCTCTGTTGATTTTTATCAATATTTCATCATAGGTTTTAACCTTTTTTATAAATTGTAAAATAAAGTTCATATCTGTGTTCTTACAGTAATTACGTGGTAACTTTATTTTTGGTTCATCACTCTATCTTGTATAGTTTAAGAGATATTAGCTATGATCCTTGAATATATGTGTTGACCAAAAAAGTGCATATATTCAGGTTAATTCCTTAAGTATTAACTTTGGAAATTAGCTCATTAATTTTTTTATGTGTGAATTTTCATGGGGAATCCAATGGTACAATTTATTTCACATGTTGTTTCATTGGTTCTTGAAATAAGGAAGGATTTATGGTTTTTATAAGGTATTATTCCTTATAACTCATTAAATATTGACTTTACAGATATGCCATAAAAATGGTATATGTGTACTTTACAATGGTGAATCCAATGGTATAATTTATTTCACATGTTAATTCATTGGTTTTTAAGTTAAACCAATTTTTGTACCAATTTATGGTATTTTTGTATTTTTGAAGTAATTATTTTTAATGTATAATTATTCTAAGTAATTTTAGTATAATTATTTTAAAGGTATAATTATTCTTAGTCTTTCTTGTGACCTTATTGGGTATGTGGTCATATCTCAAAGGCTCACATTAACCTTGTCACTTTGTTTCCAAATTCATTTTGGTCACTTTTGGGAATTTTTTCTCTTTGAATATATTTTTAAGGACTTTGTTCTTTATTTAATTGCTTGAAGTTCTTTGCTCAATTAATTCCAATTGAAATTGCTCTTGAAGAAACTTCTTTTGTAGCCTTAAATATCTCTTGTAGAGTATTTTTGGATAAATTTTTATTGTTGGTAAAACAATGAATCTTTATAATATTATTTTTTTATACTTATAAGCTTAAAAACAATATATTTGGCATGTCTCCTCTTAAAAATACTATTTCTTACTATTTTGAATTATATTTCACCTTATACAAATTTTGAGGACAGGAAAAGTACTTGATTTTTAATCAAAGTTTCATATCCACACCTTACAGATACACCATCCCCAAGCTGTATGATCACTCAATACCACCAATCCTCTTGTAAAGATTCTGTACAGCTGTACAGGACCTGTATTGGCCAGACTCAATTCAATCATCAAATCTTCTCATGAAAATTCTCTGTCTGGATCAGGGCTGGTGATTCTCACATATACCAGCCCCTCTTTCTCCCGCCTGGGCACTTTTCCCTCATTAATTAATTTCTTATATTTATTATTTTATAATTATTCTTATCCTTATTTTGGGTATTATTATTATTTCATTTTCAGTTAGTCTTAGCCTTTTTTCTTTCTTCGCCTGTACAGTTAGAGCTTGGTGGCCATATACTTAATAACCCTTCTCCTTCCATTCTGACAGGTTGAAACCATGGACTTGGACTTGTTTGTGGTTGGCTCTTTTATTCTTACTCTTATTCTTTGTTGCTGCTTTTCTTATATTCTTTTATTTAGTAATTTATCTCATAACACTCTTAAGTGTGTTCTTTCTTACCATATCCTGAGCCCTCCTTAAGTAAGTCCCAGCTTACTGAGTGCCAGGCCCTCTTCACTTAGAAAAGCCCCTGTGACAGGGCCCTAGAGAAACTCCATTATTATCTGGAGAGTGAAGTCTTTAAAGTCTACATAGACTGCACAGCACTCAAGTCTTTACTTAACATGAAGACTACTAATAAATACATGTTGAGGTGGAAAATATCCATCCAATAGTATAGAGGTAATATGACCATCATATACAAGGAAGGCAAAAGCCACACCACTGCAGATGGTTTCAATAGATGACCGCTGGATAATTTCAATAGCAACGCAGCTTATGACCCTTAAGTAGCAGCCAATATTCCTATCCATTTGATGGAAATAGACAGGAGGAAAAACTTCAGATTTTCTGATTGGGCACCAGAAAGTGGTACCCGAGACAGTGAAGAAACTGAATCAGAGGGAACAGAAACTCCAATTTTGGGGATAGGTTCCTCAAAACTAAATAATAAGTTCTTCACTGCAGTGATGAAGACTTATCCCAAACACAAACAGTGTGGCGTATTGTTACAACTCCTTCAAAATAAATATAGGAGCCCAGTTAGAGGGACCATAAGGATAACAAGTTTTCCTTATATATGGATTACTCTATCACAGAGAGAAGCATACAAGTGCCCTCACAGTGAAGGACAGGGACCATATATCCCTTATCCTGCAAGAATGTCATGACTGCCCCTATATGAGACACATGAGTGAAGACAGGACCAGAGAGAGGGTAGCAAGCACAGCTTGGTGGCCCAAGTGGGAAAAGTAGTTGAGTGAATATATCAACACTTTTCAATATTTCAAAAGGCAAACAGAAAGCATGGGAAGTGATATGGGCTATTTCACCACATAGAAGAACCCAAACACCCATGGGAAAGCATCAACATGGACTGGGTCACAGGACCAGTCCCAGGAGGCAAAGAAAACTTAAATCCTTGCCTGGGCATAGTTGATAGGTATAATAAAAGTTTCAGGTGCCTACCATGTCACAAGGAGGACGCAGCTATGGATACATCCTTGTTATTCTGGAATAACATCATATCCACATGTGGAGTCCCAAAAATCATAATCAGTCATAGGGACCCAAAATTCAAATCAGAATTTTGGACCAACCTCTATGAAATTCTTGGAAAAAAACTTGCATTTTCTACAGCTTACCATCCACAGAAAGATGGTTTGGCTGAAAGGATGATCCAAAGAATGGAGGACTTCATCAGAAGATTCTGTGCATATGGCATGGAATAAAAGGACCATGAAGGATACACCCATGACTGGGTCCTACTGCTTGCCACAATCCATTTGGCTTACAACACCAGCCAGCACTCTACCACAGGGAAATCATCCTCACTGGTAGAAAAAGGGTGGAACCCCCTATTTCCTGTGGAGCACTTGAAGAAAAATCTTCTAGCTATCCATCCCACAGCCAAAGACCCCCATGAGATGTGCAAGAGAGCTTGTGACAAAGCTGCTAATTTTACGGCTGAAGCTAAAGAATACTGTGGTATACCTGTACCAGTTTGGATTAATGGACAAATTAAGCAGGAACATTTTTCAATTTTCCTTAGGCTTTTCCCAATATATTACAATATTCATTTTTTTTCAAAATAAATTATAAGAAGGACTAACACCATTAAAACCCAATAAACTCCTTTTGTTAATAAATGAACTTGACAATTATGATGTGACACCCCAATGCACCACTCAGATGAATTAACTTTCAAGGGATTGGTTGACCTAAAACAATTATTATTTTTTATATATTTTTATTTCTTAATTTATTTTACTTCAATTTTCTTTAAATATTGTGGGTAGTAAAAATCAACAAACATATACTACAGCACAGAAGGTCCTAGTTACAATGAGGATGCATGGAACTAAAATTTCAGGGCAGATTTGTAGCATAATAGGCGTCATAAATATTAATTAAAAGTTCATTTATATATCAAAAAGGTAGAATTGGGTATTTAGATGAAAATTAGTCTTTCTATTAATTTTGAGAAGGAAAAGAACATTAAATTTAGAGGGTTAAATCTAGGAAAAGTGTTTAATTCAGGCTTAGGATATCATTGAAACAAGAAAAGTACAGGTGTATTGAATTCTCTGACTCCTTTGAGTGATCATTGTGATGTTAGAAGGAATAAACTCAACATTTAGGGTGCAGAGAGATGGTAAGATGGTGTGAAATGTGAAAGAAAATAGGCTAGGAAGAGAAGATTAGACATTGGAGATATCACAGTAGTATTACAGAAGTTTCAGAGCAAGATTACAGAAGTTTCACAAGGGTGTACTGTAATACAGTTACAGTTACAGGACACCTAGTTACAGAAACAGACAGGATAATACAGGAAAACTATAGTACAGTGGTCAAGGAGATAAGAATTCCAGGGTTTTCAATTGATTGAATAATCAATGACATCATCAACAGGAATTAAACTAGGATTACTAATCATGGAGATAAGGATTCCAGGAAACTCAATTGATTACATAAGCAAATGACATCATTTCCCCACAATTTCAAGAACTCAATTGAAAATACAGGTCTCATGATCCAACACCACCAAACCTTATTTCATAATACAGGTCACATGTCAAAAACCCAGATTGGAGACCTGAAAAATTCTAAGTCCCCTTTTTTTTGACACTCCCATGGAGGCCCCAAAAACTATAAATAGAGGTCCCCTCCCCCCCCTCAATTCTTTTTTCCTCATGGCCTAGACAGAGGCTCATCACAAAAACGTAACTTCTTAATATTTTTTCAGAGGGAAATCCCCTCCATCCATCCACATTATCCTAATTTTTTAGGAATACTCAGTAGCTAAGCTCAGCAGTATAGTTATCCTATCCCCATTCCTAAATTTTGCTCAGTAGCTAAGCTCAGTAGCACTGTCTGAGTGATTTATAATTAATAGTAGTTAACAGTTGGTCTACTTTAATTCATAAACTCATCTCATTGACTACCTCCATTCCTAAATCTGCTCAGTAGCCAAGCTCAGTAGCATTGTCTGGGTGTTTTATAGATAATAGTAGTTAACAGTTGGTCTACATTATTTTATAGCTCCATCCCATTGACAAGGTTCTTTACTCAGTAGCCAAGCTCAGTAGTAAATTGAACAATAGTAGTGTCTGTTATCCCAGGTTATTGTCATAAAATTATTAAGCCCTTTAAAAAATATAGTAGTGTTTGTTATTATCAGTTATCATATTATCAACAGTGTTATCATCAAGAATTGGAAATCCCTCAAGGTGTTACTGTTCTCAGTAAAGGAATTAAAAAAGTCTTTTCCCAGTTTTATATCTTTATTTATTTGTGTTAAGGTCTACTAACCATTGTTCCCAGATCAAACAAAGTCTGATAGAGTCTGTTGAATATACTTTTCTGACAAGCCACCATCAAATAAAATAAATTGATTGTGAACTCAAGTCAAGATAATTCAGCATTTTCAGGAAGGGCAGTTCAGATTATTCTGACACACAAGCAGAGCAAAGGTTACAATCTTGAACAGTAATTCAAAACTGTTCTATTGTAGTTTCCCCTTCCAGGTACTGCCTCATTTATCCCACACAAGAGGAGTTCCCACATCTGGTGTCCCAACAGTGGAATGCAGATAGGAATAAAATTCAGACATTATTCAGCTTGATCTTAAAACAATAAAATTAACCAAATAAATAAAATCAAAACTGGAAACAAATAAAACTTTCAATCAAAACTCATCATCAAATAAATCACCATCATCTCATCCATCATCATCATCTTCATATCATTATTATTATCCACTTAAACCCTCAACACCCACTGGTCAGGAATCTCAAGTAGAATATAGTAATCTTATCCCAACACCAAAAACAGAAGAAAAGGAAAGGGAGAAGATCAGGAAGTTCTTCTTCAATCTCATTCAAGAATCAAGAAAAGGAAGAAATAAATCAAAGGAGCTAGAAGGAAAATATTATAAAGTAGAAATGGATCAACAATCCACCTCAAATTTACCACCATTACCACCTGAGGATACTGGGGAAGAACAGTATGCTGAGGAAAGTGAAGAAGAAGATCAAACTGTACAGATTCAAAGTTTGATGAAGCAAATGCAGGATATACTATTAACTCAAAGTAAAAAGAAGGGAAAAAGAAGAGGTTCTACATCTTATACACCTGGAGGAAGCCCTAGTGAACCAACACTACCAAGGCATGTAAGACCAGAAGAGTCACCATCATCACCTACACCTGGACCTAGAGCTACATCCACTCCAGCAACAGAACCCAGACCTCAAACTCATCAAAGGAGAGCATTTGTCTCCACACCTACAAATCCAAGTCCTTTGCAACACCAAATACTCAGACAGGAAAGGCCTGTTGTTAAAATAAAAGCTAAGGATTATAACCTAAACTTCAATGGAGAAGAAGTAGAAAAATTTATCAGCAAAGTAGAAAGGATAGCTCAGATTGAAGGAGCTAGAGAAGAAGATTTAGCAATGCAGATGGCATTTTGGACAACTGATTCAAAAATCAGTGATGCCATAGAAGCAATGCCAGGCTATGAAGAAGGAAACTGGAGCCAACTCAAGAAGGATCTCATTACTAAATGGGGAAGAGTTGAGCCAGAAAGAAGATATAGAAAAGACTCACTTATCAATTTATTCAATGATACTCAGGATGCAGGAGGAATTAGTACTCTCTCACAATATAAAAGGTTTATAGGGCAGTATGAAACTATCATTACTTATCTTCTTAGATATAAATATATCCCTCAAGAAAATATGTTTCATGAAGATTTGTTTGACTGTCTCTCTGCAGACATGAAGGGAGCTATCAGTAAAGAAATGATAAAGGAGAATGTCATGGTTAGAGCAGAAGATGGAGGATATCTAATACCACCAATGAAGATATTGAAGAAGTATATTGAACAGGAATTGGAAGCAAGGATATTAGTCACTAAAAGACTTTCAACTCCAAGAATATCTGAACAAAAAGAATCAAAAAATAAGGAAAGAAGGGTTCAATTCAAGGAAGAGATATTTCCAGGAATGCAAGAAGCCCTCAAGAAAATGAAAGAACTTACAAAAACCCTAAAAGAACAAAGGGAAGTAGTCAAAGATGAAGCACCTGCTGAAAATGAAGATGTCAAAAAGTTCATGGATCAATTAAATGAATTAACTAATGTGGCTACACCCCAAAAGAAAATAATTAATAACCCTCAATCAAACAATCAAGGATTCAGACCAAGAGATAATGTTTCTCCACTACCAAACAGAAGTGTACCCTATGTTCCAGCACAGAATGTACCAAAGTTTACTGTTAAATGTTACTATTGCATGGAGGAAGGTCATTCAGTTGGAAGATGTACTGAACTAGTAGATGATCAAAACAAGAAATGGGTTATCAGACAAGGTTTCAATTATTTATATCCCAACTGGGAAAGGGTCCCCAATGATGGAAAATTTCCACCAAAATATTTAGTTAGGGAATTTCAAAAGGAACAAGAGGAACTCAAAAGAAAGTTAGAGGAAAAGAACAGAGAGGAGGAGCAAAAGAAAAAAGAAAAATCAACTGCTTTTATATCAATGGATAATTGGGGTGATTGGGAGCCACCATGCATTTCAACAGGATTAGAAGAACCTCTTGGGTATGCTTATGGTTTGTGGAACACAAAGCAAAGGATTGAAAATCAAGAGAAATCTAAGGCTCAACCCCTTCCCTCAAAAGAGACTATTCAAACCAAAGACACTATAAAGAAGAAAACTAGTATTCCTGGTGGATTCATTGAAGAAGAAGAAGCTGAAGAAGAAAAGGTAATAATACCTACAAAATATAAATCATCAAAAGCAGATGAGGTTGCCAAACCACCAGAACCAACCCAACCTAAGCTTACTGCACAAGCTAAAGAGAAGGATATTGATAAGAAAGCTCTAATAAAGCTACCAAAGATGGAAGTAAACAAAAAGCCTTTAATTGAAGAAGAAGGATCTATAATTGAAAAGGTCATGAAGAAGGTCATGGATCAGAAAATTAACCTCACTCTAGAAGAAATAGTCACAATCTCACCCAAGTTTATGCAAGAATTAAAATTTCTCTCAGATAAGGAAAGGAAATACTTAATGTCTCTTAAATCAATTAACAGTCAGGAGCAAACAACCACTCAAGAAAAAATAATTCAAGAAAAAATGCATTACTCTTGTCCCCTTGGAATGATTGAGGTCTCAGTTGGACAAGAAGGACATATAGTCAAAGCATTAGTAGACACTGGAGCTGAACTCAATATAATACCAGAAGTGGAATCCATCAAAGCAAGACTACCAATGAGGGTTCTGAACATGAGACTTAGAGGTATTGGAGGTCACAGCACAGCAATTGTGGGATTATCAGAAAATACTATCCTTGTCTTACCATCTGGTGATGAAAGAAGAATTCACTTCTTTGTAGCCACAGGTTCTGTTCACACAGTCATTGGAAGACCTTTCCTTGCTGATAATGGTATTAGACTTGAACACTCTCAACAACAAGGTGAAATTCTCAGCTATAAAGAGTCTGATGGAAGAGGATTGTGCATACCAATATGTACACCTGAATCAAAAGGATGGCATACAGGACCACCCAGAGGAATGGAAATGTGTAATATGGCTAGAATAACAGAGCTGAAAAATGAAGAACAAAAATCAAAATCACCCCCCAAGAAAGTTCAATTTGATATTGAAGAGAAGAAAAATTATAGTAGCAATAAAACAAATGAGTCAATATATCATGTGAAAGAAGAGGAACCTCAAAAAATTGAACCATTATTAGTATCTTCACAGAGAATTAGCAACCTAGACAATAATGACCCTCTTCTCCATCCGAAATTTGAAAATACTTATAGCTCTAACATGGAAGCTTCCACTATTAAAGTGGAACCAGTACAAAAGAAAGGCTTAAAGCCAAAACAGCTAGTTAAAAGTATTTCAAATAAATATGGAAATAATGGTACTTATTGGAAAAAGAAAAAGGATGCAATCTCTAATGAAGAATACTCTAATGATTCAAAGATGAAAGGGTCCTCCAAAATCAAAAGATATTTTTCAAAAATAATTTCTAAAATAAAAAATAATCATAAATCTCAAGTTCAATGGGACTTTCAATGCCCTGGAACTCAACCAACCATTACAGAAGAAATTAATCCAGCTAAAATTCAAAATATTATTACTACACCTGAAGTGGATCCAAAAAAATCAAATTTAGAAGCCCATTTATTAGAGGAAGAATCAATTCAAACTCAAGAGCCTCTGGACTTGGACCAAGTAATCAAAAAGTTAAACTTTATGGAATTGGAGATGAACACCAATACAGAAACCACTGATAGTGAAAATTCTAAAAATAATCCCTTTGCTAATTTGTCACCCAATTCTGGATTGAAATCAGTAATATATGTCAGAATAGGATGGGAAGAATACCCTGTTATGGCTTTCTTGGACCAAACCTTGGAATATAACTGCATACCTCTTAAAATGGCAGCAGCAATTGGGATTAGGCAAATATCAAATAAAATAAAAAATGAAAATAAGAAGTTCAACAAGAAGATCATGAACAGAGTTCAAGTTGTCTTACCTACTAATGAAACACTGTACTTAAGATTCATGGTGGAAGGAAATTCAAGCCACATAGTCTTGGGAAAAGACTTTTGTGATTATTTCAATTGGCTTCAATTATTCAATTCCATACCCTCAAGTTATGAAGAAGAAGAATCAAATCAAAGTCCAAAATCATTCAATCAAGGTACATCAGCCTTTTAAGATACCAATCAATCTTCAGAAGACCTATATGAAGGAATGCAAGTGTTTAGTATAGGAATAATGGACTTTACGCAACAGGATTTCCATGAAATGATGACTAGAAGAGAAGGATCCCCTTATACTGCTTCAAGCCCTCTCACTCCATTGGATGAAGAAGAACCATTGACCTTAGGAGACCTACTTCATGATGAATATTTCAATATGGGAGAAATTAATTCAGAAGAATATCCCATACCTCAAGCAATGCTTCAGCCAGGCCTTCAACAAAGTTTTGATGTGGATCCAAAACTTAATCCATTAAATATTTCAATTCCAGAATGTGCTAGTGATTCAAAGAAAGAACACATTGAAAATAAAAAACTTATTCAAACCCTCTCACAATCTATAAACTCTTTGATACAGGAAATCCCATCAAACTCCACATTACCAACAAATAAACATGTTAAAGATATACATGAAACATCATTAGTAAAAAATGATGTTATTCTCACTGAAAACTTTGAAGAACCATTACCAACCCTTGAACAGTTGATTTTTGGGGAATACTTCAATAATGATCAAAATCCCAATAAAAACCTGGATACCCCTCAACTTCAAAATTTATCTTTGGGAAGCCTCATTTTTGATAACAGCCAAGATATACCTGACCAGAACAATTCACCAGGAGACACATGCAGTTCAGAATATGAGGATTTATCCCATATTTATGGCTTTGTGAGGGATACCCAAGGATTATCACCACCTTCAGTAATCTCTCTTGATAAAGATCCAATTGAAAAACCTACAGAACAATCATATCCTTTATCAAAGAAGAATCATATTCAAAACAAACCATTAAAATCAATTCTGAAAAAACCCACTAAATTCTTTGATAAAAAAGATAAAATTAAAAAAGAAAATTCAAATTTTATTCAAAATGACAAAGAAGATTATCAATTACAGACAATAGAGTTTCCAAGATGCAGAAATAAAAAGAAATTGGAGAAAAGCCAGGAAAAGGGAAATTTCACACTAAAGAATGTTAAAGTGGATTTTGAATTCACTTTAAGTATGGAGGAATATATCAACAAGAGAATTTCCATGGACCAAAGAAGAATAAAAGGGGAACTTCTCAGCTGTCTGAATAACTTCCTTTCCAAAATAAATACCAAACCAAGAATGAGGAAAAGAAATAAAAGAGTTAAATATAAAGTCAAGTCATGCTAATTCTGACTTGTTACTTAACTCAATTTTTGTCTTTTTTTTACTTCTTTATGATTCTCTTATTTTAAATTTTAATCTTATTTTTATTTTATTTTATTTATTTATTCATTCTCTTTTAATTTTAATTTCTACTTTATTTTATGTTATAATTTATTATTTTAATTTAAATTATAAATGAATCTATTCATATTTTATTTTATTTTAATTTATTTATTTATGACTTATTTTTTTTAATTGATTTCTAGATTAATCAATTTGTTTTTTTTATAATTTATAATTTATTTTATTTTTGTAGCTTATATTTTATTTCACTTTAATTTTCTTTTATTTAAAATTTTTGTTAATTATTTTATTATTTATATTTATATGTATTTATTTTATTTTATTTTTTATTTTTATTTATTTTTTTTATTTGGTTTATTTTATGTTTGTAAGCTAAATACTTAAGTCTTTCTCACATATTGTTTTAGGGGGGCACATCAAGTTTTTTTTATATATTAACAATTTTTTATTTTTTTTATTTCTTTTAATTTTTTTTCTATCCGATATCCAAAAACCACAAGAAAAAAAATAAAATAAAATATATATATATATATATAAAAAACAAACAATAAATATAAAAAATAATCATAAAAAAAAAAGAAAAAAAAAAACATATTTTTTATTTTTTATTTTTATTTTTTTCTCCATTTCCATTATTATAATTAAAAAAAAAAAAAAACTGTTTTTTTTATTTATTTGTTTTTATTATAAATAAAAAAAAATGGATCGCCAAACTGTAAACAATAAACCAGCTCAGAGAAATTCACTGGCCACCATCGATCGATCTAAAAAAATTAAATAAATAATAATTATTATAACCAAAAAAAAAAAAAAAAAAAACTTACGATTGGTTAAAAATAATAAGGCGGTACGTCTTCACGCGACTCGGAGAGTCGAACCGCGGCACTAGATAAGGGGTTAATATACGAATTAAGGGGAAGAATATCACCCAATATCAGCTACCTTATTAAAAAAAAAAACGTACTGAATCATGTGACGGTACCAATGAAGACAGGACTGAACGGAGTTTTGAACGATTTGTTGCTTGTACTGAAAGGAGTAATTGCTGGGGTCGCGGTGAAGAAAAAATCGCTCCATGTGAGCGTGGAGATCGTTCATCTTCTGATCGAAGAGCCAAAAGTAGTACGCGAATTCCTGCTGCAGATGGTGTTCGCGATGGCCAGCGGTAGGAGATGTGGATGGTTCTTGCGATGTAGGAGGAGAAGAGTGTATGGACGTCATGGTAGATGGGGCACTAACGGAGCGAAGTCGTCGGCGAGGATCGCGGTCGATTTGAACCGAATTTAGAGCGGGTGGCGAATCGTAGGCTTCGGGAAGATGGCTGACGATCGGATTGATAGGTGTAGGATTGGGATGTTCTGAAATGGCCTGTAGGTTGAAGGTTGGCATTCTGTTTGACGGTAAAATAAAAGAATAATTAATTTCGTCGAGGCCTAATATAACGCGATGACGACCATGGCTACAGCGGACGATTTCAAGACAAAATGGCATGATTTAATAAAAAAAAAAAAAAGCAAGCGAAAAGAAGCGATGAAGATAAAGCAGAGGGAGAAGAAGAGGATGATAAAAAAAAACGAGAGACACCAAGAAACAAAGGCATTATATAAAAAAAAAGCAATACGATGATCGTCAGCTGATCATCCAAAACAAAAAAAAAAAAAAAAAAACAACGACGAATTGAAAAGAAGGTGTGACTCACCTGGAAACAAATTACAAAGAAAAGAAAACGTGCCACTCTTCATTCCCGAAGAGTGGCAAAACCATAAATCTATAAAAAAAAAGAAGAGAAGAAAAAGAAAAGATCGTCAGCTGATCTAAAACAGAATATAAAAAAAAAAAAAAAAAAATAAGAAAAAAAATAAATAAATAAATAAAAGAAAACGACGTACCTAGCAACAGATCCGATCGGCGAAGGAATAAAACGGAACGCCACTCTTCATTTGCGAAGAGTGGCTCAATATAAATAATAAATAATAATAACAATAATACTAATATTATTATTATTGATAATTAATTAATTAATTAAAAAACATATATAAAAAATAAATTAAAAAAAAAAATAATAATAAAATAAAAAGAAAAAAAAATAAATAAAATAAAAGAAGAGACGACGACGACGAAGAAATACGAAGCGCGGGTGGCTTCGGGGAGCAACAATACAGGTCAGCTGTGCGGCTGCACAGCTGAATGCATATTCATTAACCAAAATGCCTCGCGGCTATTTTGGTATTGATTTTTTTTAATTCAAAACTTAAAAAAAAACATATTAAAATAAAATTAAATTAAAAAAAATAATAAACTATAATAAATTAAAAAAAAAAAAAAAAATAATTATATAAAAAATATAAATTAAAATTAAAAAAAAAATCAATTAAATTAAATTAATTAAATTAAAATGAAAAAAAATAATAAAAAAATAAATAACAATATAAAAAATAAATTAAAAAAAAAAAAAATAAACAGATAAAAAAAAATAATAAAATAAAAATTAAATAATTCAATTAAAATATATATATATATATAAAAAATTAAATTAAATTGAATTAAAACTAAAATAACAACATAAAAAAATACTCTAAAATAAAAAATTAAATTAAATTAATATTAAAAGAAAAAAAAAAGTAATTCAAATTCAAAAAAAAAAATAAAAAATAAAAAAAAAAAAATTAATTAAAAAGATTTAAATAAAATTCAATTAAATTAATATTAAAAAGAAGATCAAATAAATTAAAAAATAAATAAATAAATTAAATTCACTAAAAAAAAAATTATAATAATAATAATAATTAAAAAATAATAAAATAAATAAAAAAAAAAATTAAAAAATTAAAAAAATTCAAGATAAAGCAAAAAAAAAAAATCAATAATAAATAAATCAATTACAGGATTATATTAAATTAATTAATTAAATAAAAATAAAAAAAAATAAAAAAATAAAAAAAAAAAGGGATAAAATCTTCTCTGCACCATTTAATAAATAAAAAATATTTTAATATTTTTTATATTAAAATATTTCTTTTATTAAATGGAGAGGGGTTGAAACCCTTCTAGCCCTCAACATTTCCAGAACAAAATGATACAACATAAAAAAATGATAATAATAAAAAATCAACAACAACAGCAAAATTTCCTCAAGAAATGGTTCTTGATAAGACCTTAAACTGTCTAAAACATCTCCTTAATTAAAACAAACAAAATTAATAATCATAATATAGGTCCTTGATAAGACCTTAAACTGTCTAAAAGTTTTATTTTCTATTTTAACAACAAAATTACCTCAACAAATGGTCCTGGACATGACCTTAAACTGTATCAATTACACTTTCAAGAAGTTATCAAAACAAATTCAAGGCTCGAGAAATGGTCCTCAGTATGACCTTAAACTACATCATCAAGATTTTTTCAACCTCATTATACATCTCAAGAAATCAATATTGGCTATTGGCAATTAAAAAGCCTTTTCCACTAAAATATTTCAAGAATAAAAAAAATAAAAATAAAGAATAAAATACCCTCAAGTAACTTCAAAAGCAAAATTTATAAAAAAAAATGAAATCTCTCAATATTAAAAAAATAAGGGGTGGTAACTTGTTTCTTATCATCACTCCTTGTGATTTTAAGTTTTGGGGGGTAAGGGGAATTCATTTTGTCAACTCACAATTATTTGATATACTGTGTGATAAAGAAATTTTCATCAAAGGAAGAAAAAAAAGGATGATAATATGTAGAGTAAAGAAGAAGAAGAATAACAAGAAAGAAGATAAAAAAAATGGAAGACGCACCAGCAAGTTAAGAGATAAGGCTACCATAAAAGAAATGAATATCTTTGGAGTTGGAAATAATGAAGAAGAATGAAGACAAACCAGTATAAAGAATTGCAATCAGGAAACACAACAAACTTTCATGGAAGTTGCAGTTTTTTTTTTTCTTTAGCATAAATTCTCCCTCAAGACTAAACCAAGTTCATAACTACTATTATAAAAAAAACATCAGCAAGTTTTAGCTTAATCATTGGTCAATTATAATAATATATTCAGCAGAAAAAAAATCATTTAATTCAAATAAAAAAACCCCAACATAGGGTATTTGTCCCTTAATCCTCACTGGAAATGCTGGGGACAGCATTAAATGGAGAGGGGGATGTGGTATACCTGTACCAGTTTGGATTAATGGACAAATTAAGCAGGAATATTTTTCAATTTTCCTTAGGCTTTTCCCAATATATTACAATATTCATTTTTTTTCAAAATAAATTATAAGAAGGACTAACACCATTAAAACTCAATAAACTCCTTTTGTTAATAAATGAACTTGACAATTATGATGTGACACCCCAATGCACCACTCAGATGAATTAACTTTCAAGGGATTGGTTGACCTAAAACAATTATTATTTTTTATATATTTTTATTTCTTAATTTATTTTACTTCAATTTTCTTTAAATATTGTGGGTAGTAAAAATCAACAAACATATACTACAGCACAGAAGGTCCTAGTTACAATGAGGATGCATGGAACTAAAATTTCAGGGCAGAGTTGTAGCATAATAGGGGTCATAAATATTAATTAAAAGTTCATTTATATATCAAAAAGGTAGAATTGGGTATTTAGATGAAAATTAGTCTTTCTATTAATTTTGAGAAGGAAAAGAACATTAAATTTAGAGGGTTAAATCTAGGAAAAGTGTTTTCATTCAGGCTTAGGATATCATTGAAACAAGGAAAGTACAGGTGTATTGAATTCTCTGACTCCTTTGAGTGATCATTGTGATGTTAGAAGGAATAAACTCAACATTTAGGGTGCAGAGAGATGGTAAAATGGTGTGAAATGTGAAAGAAAATAGGCTAGGAAGAGAAGATTAGACATTGGAGATATCACAGTAGTATTACAGAAGGTTCAGAGCAAGATTACAGAAGTTTCACAAGGGTGTACTGTAATACAGTTACAGTTACAGGACACCTAGTTACAGAAACAGACAGGATAATACAGGAAAACTATAGTACAGTGGTCAAGGAGATAAGAATTCCAGGGTTTTCAATTGATTGAATAATCAATGACATCATCAACAGGAATTAAACTAGGATTAATAATCATGGAGATAAGGATTCTAGGAAACTCAATTGATTACATAAGCAAATGACATCATTTCCCCACAATTTCAAAAACTCAATTGAAAATACAGGTCTCATGATCCAACACCACCAAACCTTATTTCATAATACAGGTCACATGTCAAAAACCCAGATTGGAGACCTGAAAAATTCTAAGTCCCCTTTTTTTTGACACTCCCATGGAGGCCCCAAAAACTATAAATAGAGGTCCCCTCCCCCCTCAATTCTTTTTTCCTCATGGCCTAGACAGAGGCTCATCACAAAAACGTAACTTCTTAATATTTTTTCTGAGGGAAATCCCCTCCATCCATCCACATTCTCCTAATTTTTTAGGAATACTCAGTAGCTAAGCTCAGCAGTATAGTTATCCCATCCCCATTCCTAAATTTTGCTCAGTAGCTAAGCTCAGTATCACTGTCTGAGTGATTTATAATTAATAGTAGTTAACAGTTGGTCTACTTTAATTCATAAACTCATCTCATTGACTACCTCCATTCCTAAATCTGCTCAGTAGCCAAGCTCAGTAGCATTGTCTGGGTGTTTTATAGATAATAGTAGTTAACAGTTGGTCTACATTATTTTATAGCTCCATCCCATTGACAAGGTTCTTTACTCAGTAGCCAAGCTCAGTAGTAAATTGAACAATAGTAGTGTCTGTTATCCCAGGTTATTGTCATAAAATTATTAAGCCCTTTAAAAAATATAGTAGTGTTTGTTATTATCAGTTATCATATTATCAACAGTGTTATCATCAAGAATTGGAAATCCCTCAAGGTGTTACTGTTCTCAGTAAAGGAATTAAAAAAGTCTTTTCCCAGTTTTATATCTTTATTTATTTGTGTTAAGGTCTACTAACCATTGTTCCCAGATCAAACAAAGTCTGATAGAGTCTGTTGAATATACTTTTCTGACAAGCCACCATCAAATAAAATAAATTGATTGTGAACTCAAGTCAAGATAATTCAGCATTTTCAGGAAGGGCAGTTCAGATTATTCTGACACACAAGCAGAGCAAAGGTTACAATCTTGAACAGTAATTCAAAACTGTTCTATTGTAATTTCCCCTTCCAGGTACTGCCTCATTTATCCCACACAAGAGGAGTTCCCACAATACAACAAGCAGAGGTACAATAAGACACATGGGGAACCAGACTTCAAAGAAGGGCACCAGGTGTCAGCGTCTACACTCAACTTCAATAATCTCAAGGGACCAAAGAAAATTAGAGACTCATTTGTGGGACCCTTCACTATCATTTAGTTGAGAGGGAAAAATGTGGTGGAGGGTAGACTCACAGAATAATTCTCTAGGAAAAACCAAGTATTCCCAGTCAGTCTAGTTAAACCATACTTCCAGACAGGAGACAACAAGTTTCTCTGCAGGAAGAAGACTTCCACTCCACCAGACATAGTGGGGATAGAAGACTCCCCAGGCCCTGTGAGGAATATTATCAAGTCCAGGAAGATTAGACTGAATGGTAAAGGCCAAAGAAAATATCTGGTTAGATTTAAAAAGCAGACAGCAGACAAAGACAAATGGTTGGAAGAGGATGCCATACCAGATTGGAACCTTCATCTAAGGATATTCAGGGACTCTAGGAGGACTGAAAAGTCTCAACAATGATGAACCTTTTTTAGAGGGAGGGTATGTCAGCCTGTGACTCAAACCCAGAGCACAAGCATGACAGTCAAATACCATAAACCAATGGTAAAGCTATTATACCACCAAAGAATGGTGCTGAGCCAAACCAGCTCAAAAAGTATTAAAAGAAAGATGAAACTCAGCTGTCTTCAAATATACAACTCCCAACATCATAGGACAAATAATAACAAAGTTATTCCTGCTCAAAGTTGCTGCTGAGCATAAACCTCAATTTTTGCCTCTCATCTGAAATCCAGAAAAGGAGGCTTAACACTGGCAAATATTTATTTCAATTGAAGCTCTCAGTCAGTGCTACTCAATGGTACTAGCCAAATTGAGATAAGACCAAAACTACAGAAGTTATGGCCAAAATAACATCAAATACAGTGGAATAAAATATTCACCACCCATCTTACCTCTACAGGTTTAATGTGAGATACTTAAAGTGAGGTCTTTTTGGAAAGGGCACAATAAGGGCTATCTGATGGTTCCACTCATTTCCCAAATCTCATCTAGAACAAAATTTATGGGGGAAAAAGGCACCATACAGATTTCAAGAAAATCATACATATGGATAACAAAACTTGTACATGGCATAACTTTGCCATATTTAATTTTACCCATAGAAAATGAGGTACCACTGTGTATATTACATCCAGGTATACACAATGAACCAACTTTGACCTCAATATCTTGAAGACTGGCAGATATATGGCATTTTTAATGTCAAAATCCCACAGTTAGACCAATACAGACTTACTGTGGGATAATATCCCATAACCATAATTATGAGGTTTTAAACAGACAAAGAAGCATGTTTATACTTCAATAACTTATATTTCATTCTATACTGGTGTCCCATACAGGTTATTTACAGCCTTCTATGAAGCATACATGTCAGAAGGGGGCTATGTGGTCCCCAGATGAAAATGTTCACCCTGTATTGGTGAAAACTGCCCAGATGTGGTTTCAAAACCACATCTGAGCCCAATACAGAGTATAAAGGCTTTGTGGAAACCATAAGTCAGTTCTCTGAAGTGAAAAATCTTCAGTTCATCCATGTGAAATGGTCTAGAGGACTTTTTCACCCACTTTCAGGATGTAAAGGGACCGTTCTCTGCCCAAAAGAGGAATCCCCATCCTGTTCTTCAATTTCTATGTAGTACAACTTTCAAAAATAGTTATACTTTTGGAAAACAAGTCAGGTATACTTTAAGCTCAAGTACTGTATTTCTTATTATAGTAATACAACTGGTAAGACTGTGCCCAGGGCTTTCACAAGCGCTCACCACCACTATTACTTAATAGTAAAGCCCTTATTCTCATTATTAAACTCTTTTGAAAAAAATTCACCATGTCACAGTCATAGTTAAGGTCTTTAATAGTCTTATTATAACCTTATCATAGACTCAGCCTGCCATCTGGTGAGCTTCTATTCAAAGTTTCCTGCAAACCTCAACTGTTTCATGAAATATAATATTTGAGTGTCAGACCAAGTAAATATCTGGTATGTGATGTAGCTTCATGTTTTTAAAAAATTCATTAGATTTTCCCTTTAATTTTCTTTCAAATAATAAAGAAACAAACATTTTTTTATAAATTTGAAATGGCATGTCTTCAAATCCAGAAAGTGGTTTGTCACCAGCTTATTGGCTCAAAGTGGCAAAAAGCTTTTATGCAGAAAATCACAAGGTAGTACAGCACAAACTTAAACTCTAATTGGAAGTGGTTCAGGATTTACAAAAATGTTTCCTTGAATTAGTTAAGTAATTTGAAGAATAAGTGGTTCAATCACTAGATAGTAGTACACCAAGTTCATCATCTGACAGTAAACAACAAGGAAGTATTTGATTTCTCTGTCCCAGAAACAAACATATCACTCAGCTCCCTTAATAAACCATTCTATTGGAAAAAATCAGTCCAAAAAAATGAGCCTTTAGAAAACTCCATTGGAAGAGAAGAAAAATACTCAGTAAGGTGCTCTTAACATTTCTGAGACAAAAATTGAAGAAATCCATAGTGTCAAAGCAACATGAAAATTTCTTGAGATAAAGTATATTCAGTACTTTGAATATAAGCTATAAGTATTGGAGCAGAACCCCAAAACAATGGAAGATTAAGATGGTTGATAAATCTTGAAATAGATGAGACAATAATTTATAAAAAGTATCAATAAGCTCAATTCTTTGTAAGTAATTATGATAAGACTGTTGACAACTCAATCAAGATTACTGGGATAATTGTTGCCATATAGAAGTTTGAATCCAGTAATTTAAATTAAGTTTCTGCATCAATTTCTCTAGTATCTTCTGATTTTTTAGAGCTTCATCTTATGTAGGGTATTGTGAAGATGTATGAAAAGATTCTAGATTGTGATGAACATCAGTAATTTTATCTGAAGTTCTTCTAAAAAAAGATAGTGTAGTACGTTTTCTTATTTGCTACTATCAAATTGTGAAAAAATAATACAATACTTCATCACATTGTTATATTCTTAAGATTTCCCCATGTGAAATTAACTTCTTATAATCTCCTACCTTGCCTGTAACACTTCAAAAGCACACTCAACATCTTTCTGAGAATTCCCTTTCCTTAATGAAAACAATTTGAATGCTTCATATTGAGCGCAAGGCAGACTCTCATATAGAAAAGTTCAGTAAGGATACATACCATAAGAAATATAACAACCATTAGTGTATTCATGATTATTTTCTGTATATTTCACTTGAGATTCTGTGCCTGTGTTTCATGTAACAATAATTAAAATGATATGAAACTAAATAAACCTAGTAAGACAAACCTTTTGAAAAGTATTTCAAAAAAGAATACTAAAACTCAAAACATATATATTTATTAAAGCCTTGGGGCTTGCAAAAACTGGAGGCAAGTTTCACAGGGGCTCTTGGGGAAAGCAAGAGTTTCCTGGAGCTCATTGTATAAGAGCTCACTTGGAAGGACTCCAAAGAATTTACGAAATAGAGAAAATTGGTTATGTTTATTTAACAACAATTCAGTACAAAATAGTAAGCAGAAAGAAGAAGGCAATGAGCAAAGAGCAAACCAAGAAAATCTCCATATTTCTGTTTCAACCTGTTAAGAAGGAATAAAGTAATTAGTTAGGATATGACCACTAATATCCAAAAAAACAGGAAAGGAAAAGGTGCAATTGACTGACTTAAGATTATTGGTATTCATTATCAAAATATGAGAGAAAATTAATAATAAATACAAATACATTGGATTGATTAATTGGGGAAAAGTCCCCATTGGATAAAATAGTGTCCAGTAAATGTTAGAAGTTGACACCTTGAATATTAAAGATTTAATTTCCAGCTGTATTGAATTATTTGGAAGATATACTTTTCCCAGATTGGGAAATGAACTTGGTGTATTAGAGTACCCATAGTACTGAGTTAAGCTTACCAGAAGGGTCAATGCCATACAGGTTTTTCTAATGCAGGCTGTACTTCTGAATTCAGTTCTCCAATAATGTAGTGAGATTCAAAGCCTTGAAAACTGGTGTTTCCTTGTCCTTGGTCCTTGAAAAGAAATGGAAAGTATCCCCTCAGGGGAATAATGTATAGTTGATAGTACAGCCTGACTTTAGGAAGAGGTTGGCCTTGATTGGATTAAGATTTTTATGCTGGCATCTGTTCTCTTTCATGGTTTTCCTTGATAACATTTCCATAAATTGAACTTGTGAGGATTATAGTGTCAGAGGAAGATTCAACGTAAGAATGAGGCATAATGATATTGTGATCAATTGGAGGGAGTGAGCTGTCCAGAAATGAAACCACAGGACAAGAAGATTAATTTTGGAATAAATAGGGTCAGAGTCTGTTGGAAAGGACTCATGTCCCTTTGATGGATTGGTGGCCAGGAAGGTGTGCTTTGTTTGTAGGCATGGAGGTGGTCACATGGGATTTATGGGCTTGGGCATTCAGAATGGGTCTTTGAACCCCCTATAGGCCCTTACAGGGATAGGGATAAAAATTGGATTAGCCAAACCTGGGTCCCCAAATCCAATTTCAGTGACCCGAAACTGTGATATGCCTCCAAGTGGCCAAATGGATGAGGATCCTAGAATCGCCATAAAACCTTTTGGCAGAATTTCTTTTCTAGATGATGAAGCAATACTTACCATCTGATTTGAGGCTATTTCAAAGTACTTTTTTTCATGTCCTGTAACAGCCAGATACAAATTGTTTGAGAATCTAATGCCTTAAGAATGATTGTGTTGTACCTTCTTTTGCCTGAAGCTGGCCAGTGCATTCCCGAGGACATTTTTTCCATGCCCAATGTATATTACCATCAGGGATACTGACACAGCTTGGAGATGTATGTTTCTCATACTATGAAATAATCACCCTGAGCTCATCAGAAGTTGTTTTTTTGCAAAAATTCAGGACCAAATATTTATATTATATCAATTGCAAATGTTTCCAAGAAGAGTGGTTAATTTTGTTCTCCTAGGCACAGTTACTCATTCACTGTGAGCCTGTGAGGTATGTATAACATACCCATAAGGGCACAAATGATTTTATATACAGTTGATTTAGTCTTAAACATACTTTTCAATTTAATTTAAAATAAAAAATAACAAAAAATAAGTATAGCTTTTTTTGGATGAATAAAGTTATAAATATTATGTCATTTTTGGATTCTACACCAAAAATAACCTAGGGTACACCCATAGGGTGTTATACCCATAAAAGCTTATTTCTTATGTTATTGGAATATTTAAGAATCTCACAGTACTAATGTAACTTTTTTAACATTTTTTTAAAATTGTTAAATTTAAGCTTAAATAAGATTAAATTTAAAGTTGCATAAGGTTTATGCAAACTTACCAAAATTTTAGTTAAAATTCAGATGTTATGTATATTTACTGAATTAGCTGAGGATTTGCCATACAAAATTTAAATCCTGCATGAGCTCAATTTAAGAGTGTTTAAGGCCATAGTATGGCTTTAAATAAATAAAAGTGCAAAATCCACGCAAAAAGGTGAGACCAAGGAAAAAGACCAAATAGAGTTGGGGTACACAACTTTTTGGATCTTCAAGGATTCAATTAAGGTTTGCCACCTGTATTGGAGGATTTTCAACCTTATTTAAACTTTAAGATTAGACTTTGATCCAACCTTAAGGTTTAAACTGGTTTTATCCCAATTTGGACAGGAATTTCAAGCTGACAAAGGGTAAATCCCAATATGCAGGCTTGAAATTAAAGTTTTGAGAGCTTTCAAAGCTTAAATAAGCTTAAAACTTTGAGTTTACAAGCATTAAAGCCTTATCAAAAGCTAAGGTTTATTGTGTATTGCTATTTTACATGGAAAAATAGTAATAACTTCAAAAATTCATTAAAAATCGAATTCTTAATGGATTTGCTTGAAATTTCACACAGCTTACAATTTAATATTATCTGTATGTAAATCAAATTTTAAGTATCTTTTATAAACAGATTTTCTGGGTAATTATCCCGTAAATTTACTCTTTTAATTATATTTAAAGAAAATTAAGATTTCTTCAAAAATTAATATAAAATTGAGTTTAAGAGATTTCTGCTTGAAACTCTATTTTTAAGTTGTTCATGTGATGAAATTTAATATAAATAAACTTATTTTCTATTAAAACTTAAAATAATTAACTTAAATGAGGATTAAAGTTACTTGGAGTTAAGAATAACACTGGTAACTTTGAATTGGAATTAAAAACAAGTTAAGAACCTTATTTTTAAGCATGGTTTTTCAGTTTTGACCTTAGCACGCCCTCTATATTCATTATGAATCATGTGATCTGCTCTTTAGACATAAAAAGAGTCTTTTCATCACTGTTTTTGCCCATCATCAATTACCAATCCAATCATATTAGACATTTAAACAGGTAAAGTCTTATTATATATAAAATCTTATGATGAAAATCTTTCTTAAGTATTTCATTCTTTATAAATCTTAAAATTAAAGAATTTAAATCATAGAAATTTTATTACTGTTTTAATCACCTATAATATATTTTATTTTATAAAATTATTGTCTTTAAGATATATTTTAAAATCCACAAATTCCTCTCAAGAACTCTTTGATCATATTTTATATTAAAAATTTTTTTTATCATTTAAAATATTTATTTTTGACATGTCTTTAAATTATAATAATTATTTAATATAATAACTGTTGTATTTGACTTGTTGTATTAAATTTGTATTATAAGTAAGCTTTCTCTAAAATTCTATATTTTTTTATCTATTATTAGTTTTGTGATATAGAATTTTTTTATAAGAATTATTTCTGCACAGTGTGTGTTTTAATTCTTTTATAAATAATATTTATATATTACTTATAAGTGGTTAAATATTTATATTTTCCATGTGTAATTGTCTCATTAAGGGCTTTACACTTCTTATTGTTATAATTGTTGGTGACTATAACAATAATAGAATAATTATAATTTATTATAATTATTATATTTTTTTATTATTATTTTATATAATAATAATTAAATTTTTTTTTTAAAATTATTTTTAACAATTATATTTAAGTTTGTGGTTATAATATCTTATTATATTATATTTTTCTACTGAGGACAGTCATAGTACTCTTGATATTGTTACTATTATCAAGAGTTTTGTAAGGTTTGACTATGAAACAATAAGTAAAAATAACTAACATTTTACTTATTGTACTATTAATATCCTTATAAATAAAATAAATAAGATAAAAAACAATTATAATAATAGAGAATTCTTATCATTATGGTGTAAAAATAATTATATTATTAAATAAATATAATAATATAGTTTATATTAAAAAAATAATATAATAAATAAATATATTAATATAAGATAATTAATATATTTAAAAGCACTTTCATATTGCTACCAACAAATAATAAAGGGGTAAAAAAACTGTTTTTTATTAATAAAAAACAATTAATAACAATAATATTACTATTATTAAAGTTATAAATTAATATAAATACTATTTATATTCATTAAATAATTATTAAAGTAATAATAAAGGGAAAATTATTATAATAAGAAGGAATAACCTACTTTTAATACTTAATATAATAATTTTGAATGATTTTATGCCAAAAAATATAAATACAACTTATTTAAATTGTATTTACAATAGAAATTAAGATAAATTACAATTTATCTTGATTTTACGTGGATTTGAGGTTTTTAAGAGAAATTTAAACAAAAAAATAGAATAATTGAAGTAATCACGTCAATAATGATGATTATAATAAGGATTATCTTTGGTCTTTAATAATATAAGAGTTTTATATATAAAGAATAAAAAAATTACCTTTTTGTTTTAATTATTTAATGTTTTGTAAGCATCTGAGGGGAAAATAGAGTAAAAAGAGCTCTGTTGATAGTATATACCTCCCTTCTAGATTCCAGCAGGCTTCTAGTAGACGTTTAATGATTCTTTCTACTAGAATCAATCAATATTTTAAGGTTTATTGATGATGACATCATGATCAAACCATCTTACCTCATTATTACACCATTATTTAGAGTTATAACTGTAGCTTTAGGTTTGATGACATCATAGGCTTGGCAGAAGCCTAAACTTTGTAGATTTTATTAGTATTAATCATAATCTAATATTATTCATCAATTTTATCACTTATATGACTGTTAAACTTAAAATAAGATTACAGTGAGTGATCATAGATGATCAAATTTAATCTTGAGCTTTGATCATTAATAACTTTTAAGTTATACACGCTACAGCTATTATGAGAGTGAATTCTGATAGCTTGGAATGTCCTTATGAAACTTCAAAGAGAATTTTATTAAATCATCAAAACTGTATTCTTGATGATTTTTCTTGTAACTCATCTTTTCTATTGAAATTTAATATTTTAAACTTCAAACCATGATTTCAAGGAGTTATACCTTGAATATTGTAATAAAAACTACAACATTATTCACTAATGCACTAGTAGAATCTAACTGTCTACTTTTTTTTAAGTTTGGACCGCTTTTACAACAAAGTGGTCAACAGCTCTATTGATTTTATTCAATAATCCATTACAAGTTTTAACCTTGTTTATATCTTGTGAAATAAATTTTACATCTGTAATCTTAAAGTAAATATATGGTGACTTTATTTTTGGTTCATCTCTCTATCTTGTATATTTCAAGACATATTAGCTAAAAACTATGAATATATGCATTGACCAAAAAAGTGCATATATTCAGCTTAATTCCTTAAGTATTGACTTTAGAGATTAGCTTTATAATTGTTTTATATGTAGAGTTTTATGGAGAATCTAATGGTACAGTTTATTTCACATGTTGTTTAGTTAGTTTCTGAAATAAATGAGGTTTTAAACCTTTTTTAAGGTATTATTACTTATACTTCATTAATTATTGACTTTTCAGATGTGCCTTCAAAGTGACATATGTGTATTTTACCATGAGGAATTTAATGGTGTAATTTAGTTCACATTTTTATTAATTATATTCTGAGTTAATTTAGATATTGTGCTTATTTATGGTATTTTACTAATTTTTGAGATAAGTATCATAAGTATAATTATTACAGAAATTTTGTTGTGACCTTTTTGGATATGTGGTCATATCTCAAAGGCTCACAAGTTTCATAGACAAACCTTACATCCACTGCATTGACTGCTATTCCATATGCAAATTTCTGGATTTTAGAAGACACCTTTTGATATGTTGACAAACCTATTTATTACAATAGTCCTGAAAAAAAAATTATCAAAATATGTAAATAAAAAGAAAGCATTCCTACTCTTCATTGCTTTTAAAAAAGACTATTCTGAGTTAAAGCCTCATGAATCTCCAAAAATAGAGATTTTGGCCTCCAATATCTTCTTTGAAATTGATATTCCATTTAAGTACAGCCTTCTGCAAAATAATCAGCAACCAATCACTGAGCCCCTGCTGATCATTCATGGTCACTGGATATACAGCTATTCTTTGCTGCTTTATTCAACTGGCTCAATAAAGGTATTTTTTCATCATCATCAAAAATCATTGCTGTTTGATTGAGAATAATTTTTCAGTTATTGCCATTTGGAAGGTTCTGTAGTTGTATGGTGTGTAAGATGTGACTATGAAACTGATGATAATATTACTATTATTCAACAGTACTATGTCTGTTCTTATGAAATATAATAATAAAAATTATTATAACCACAATTAAATAATTAAAAAATTATTTCTTTCACGTGTTATACACTACTAGTGATTATAACAGTGAGCAGTAATTGTCTACTAGAATCAATTACAAGAAGAATTTAATAATAAAAAACTTCTTTATTAAAATAATAAGATTATTTTAATATATAATTATCTTTTACAAGAATAATTATGAATATAATTCTTGAAGAAAACTATTACGAGAGAAAAACTTTAAGAATTAAAAACAAATGACTCACTAATACTCCAAAGAACTTATTGATAGATAAAAGTAGAGAAATTTGACGTGGAATTGTGGATTTAAGGGATCAAAAGGATTTATAACAGTATTACAACAATATATAGTTGGATTCTAGGATTTCACGTCTTTCTGGATGATTTGGAAAGGTTTAAAACACTTAAGAATAGCTTTAACTAATACTTATTTGTTGGTAATAATGATTTAATAAATTGATAAGATGATGATACGGAAAAAACAGCAAGAATAGGCTTCTTTTAAGTCAACAACAGCTCACAGAGGCGTGCCATGGAGCAAACTGAAAAACCAGTGAGTGAGAAAACAATAAACCTTTTTGGATTAATGATTGCATCATCTGTTGTCACGTAAGATTATCATAATTACTTAATTGATGCTTTTACGTGACTACCAACCCCAATATGGTTAAGAATAAAAGGAGTAACATCTGTAAATCTTCTTTTATTCTAAAATAATAATTGATTTCTCAAAGTTATCAATGTTATTGCCAATTTCATCACAGGTTGTAATTACTGTGAATTTTTGAAGATTCAGTGTTTCACGTAGAATGGTCAAAAATGGACTGTAAGTAAAACTTTGAATTTTACTAGTAAAACCATAATTATTTTTGGTTTTACCATAGATAATACAGTTCTTCATTGGTCCTGAACGTTTCAGGAAGATTCATTAAGGATTGTATTTTTAATGAATTTTTGAAGTTTTTACCTCATTTCTACGTAGAATTGCAAATAGCAGTATTTTGCTGGTTGCTATGAAGTAAATCAATGAATATGGATCCCAAAAGGGTTTAATTACTCTTTTAGGGTCTAGTAATGGAAAGTCATCAAGAATTGACGTGGTTACAGGAGCCTAAGTAGCTTATTACCTCCTTGGCACGTCGAAATAGCAGGTTATTTGCTATTTTTCTTATGATTACAGTAGGTGTAACTTGGTAACCAAGTTCCCAAAGAGTTTTAGTTTACCAATTGGGCCAAGATGAGCCATGGATCCATGCTCTGGAGCTATCCACGCCTCTGAGGCCTCAGAAGTTGGGTACCCTGGCTCTCTTTGATGTCTTTTGTCCCCCTTGCTTATTTTTTACGTCAAAATAGTAATTTAAGCTTAAAGTGAGATATCCACTATGGGTGTACCAAAAGTCCATGTAGGAATACCATGATATTAAGTGCTCAAAACATGCATAACACTATTCTTAGTGTATATGTAACATGGGATTTCTCACTTTCCCATTATTTTGGCTAAAAATCAAGAAAAACACAAATTTTCACGGATCTTTTATGTGGTATTAATGATGTGGTATTGAAGTATTTTCCATTTTACCACCTCAAATACTTAAATTGAGTTTATTCACTCTATGGAGCTACCCTAGGTGAATTTTTGTGTAGAATCCAAATCTGGTCTTAAATCCATGGATTTACTTACTCAATAAAAAGTTATTCATCTTTTCTGAAATTGAAAATGATGAATTTTGGATATATGCATGACTTATGAGTTTTGCATAATTCAAAATTTCTTTTTAAGATGATTGTGGCCTATTTGGGTATGTAAAATATACCTCAAGGCTCACATTCCCTCCCACCAAAAAATAAAATTGTACTACAATTTTATTAGTCATAAAAGAATAAGGCCCCAAAGGGGGTTGATGTCCACTGTCCAACCTCTTTACATTACTCAGATCAAGTAATTTAAAGCACATTTATAGACATATTCAGGCTTGTGGCCTTCTTTCATGTCTAAATCTTCTTAAGAGTTTATCTGAGTCAGGTATTTCTGATTCTGCCATCCATTCATCTTCATGTACTGGATTTCTATATCTGACAAGATATTCTCTTTGATTTTTACCCCTAAGTCTCCTTTCTTTAATGACTTTCTTTATCTTTTTGTCTTCATTCTGTTCCACAGGTGGTACAGTTAAAGGAGTTGGGTTTCTTAAAGGAAACAATTCTTTATCAGCTGGTTGATAAGGTTTTATCAAGCTGACTGGAAATTTGGGGTGTTTATTTTCTAATTCACCACTCAATTCCACTTGAACTGCATTGGTTCCATGTAAAGCAACAATAACAAAAGGTCCTACATAAGAATCTTTAAGTTTCTTTGGGCCTTTGATATTATTAAAATTCAAGGTTGAAACTAGAACTAAGTCCCCTACTTTGAAGTCTGGTACTTTATGACTCTTGTCCCACTTCTGTTTTGCATAATCAAAAGCATCATCCATACTTTGTTTTGCATGGTGTTTTACTTTATCAAGCATTAATTTGAAGCTGGAAGCTGTAGGATGAATGTCAATCAAGTCTTTCCTCAGTGTGTCTGCTGGGAGTCTTGGATTCCATCCCTTTTCTAACACAGCAGGAGTTTGTCCTGTGGAAGAATGGACTGATGTCTTGTATGCCAATTCTAATGCAGGTATCAGAGTGCACCATTCATGGGTAAAGCCATCTGAGTCTTTGAATTCTAATCCATAAGCACAAAATCTCCTGATCATGTCTTCTAAAGTTTGAATCATACTCTCTGCTAGCCCATCTGTTTGAGGGTGATATGCTGTAGAGAATGATAGCTTAGTCCCAAACAATCTATGAAGATTGGTCCAAAGTGCAGATGTGAACTTGGGGTCTCTGTCACTTATGATATTCTTAAATAACCCTGTATGAGAAATAACTCTACTCCATAAAAGAAGAGCTGTATCCATAGCAGTGTCATCTTTATGACATGGTAAGAATATGGGAGTTTTGCTATATCTGTCTACAATGACTAAACAAGCATTATAACTTTTGTCACCACTTGGAGGAAGTGCTGTGACCCAATCCATGTGAACAACTTCCCAAGGGGATTTTGGTTCTTGAATATGGATCATCAATCCAAATTTCTTGCCTGTACTCCTGTTTGCTTTTTGGCATCTATCACAGGTATGGCAATACTCAATTGTTTCTTTTCTCCAAGATGGCCACCATGCACAGTTCTTCACTTTTTCAAGTGTTCTGTCTTCTGATAGGTGTCCAGAGTAAATGCTATCATGGCATTCATGAAGAATGGTATTGATAAGCAATCTACTACACAGTGTCATCACACAAGAATGTTTTGTTCTATGGTAAATAATCCCATCAAACAAGTGAAATCTTCCTTCAGAATAGGAATTTTTCCAAACTTCATCTAGTGTATTAACCAAAGATGTGTCTTTGCAGTCTTTATCCAATAAAGAAGTCAAGATATGGCAATTCTTGTCTTGTTTATAAGACTCTCTGACCTCTTCAAAGAATCCAGTCCCAATATAAGTTATGTTAATTCCTTCAATTGGAATCTGTGATTCAGCTTCCAAAGGTACATAAGCTGGGTTATCAGGAGTGTTGGCTAGAGCCCATCTACTAAGTCCATCAGAATTTTTGTGAATGTTTCCTGCTTTATGAGCTATAGTCATGTTTCCTCTATATTCTTGAATGGCTATTTGCCATCTCAACATATGTCTGTTGGGAGTTTTCATGTTAAGAAGTGATTTCACAGCATTACAGTCAGTTATCACTTCAAAAACACTGCCATCAAGATAATAGTGTAGTTTCTCAAGTGCCCATACCAAACATAAGCACTCCATTTGGCTTGCACCATATCTGGCTTCTGTTGGTTTGATTTGTCTTGAGATATAACAAACTGGTCCTTCTGTAGGTTTGTCATCAATAATCTGGACTTGATGTAGGGCTGCCCCTAGTCCATCTCCACATGCATTAATGTACAATTTAAAAGGAATATTCCAGTCAGGCATGAGGAGTAAAGGTGCTTCTGTAAGGGCTTTCTTTATCTTCTCATAAGCTTTAATTCTTTCCTGTGTCATCTCAAATACAGTCTGTTGATCACAGATTCTATAAAGTGACTTGGCTAGAATTGCAAAATCTTTCAAGTGTTGCCTATAGTAACTAGCAAATCCAAGAAAAGACATCATTTCTTTTTTATTCTGGGGTATTGGCTTAAGTAACACTGCTGCTACTTTATTCTTGTCAATACCCAAGCTCAAACCAGAAACAACATGTCCTAATGCTTTGAGTTCTTCAAAACCAAAATTGCATTTCTTAAGTGAAATTTTCATGTTCACTTCTGCAATTTTATGAAGTACTCTTGCAAGTCTTTCAAGGTGCAAAGACCATGAGTCAGAACATATAATAATATCATCAATATAAATGATAAGCCATCCTTCAGACAATTCTGTGGGGAAGATGGTATTCATCATTCTTTGATAATGAGATGGAGCATTTTTAATGCCAAATGGCATTCTAAGATACTCAAAAATGCCACAGTGAGTGATAATTCTAAGTAATTTCTTAGCTTTAGGCGTCAAAACATTTTGATGGAAGCCTTTCAATGCATCCATTGATGTTATATACTTGGCTTTAGACAATTGAGTCAAGGTTTCTTGAATTCTAGGGATTGGATACCTATCTGGAACTGTGTAGGTATTCAAAGCTCTAAAATCTCCAACCATTCTTGACTTATCATTATGCCATGCAATAATAACAGGTGTTGTCACTTCAACTTCCTCATTATGGCCTACTTTCCTTAGCACACCAAGTTGGATCAACTCTTGGATATGTTTTTCCAAGGCTTCTCTAGCTCTGGGACTGGCTGGATAAGCTGGTCTTCTAAGTACTGGAGGATATGGTCTGTCAATATTAAGAGTAATATCAACTTCATGTCCTCTTATAGCGCCTAATGGTTCATTATCAGAGGCAAATGCAGTATTGTATGTATATAATACATCAATAAGTTCATTCCTCATCTTTGGTGAAAATGATGGATTAATTTGTGCTTCAACAAGTTGTTTAGACACAAATTCATCTTTGTAAGTATCTTTGACAGAAGATACTACAGATATTTGTTTTGGCATATTGGAGAAAGCAAATTTTTGTCTTTTGTTATCTCCAATTGTGAAATATCTGTCCTTATGGTTATTTATATCAATACCATAAATATTCAAGTAATCATTTCCAAGAATGATGTGCTGAGATGTGCAATTATCCATTACTACAATCTCAGTTTTCATTCTTACACTTCCTGCTGGATGTGGGAATACAATATTAGTGTCCAATATGC
The DNA here is from genome assembly GCA_023105745.1 of Austropuccinia psidii. NCBI lineage: Eukaryota > Fungi > Basidiomycota > Pucciniomycetes > Pucciniales > Sphaerophragmiaceae > Austropuccinia > Austropuccinia psidii. Next base: position 10,875,873 of record JALGQZ010000008.1, on the reverse strand, counting down.
CCAAGGGGTACATATTGTTACTGGCACTACTGAATTGTACACCTTCTATTGGTAATAGATGGTTTTTCCATTCAGGAAGTATAATTTGGAGATAATCTTTGCCAACACAAGTGCAAAATGCCCCTGTATCCAAATTTACTTTGGCTTCAATATCACTCATTAGAACTGATGTGATACAGGATGCTCCATCAGTATAACCCTTTCCTCTAGCAGGTTTTGTTTCACACATTATGGCATCTTGGATATTGATCAGGTTGCAGCAATCCTCACTGTACTGTGGCAAGTGGGTATGGACTTCTGTGACCTCAAAGAAAGCTGAAATGTTTTCAATGGGATAGTCCTCCACTGGTGTATCTTCAGAGACTGCAGAATCTTGATCAGACTCTTCTTTCTCTTCAGTACACTGAATTTCTTCAATGATTTGAACTTCATTGATCTTTGTCTTCTTAGGGCAAGTGTTGGCTAAATGTGAAGTACTTGCACATTTATGACACTTCAAGACAGGTCTTTCTGGTCTTCTTTCTTCTCTAGGAATCTTTGAGACTATTTTGGACTCTATTGGGTTTTTAACCCAAGTTTTACCAATTCTTGTTCTGGTAATGATATCTTCCATAGCATTAATGTAGTCCTCTGTTGAACAGGGTTCCACACATCTGCTTTTGATAGCATGTTCCAGTTCTCCTCCACACTTTCTTAATATTTTCATATTAATCATAGTGTCAGACATATCTGGGTGTAAAGCAGATAATCTGTCTTTTTGTTTGAAGAACCAAGTAAGTGGTTTGTCTTTTTCTGAGTTAAAAATGGCACTTTCAAAAGCATTCTCCATTTTAAACCTCCAAGAATTATTAGCCCATTTGGTAATCACTTCAGATTTCCACCAAGACCAGTCATGTTTACCATGATCAATCCTCATTTTGTAATACCATCTCTTTGCAGTTCTGGTAAACAAACAGTGCAGTTTTCCTACTATGATTTCATCAGGTATATTAAAGTCTTCTTGCAACATATCAATAGTCCTGATGAATTCAATATGGTTGTATTCTCCTTCACCAGAGAATGTTGGCCATTCTTCTAATTTGGGAATATCCTTTGCAGAAATAATATTTTCTCCTAAGAATGGAGTCAAACTTTCTTTGACAGAAAGTTTTTCTTCAGTCAAAGGTGTAGAATGTCTTGGCATATGTGGTTCATGATTCTTATGAATTTGCTCCACACTTGCAATTATTTCATTCTTCAATTTCTGCCTCTCACTGTCACTTTTTGCTAAATGTATAGCAAATTGATTGGTGTTCTTAACTATTTGTAAGACATGGTCTTCAAGAGTTTTAAGTCTATCATTTACTTTAAAAATGGAAGGATCCTCTGTGTCATTATTTTGACATTGGTTCTCAATTCTTTCACAAGCATTGCTAATTGACTCAAGGGTGACAGTTGTCAATTTATGCCATTCAGAATGTTGCTTGTCATTTTTCTTTAAATCATAGATGTCTAATGTAATTTGCTTTAACTTTGACTCAAGTTTGCCAATTTCTACATTAATACTTCTATGTACATCAGTTATTTGCGTGGAAAGGTCCTGTTCATCCTTTCCTGCTCCTTGGCTGTGAATTCCATAAGAGTTCTGGCCATATTGAAGACACTGTCCACGGCTGAAGGTTCCAATCTGGGGATCCTGTACCCTTGTGGGTAAGGTCTGTGCCAATTGGCTTTGCCTTTGCCCTTGCCTTGATGGTTCTTGGGACCTCTCTGTTTCTTTTGAGGTCCTTTGGGCTTGTCCTTGGACGCTTCTGGAGCTGGTTTGGAGCTGGTAGATGCCACTGGTGCCTCTGTCTCCAAAGCTGGAGTCATTTCCAACTCTTTCTTCTGGTCTATGGATAAAAGACTTTGGTTCTTCAACCAATTCTTTATCTTTTTGACCTTGTCTTTGCAAGACAGGGGGCTCCATCCTCCTAAGAGTTCTATCGTCTTCTCCTGACCCAGAAAGCTCTTGATGTGTAAGTAGGAGTTCATGGCCCCCTGCCAAAGGCTTGGGCAGATTTCCCACTCCTCTTCCTTGGCTGCTCTGAACCAGTTTTTGTACTGGCATTAATATATTTCTATTGCTGCCACCTGAAAGTGGTTCAGCCCTGGAAATATTACCATAAATCAGTTCAGGCTCAGAATTTACGTCAAAATCTGTTGGTACAGACCTTGGGGAATGGGGGGCAACTCTGGCATCCTCCATATGTGTCTTTCTTGTGGAATATTTGGCACTTCTGGATTTGGTCTTGCCTCTTCCTTGTCCACATCCATCAGGTTGGACTGAATAGTCGCTTCCATTTCTGGTATGCACCATTTTCACGTCAATTTAAAGATAAAAGGTGAAAAATATAAGATAAAATACACACCTTTTGGTGGTAATTTAGCTTTTTCTGAGTTGAATAAGGTGCCTCTTTTAGCAATCTGCACCTCAATACTGTCTTCAGATTCTGCTTCTGAAGATTCTGGACTATTGATGTATCTTTTACTGAGTCTGTTACCAGCTGCACAGTATTTGATTAAAGACACTTAAAGAGAAAAAATATGATAAAAGAAATTATTTTCGTGTTTTAAGATATTTTTAAAAGATTTTTTATGAATTTTATTATTTTTTAATATTAAAAAAATTATTCTTTTTAAAGAAAAAAAATTAAAATTTAAGATTTTGAATGAAAATTAATTCAGAGTAACTCAAAGAATAATTTTATAAGTTTTTGGATGTGAAAAAGCCACGTGTAAAACAGTATAAAATTAAACCAAATTCCTCAATGAAAAAGATTTCCAAAACAATTTCAAAAATAAGAATTATTTTTACTTTAAAATGAAAGAAAAAAATATTAAATTAATATATTTTAGAGCTTAAAAATATATTAATTAAGGGTACAAGGTTCAAAAAACACGGCCAGGCCCCCAAATGTAAGATGTGACTATGAAACTGATGATAATATTACTATTATTCAACAGTACTATGTCTGTTCTTATGAAATATAATAATAAAAATTATTATAACCACAATTAAATAATTAAAAAATTATTTCTTTCACGTGTTATACACTACTAGTGATTATAACAGTGAGCAGTAATTGTCTACTAGAATCAATTACAAGAATAATTTAATAATAAAAAACTTCTTTATTAAAATAATAAAATTATTTTAATATATAATTATCTTTTACAAGAATAATGATGAATATAATTCTTGAAGAAAACTATTACTAGAGAAAAACTTTAAGAATTAAAAATAAATGACTCACTAATACTCCAAAGAACTTATTGATAGATAAAAGTAGAGAAATTTGACATGGAATTGTGGATTTAAGGGATCAAAAGGATTTATAACAGTATTACAACAATATATAGTTGGATTCTAGGATTTCACGTCTTTCTGGATGATTTGGAAAGGTTTAAAACACTTAAGAATAGCTTTAACTAATACTTACTTGTTGGTAATAATGATTTAATAAATTGATAAGATGATGATACGGAAAAAACAGCAAGAATAGGCTTCTTTTAAGTCAACAACAGCTCACAGAGGCGTGCCATGGAGCAAACTGAAAAGCCAGTGAGTGAGAAAACAATAAACCTTTTTGGATTAATGATTGCATCATCTGTTGTCACGTAAGATTATCATAATTACTTAATTGATGCTTTTACGTGACTACCAACCCCAATATGGTTAAGAATAAAAGGAGTAACATCTGTAAATCTTCTTTTATTCTAAAATAATAATTGATTTCTCAAAGTTATCAATGTTATTGCCAATTTCATCACAGGTTGTAATTACTGTGAATTTTTGAAGATTCAGTGTTTCATGTAGAATGGTCAAAAATGGACTGTAAGTAAAACTTTTAATTTTACTAGTAAACCATAATTATTTTTGGTTGTACCATAGATAATACAGTTCTTCATTGGTCCTGAAAGTTTCAGGAAGATTCATTAAGGATTGTATTTTTAATGAATTTTTGAAGTTTTTACCTCATTTCTACGTAGAATTGCAAATAGCAGTATTTTGCTGGTTGCTATGAGGTAAATCAATGAATATGGATCCCAAAAGGGTTTAATTACTCTTTTAGGGTCTAGTAATGGAAATTCATCAATAATTGACGTGGTTACAGGAGCCTAAGTAGCTTATTACCTCCTTGGCACGTCAAAATAGCAGGTTATTTGCTATTTTTCTTATGATTACAGTAGGTGTAACTTGGTAATTAAGTTCCCAAAGAGTTTTAGTTTACCAATTGGGCCAAGATGAGCCATGGATCCATGCTCTGGAGCTATCCACGCCTCTGAGGCCTCAGAAGTTGGGTGCCCTGGCTCTCTTTGATGTCTTTTGTCTCCCTTGCTTATTTTTTACGTCAAAATAGTAATTTAAGCTTAAAGTGAGATATCCACTATGGGTGTACCAAAAGTCCATGTAGGAATACCATGATATTAAGTGCTCAAAACATGCATAACACTATTCTTGGTGTATATGTAACATGGGATTTCTCACTTTCCCATTATTTTGGCTAAAAATCAAGAAAAACAAAAATTTTCACGGATCTTTTATGTGGTATTAATGATGTGGTATTGAAGTATTTTCCATTTTACCACCTCAAATACTTAAATTGAGCTTATTCACTCTATGGAGCTACCCTAGGTGAATTTTTGTGTAGAATCCAAATCTGGTCTTAAATCCATGGATTTACTTACTCAATAAAAAGTTATTCATCTTTTCTGAAATTGAAAATGATGAATTTTGGATATATGCATGACTTATGAGTTTTGCATAATTCAAAATTTCTTTTTAAGATGATTGTGGCCTATTTGGGTATGTAAAATATACCTCAAGGCTCACATGGTGACTGTGGTCTGGGTTCAGTAAGTGTCAGGCTGAGTCTATGATGAGAGTATTAAAAAGTATTTTCAACTCTTAACTATGACTGTGACACGGTAAATAAAGATTTAAAAGACTTTTATAAGAGTTAAAGATGGTTTAATTTAATAATAAGAGGGCTTTACTATAAGGAATATAGTGCTGGTGAGCGCTGTTGAAAGCCCTGGGTGCAGCTTTACCTGTTGGGTTACAATTATAAAGACTACAATACTTTAAATTAAGAGTATACCTGGTTATTACCCAAGAGTAAAACTGTTTTTGACAGTTTACTATGTAGGGTATTCAAGAGCAGTATGAGGAGACAATTCTGGCTGTGAAAAAGCCTCCTTTTTATCCTGAAATGGGGTGGAAAGGGTGCTAGACCTTTCCACATAGAGGAAGTGAAGATTTTTCACTCTCTAGGACTGGCTTGTGGTTTGCAAACAGCCTGTATAGCCTGTATTGGGCCCAGATGTGGCTTTGAAACCACATCTGGGCAGTCTTCACCAATACAGGGTGAAAATTTTCATCTGGGGACCTCACAGCCTGATTCTGACATGTATGACGCGTAGAATGCTGTACAGAAACTGTATGGGACCCCAGTATTGACTGACTTATGAGGTATTGAAGTATTAACATGCTTCTTTGTCTGTTTGACACCTCATAATCAGAGTACAACTGTATCCTGTCATAATACAGCTGTATTGGTCATATTGTGGGATTATAACTCTCAAATGGCCATAACTCTGTCAGTTTTTGAGATATCATGCTCAAAGTTGGCTCATTAGATAGCCCTGTATGAGCTCTACACAATGATACTCAATTTGGTATGGTTATCATTAAATATGACAAAGTTATCTCATGTACAAGGTTTTTTGTACATAGGCATGGTTTGGGCAAAAAGCTGTATTGAGCTTGTTTGCCTCATAACTTCTGTTATAGTTGAGATATGAAGAATTAGATGGCACCATCAAATAGCCCTGACTGTGCTCTTTCCAAAAAGACCCCACTTCAAGTATCCCACACTAAAACTGTAGAAGTTAGATGAGAGGTGAATGTTTTGTTCACCCTTATTTGGCCTGAAATTGACCATAACTCCAGTAATGTTGGTGCTAGCTCAGTTTGGCTGGTACCATTGGATAGCCCTGGCTTAGATCTTCATTTTGATTACCCATTTGATGGGGTTAAGCCTCTCCTTCTAGATTTTAGATGAGAGGTGAAAATTAAGGTTTATGCTCAGCAATAACTTTGTTATTTCTTGTCCTCTGGTGATGGGACTTATATTTTCAGAAAGAGGTTAGTTTCCTCTTTCTTTTGATACCTTTTGAGCTGATTTGGCTCAGCTCCATGTTTTGGTGGTATCTTGGCTATACCATTGGTTTATGGTATTTTGTCTGTCATGCTTGTGCTCTGGTTTTGAGTCACAGGCTGACAGTAAGTCCTTTAAAACTCAGATTGAATACACTTGAGTTATTGTGATTGTGTGATATTTTGTTTCTGTATAATGAGAAAGAGACAGATGTAGCAAAGCTTGCTTGTCAGTCAGATCCATTTTGTCACCTCCAAAATGGTAAGAGGTGAGGCATGCATTACCTAATGAGAAAGAGACAGATGTAGCAAAGCTTGCTTGTCAGTCAGATCCATTCCATCACCTCCAAAATGGTAAGAGGTGAGGAGCGGGTTTGGAACGGGACTGCAAGGGACTTATAAGTTAAAACTAGACAACTGTGGTGCATTGTTGCGTGCAGTGTGGTTTACTAAATCTACAGGTAATTCTTTTTTACAAGAGTAATTGGTTGATGTGTTGTCGCGTCAGCCGGATTTCAACACCCTCCCCCAAAGTTTTACCTGTTTACTGTGATGCCAAGGAAAGAAACTGCTTGAGAGAGTGAGGGTCCGAATAGCCTCTTTGTCAGGGCGTCAGCCTGCATTTCCTGAGTTTTGACCCACCTGAACGTGATCCCATGCTTGCAGATCACGTCATTCACGAAAAGAAATGCCTGGTCCAGATACCTCATCCGTTTCCAAGACAAGTTGTTGATCAAAACTTGTACTGCCACCTGGTTGTCACAAAATATTTTCTTCTTGAAGTCGCCAGCCAGCTGTGCCAGCTGTCCTATTGCTTGAACCAAATTTTGTGTCAAGTCAGACAGAGCAATGTATTCTGCAGCATATGTTGAGAGAGCCACCATGCTCTGTAACTTGGATTCCCACAGAATGGGCATGTCACCGATTTCCAGTATGAAACCTGATTGTGAACATTCTAGTTCGCCGCCCCACCCCGCATCACTCCACAGATTTAGTGACAAGTCCCCTGGACGTAGCACGACCCCATTCTTCCATGTCTTGAGAAGGTACCCTACCACATGGTCCAACATTTCCCAATGAGCCATGGAGTGCCTAGCAAGGTAGTTCACTGCAAAGGCTAGATCTGGGCAAGACCCACTGACCCAATAAGCGGGTGAACCGACTACCAACCTGAATGGCGTAGCATCCATTACCACCCCCTTGTCCGGCAGGGGAGAGAGAGGACAATCATGATGGATCACCGCCCTGGGATAAGCCTGCAGGATGTTTTCCGTGAGTCTGGACTGCATTATGGTCACTTCACCTTCACCAAAAGTGCACTCTAGGCCCACAATACGCCTGACGGTGTTGGACCATTTTATCTCAAAATTGGTGCATAGTGCCTTCTGGAAATTGACAATTGCCGTTGGCGAGTTGGATGCAACCACCCCATCACCAACGTGTATCCATATGGCTACAATTGTCTTGCCCTTTCGAAAAATGTACAGCGATTTATCAACTTTGCATGAAGTCAAACCTAGGCATTCAAGGACACCCAACAAGTGTTGCCACCAGCAGCGTCCCGCCTGCTTCATACTGTATAGCGCTTTTCAGAGGCATAGAACTTTCCCTTTGGCTGATGGGATAAAATGAGTGGGTGGCTCCATAAAGATGGTCTCCTCTACTGGGCTGTAGAGGTATGCACCGCCCACGTCAAAAGAGGATACTTTCCATTTCCGGAGGCAGGTGGTGGCTAAAAGTAGTCGTAGGGACATCAGGGATGCCATAGGAGCGTACGTCTCCATGCAATCTACACCTGGACACTGTTGGTCACCGTGGGCGACTAGACATGCTTTGAACTTCTTGACATTGCCATCCTTGTCAAGTTTGGTATCAAAAACCCAGCAATGGCCAATTGTTTTCATGCCTGGCTCCTTGTCCACTACACGCCACACCTCCCGCTTTTGCATCTGGTCAAGTTCCTCAAAACAGGCTTGCTCCCAATGTCGCCAATGTAATCCCAACATGGCTTGCACAAAGTGTTCCAGGATTGATATATCTTTTGCTAAAGGGAGAGAATCAACCACTTCTTCTTTGCATCTGAAAATAACCTCGGTGGGCACTTCTCCAAGCATCATTGCATTGAGTACATGGGGCAACAAACCTTTACTTGGGGGAGCATCAGCAATGTTAGCAGTTTGAAAATGTGGAAAGATCATGCTTGCTGACATCTTGAAGACAGCCTATTGCTGGAGCTCGGTAGAGTCAAGGCTTTTAACCTAATGAGAAAGAGGCAGATGTAGCAAAGCTTGCTTGTCAGTCAGATCCATTCTGTCACCTCCAAAATGGTAAGAGGTGAGGAGCGGGTTTGGAACGGGACTGCAAGCAACTTATAAGTCACAACTAGACAACTGCGGCGCATCGTTGCGTGCAGTGTGGTTTACTAAATCTACAGGTAATGCTTTTTTACAAGAGTAATTGGTTGACGCGTTGTCGCGTCAGCCGGATTTCAACACTGTAAAACAAAATCTGTAATTTTTCATTACAGAATGTAAAATACAGAATTATTTACAGACACAGTTGTAGCTGCTCCAATGCCCAGAAGGTAAGCCTTCTGTAGTTAAAAATAATAAATAATTCTATTAAAATGAGAAACAAGTTTAATACCTTCTTTTATTAAAATTTAAGGAATAAGATGAATATAAATGGTTGACCTCAAGAGAACATAGTTAAACTAATAGGTGTTAACCAAGTAAACGACACAGCATACAGGGCATTTATAGTTATCACCAGCCAAGAGTCAACATTGTAGAACTATTTGGGAAAGCATAGTTTTTTTTAATAAAATTGCTAAAGAAACTTGTAACATACAGTAAAAATGTTTCATTCATTGCGTATGATTTCGAAAAAAAATGTACATGCAGTCACAATTCAACAAGTCCAATCGAGTAGGAATGCACTACATACGTTGCTTCAAACCTGGCATACTTTATCACGTATATAATTTTGGTCATCATTTATTTCATTTCGGGAGCATACTTTAATAGTAATGAAAATCATACAGAAAACAAGGATCATCAAGAGGAAAGGTCCAAGAAAGGAGAGGAGAATTGCAACTAGTAGATTTGGCGAGAAGGTATTAAAAGTTTGACAAAGGTACTTTTCTCTTGAGATGAAAACATCCAAGAACTTTGAGTAAATCTAAAAACCAATCAGCGCTGCCCTGCTATCTACCAAACCTAGTATTCAATACACTAAATAAAACAGTGGCGATGATGAAAAAGTTTTGAATGCGAGATTTTAGATCAGTCCCATGGGTGATCGAAAATTTATTTTGTTCCAACCACGGTGGCAAAAATCTTGTCTGATTGTCGTTCAGCCGAGGCTGACGCAGTGTTGGCGGCGCTAATAACAGCTTTTAAAAGAGAGGTTGTGACACTAAATGATGATAAGAAAATTAGTGAGTAAGTCTAAGACAATTTGAAGTAAATAGATGACCAAGTTGAAATTTTTTTCAGCTCACTCATTATCTACTCCAACTCCCCAAACATTTCGGCCCTTTTCGTCTTTTAATTCGATAAAAGAGGCTGCTTGGGTCTCACTACCAGCCCCAAGAGCATTTTCTGAGTAACTAACTACATCTAACATCAAGCCACAATTATGTCGCATTGCGCTAATCATCGCGCTGACTGGACCATTCCCTTCGCCAACGATTTCAAGCTTCTTACCGTCTTTGAGAATTGCCGCTTTGACAACTTTACGAGCCGAATTTGGACTGCTATTGGTATGGGCAATGTTGGATGGATCCGAGGTTGAAGGCAGACTTGAAATTTCATAATTAAGCAATCTAAATCGACCTTCAAAGCCTGGTCCAAAATGGTACGCCGCTCTGAAGCATTTAGTTAAATCCTCTACCCTCATTTCTCTTCCTGTGCGATCAGCCAAGGTTTGAACGATTCCATAGAATGCCACTTGCATTTTACGTGGCATGTCAAGGCCAAGATGTTCTTGAATAAGGTATGCAACACCACCTTTTCCTGACTGAGAGTTAACACGAATGACAGCTTCATAGTCGCAACCAATGTCATGAGGATCGATGGTCAGGTAAGGCGTGTTCCAAATGGGATTCCTCTTGAGGCGTTGAACGTTGAAACCTTTCTTGATGGCATCTTGATGAGATCCACTGAATGCAGTGAAGACCAAGTCACCGGAATATGGATGTCTTGGATGAACTGGAATATCGTTACATTCTGTGACGATTTCAACGATTTCTTTTAGGTCACTAAAGTCAAGCTCAGGAGATAAACCATGAGAATACATGTTTAAGGCAACTGTGACTAGATCAACATTGCCTGTGCGCTCCCCATTTCCAAAGAGACAACCTTCAACTCGGTCTGCACCGGCTAGTAGACCAAGCTCTGTTGCTGCAACTCCAGTTCCTCTATCATTATGGGTATGCAAGCTAATTTGACAATGTTCACGATCTGAGATATTACGACAAAAATACTCCACCTAATTAGAGAAAGAAATAGGAGCTTAGTAAGGATGATTTGATCTATGGGCCAATCTACGTAGCACCAAATACAAGAACAGACCTGATCTGCGTAAACATTTGGAGTAGAGACCTCAACTGTAGCAGGAAGATTAAAGATGATTGGCAGAGATTTCTTGATGTCTTTTCCCTTGAACCAAGTTTGTTTGACGGCTTCACAGATTTCAATGGCGAATTCAGGTTCAGTTTGGGAAAAGGCTTCAGGTGAGTATTGAAATTGCCATTGTGTGCGGTCCCCGCGGGAAATGGCTTCATCAGAAAGCTGACGGACCAATTCTGTATGACGAACAGCGAGATCAATAGTTTTGGCTTGAGAAGCTTGAAAAACAGTTTCACGGAAGAGGGGTGAGGTAGCGTTATACATGTGAAAGATTATACGATTGCCATTACGGACTGCTTCAAAGGTACGACGGATAAGGTCCTCCCGAGCAGGTGAAAGAACCTAGGGTGGCCAGCCGATGAGGATTAAATTAAAGTTTAAAGAAAAATACTGATGTTGTAGAAAACTTGACTGACTTGGATGGCAACATCATTGGGGACGTCACTTTCACCTTGAGCCATTCTGCGGACAAAATCGAAATCCGTATCACTAGCAGAGGGAAAGCCGACCTCGATTTCCTTGAAGCCACATTTTAAGAGGAGGTTGAAGAATTTAGTTTTCTGTTCGACAGTCATTGGATTGACCAGAGATTGGTTGCCATCTCTAAGATCAACAGCACACCAACGGGGAACGCGAGTGATTTGCTTTTCAGGCCATGTCCGGTTTGGAAGACTGACGGTTGGAGGAGGCCGATATTTATCAAAGGGTCTCTGTTTGGAATGATTAAAGAATAAATGACAAGAAAATAATTATATTTTTCAATTAGATTTAGACGATGATGATATCAAAGCCAACAACTTGAAGATGATTGAATAATGACATTTTATGCACATACCTTGAGCATTTTTGGCAAGACAGAAGTCGTCCTAAATCCCCTGACAGGGCTTGAGCTAAAAGCTGGCCTGATCATGATAAAAATGTGAAAATGATCTAAAAAAGATGAATGAATTAGTTCAAGAGAGCGATTTCTATGTACTTTCCAAATAAAATGGCTTACAGGTTTAGGGTCAGCTGGTTGATTTGAATAAATGCGTCCAATCCCAACTTGATAAAAGTTTTATCGTCGAAAAGCAGAATCCAAGCCAAGTTGAAGCAGATCCAAGAACATAAATCCAAGAGTCAAAGGCCTTCTGCTTGAAATACTGTCATGAGTTGCCTAAAATTTCAGCGCGGTGGTGTTTCTGTGTCGCATGGGCTCATTGGGCTGGCTTTGGCTTCGAGGAACCAAATTGAGTGGTTAGCGTCAAGTTGTGGGTGGGGATCGGCTCTACCTCTCTAAATCCATACCGTGCGCCGGCCCAAAACCCATGGATAATAGGAGACCATTACTAAGAGGCATCAGGCTATGAGGTTGGGATAAATGGTGAGCAGAGACCAAGCAGGGATTCAATTCCTTCTCGAGTCAGATCTAGCTTGTACAAGTACAATTGAAGATTGCTAAATAAAATAAAGAGAAAAATTACTTATTTCTCATCAAGTTGCTTCCAGAAAGACCAGAGCTTCTTATTGGGTGAGTACTAATAATCTTTAGGTAATTGATTCTAAAAGTATCAAGTGCTGAAGTTTACAAAAACAGATTCTTGTTAAATATCCAAGCTCAAAGCTGAAAGTTCTCTCAGATAAAGTAGGCAAAAAATTGAGTTAATTCCTATATCCTATTTATAAGCTTCATAAAAGAAATTATGGCATGTTTTTTATCTTTATTTTCAAACCTCAATAATTGATTTTATATATAATAAGATTGATAAAGAATTTTCTACAAAGAAAAATCTTTGTTTATTTTCTAAACAGAAAAAAAAAAACTTTTCCATTTTATTTTATTTTGATTATCAAGATTTTTTTTCAGCTTATATAGTTTTTCAAGTGACTTTTACTACTCATGAAGCTTTTGATCTGACATTATAGCTTAGACACCAGACAAACTGGCTTGAAAAGCCAATCAACAGAAAAGAAATCTCTTGAATGGTCAACAAGCATTGTGGACCTGATTTTCAAAAAATCTGGCTATAAATTTGATTAAAAATATAAATTTCTTTCCACTTTTTTCATTTTCATTTTGTTTTTTTCTTCTATTAATATGAGAGCCTAAAATTAAATCTGACAAACTCCATAAAGTGACTTTGATTCCTCTAAAATTCAAATGGAGGAGGAAATTCCCTAGGTAGCTGCACAATTAAAGAAGAAAGATCAAGAAGAATTCCATTAGAAAAAAGGCTTCAAACTGTATGTTTAAAATTGTCAGGATGAAACTATGATAAAGGTGTAAATAGGCTAAATACAGCTTTAACTATGTTTGTGACATGGTAAAAATAGTTTAAAAAGATTTATAAGGGTTTAAAGATAATTACATTCAAGATAAAAAGGGCTTTACTATATATGATATAGTGGTGGTAAGCACTGTTGAAAGCCCTGGGTGCAGCTTTATCTGTTGGGTTACAATAATAAAAGACTACAATAATTAAATTTATAATTATACCTGATTATTAACCAAGAGTAAAACTGTTTTTGACAGTTTACTACGTAGGTTATTCAAGAGCAGGATGAGGAGACAATTCTGGCTGTGAAAAGCCTCCTTTTTATCCTGAAATGGGGTGGAAAGGGTGCTAGACCTTTCCATGTAGAGGAAGTGAAGATTTTTTCACTCTCTAGTACTTGCTTGTGGCTTGCAAACAGCCTGTATAATCTGTATTGGGCTCAGATGTGGTTTTGAAACCACATCTGGGCAGTTTTCACCAATACAGGGTGAAAATTTTCATCTGGGGACCTCACAGCCTGATTCTGATGTGTATGATGCGTAGAATGCTGTACAGAACCTGTATGGGACCCCAGTGTTGACTGACATATGAGGTATTGAAGTAAAAACAAGCTTCTTTGTCTATTTGACACCTCATATTCATGGTTATAGGATATTATCCCATGGTAAGGCTGTATATGACAGCAGGGGGAATCTGACCTTAAAACAGCCATAACTTTGTCAATTCTTGAGATATCAACCTCAAAATTGGTTCAGTGTGTAGCCCTGTATGTTATCTACACAATGGTACCTCATTTGATATGGGTATCTTTAAATATGGCAAAGTTATCCCATGTACAAGATTTTTGTACATTTGCATGGTATAGGCAAAAAGCTGTATTGAGCTTGTTTGCCTCATAACTTTTGTTCTAGTTGATCTATGGGGAAATGGATGAAACCATCAGATAGCCCTGATTGTGCTCTTTCCAAAAAGACCCCACTTCAAGTATCTCACACTAAAACTGTAGAAGTTAGATGAGAGGTGAATGTTTTGTTCACCCTTATTTGGCCTGAAATTGACCATAACTCTAGTAATATTAGTGCTAGCTCAGTTTGGCTGGTACCATTGGATATCCCTGGCTTAGAGCTTCATTTTGAGTACCCATTTGATGGGGTTAAGCCTCTCCTTCTAGATTTTAGATGAGAGGTGAAAATTAAGGTTTATGCTCAGCAATAACTTTGAGCAGGAATAACTTTGTTATTTCTTGTCCTATGGTGATGGGACTTATGTTTTCAGAAAGAGGTGAGTTTTCTTCTTCCTTTTGATACCTTTTGAGCTGATTTGGCTCAGCTCCATGTTTTGGTGGTATCTTGGCTATACCATTGGTTTATGGTATTTTGGCTGTCATGCTTGTGCTCTGGTTTTGAGTCACAGGCTGACAAAAATTAAATAAGGAAAGGAACCCAAAGAAGTGATGAATTGCCTTTAAAAAAACACAAACTTAATTCCTTTTCAGTATTTATATGCAAAACTTGGTTAGAGAATGTGGTGGAGAAAGGAATGTCTTGGAAGGCTTCTGCTGAGGCATTCCAAATTTCATCTTTACAAGGCTATTGAATCTCACATTAAAGCCAAAATGAAACTGAGCTCAAGAAAAGATCTGCAAAAAAGTAATAAGTAAATATAACAAGTGAAATTGGAGAAGAAATACTTTACTTCATTGATAAAAGCTCAAATTTCACTTTGAAAGAAGGAGGGGGTCTTTAGAATAGAGATTTACTAAGAAAATAAATTTCTAATAAATGAGTCACATGGATAGCATTTGGAAGAAGTTTACCAAACTACTGTTTTCCAAGAAAAAGGATAATTTATATGCTCATAATATCAACCTTGTTAGTTTTAAAGGTCATATTGATTGCAAGGGTGTATTTGTTTTTTCATCTGGCTCTTATTTCCACTTGAAGATAGGAGGTTTTTATACTCTATCTGGTTTGTTATTTGTTCTTTTTGAAAGAGAAATTCCTCATCTTAGTTATTTTGGGTTTCTTATATTCAGACCAACCTGAAATGCTTAGCTTATCTCCCTGAGTAAAGTGAATAACACTTATTGAAGCAATCTCAGAAAGTGGTTTTGTCTACCACAAGTCTCAATTTAAATGGTCATATGACCAAGGTGGTAGGCAGAAATGAGCTTTAAGTATTGCTCATTTACCTTCAAGTTATGCTAACCATAAACTCACTTTCTATTTTTGTAAGGTGTGGATATGTAAATTTGATTAAAAATCAGGTACTTTTCCTGTCCTCAAAATTTGTTTAAGGTGAAAATTTCTTAAAAATAGTATGAAATAATATTTTTAAGAGAAAAGACACCAATCTTATTGTTTTTATGTTAATTAATATAAAACAATAATATTGTAAAGATATATTATTTTACCAACAATAAAAATTGATCCAAAGATACTCTACAAGAGATATTTAAGGCTACAAAAGTAATTTCTTCAAGAGCAATTTCAATTGGAATTGATTGAGAAAAGTACTTCAGGAAATTAATATAAGAACAGAGTCCTTAAAAAGATTATTAAAGAGAAAAGATACCCAAAATTGACCAGTGTGACTTTGGAAATAAAGTGACAAAGCTAACAGTGATGAAAGATGCTTTAATTCACTTATGGGGTGGTTCATGGGGTAAAATGATTATAAGAGTTACAAAAAATGATTATAGCTAATTTTTCACGTGGTTAGAAGCTTTAAAATGATAAGAAAAGGGGTGGTTGGAATCTTTTATTGATTGGTTTAATAGTTTTTAAACTAATTACAAAAGGAAAAGATTCTAACATGAAGAGAACAGTGGGGCAAAGAAGAAATTCTTTTATAGCCATCATTTCTCTTACTCCAAAAGTAAATTTCTCTCTTGTCAGTTGTGGAAAACATTATGACAACCAAAATGCCAATTATGGCATCATTGAACCCTGGTTTAGACCAAAAAAGGGCTGGTTTTAGCCATTTTGGACCCTCAAATCAGCCATTCCTATAGTAATACCTGGTTTTAAGCCTTCAAAACATGTCATAATGCATTTAACAGACGTCAAAACCAGTTAAAGCTGTTTTTACAATATTTGTTTTATCTTAAGGGTAGTTTTACCCTCTTGGAAACAGTTAAAACTGCCCTGGTTGGTATCAAAACCTCATCATCAATTGAGACACAGATCCTGTTACTCAATTCCAGGAAAAAAGTGATGATCTTTTGTGTGGATTTAGAAATCTCACACCTGTCAGCAAGGAATTTGGGGGTCTGGCTCCCCCTTGGAGCCAAGATTCCCTTTCCCCCCCAGAATCAGTCTTTCCTATTCATTTTTTCTTTAATTCCTTATCATGTATTATACTTACAATTTACATATGTAATTCAATTAAGTTTTTACAGTACCCAACTGTAATAGTTGACACCTCATATGTAAATTAAAGTTCACTTATGTAATACACATGCACATGTTGACATTTCAATTGAAAATACTTCAATTCCTCATAACTTCTAAACTACACACAACACCTCAATTTTAACACAAAAATTGATGGTTAACACCACATGTGATGTTAATTAACTTAAGGCTTTGAGGATTTTAAACTTTTGTACAGAAAATACTAAAAACCTAATTTAAGTGTATTTAGAGTTGAGTTACAGAAATTTTACCCAGAGGTGACCCCACCTTTTTTTTTTATGAGGAGTCCGATGGTGAGATAATTTTAGTATTTTTATTTGTAGGATAAAAAGTTATAATAATTTTTATTCAAATTTTTTCCAAAAATATTTTAACTTTGGTATTTTTTTTGTAAATTCATTTTTACTTAATTTTTTCAAGTAAAAATGTGTTTTCACAAATTTAAATTTTAATGTAATTTTATTTTTAAATTATAATTAAATTTTCATTTTTTTGTGTATAAATTTATATTTCTATTTTGATTTTTGGTTTGATAATATAAATAAATTTATTTTATTTATAATTTTATCTTGCTTTATTGTTTGTGGTCTTCTGGGTATCTGAAAATTCCTCTAAGGCTCACAATTTTTGATGCTTAACCAATTTACCAGGGGAAGAAATTCAAAGGAGTAAAAAAAATGATTCCTAAAAAAGAGCAAGTCTTGAATTTATAAGACTTTTCACACCATTGATTAGCCCCATTGAGTTCATATTTATATCTCAATTAAGGATTATATTCACTCAAAAAAACCAAGGAGTAATTCAGAGCTAGTTGAATATATGGATAATTATATTCAAGAAAAAATTACTGCTGAGAAATATAGAAATTTATTTTCACATTTCAGGAAGTTTCATCTGAGCTTGCATGAAAGGAATAAATTGACTGGTATTCTTCTAGCTTAAACATTTCTTGAACACCAAATTTGAATTCTGAAGAACAAATTAAATTGTACTTATTTCCAAATTCAATATCTATATATGCTATAGAAATAACAAATTGAAGCATAATGTAAGATTTGTCCATGAAACTGTTGATAATATTAATATTAATCAACAGCACTATGACTGCTCTGATGATATATAAAAAAAATTTATTATAGCCACAATTAAATAATTAAGTAATTAATTATTTCTTTTACTTGTCATACACTACTAGTGATTGTAACAGTAAGCAGTAATTGTCTAAAAGAATCAATTACAAGAAGTAATTAGTAATAAAGTTATTTTAATATATAATTATCTTTTGCAAGAATAATTATAAGTATAATTCTTGAAGAAAACTAATATTAGAGAAAAACTTGAAGAATTAATTAAAAACACTTAATAATACTCCAATAAACCTTGTAAAGAGTTGGTAGAGAGATTTGAAGGATGAATTGTGGATTCAAAGGATAAAATTAGATTTATAACAGTATTACAACAAGTCATAGTTTATTTCTATGATTTCACATTTTTCTGATTTATTCTTAAAGAATAAAACACTTAAGAAAAGATTTAACTAATACTTACTTGTTGGTAATAAAGGTATAATTGGATTTGGAAAAAATGGTAAGAGGCACATTCATTTAAGTCAACAACAGCTCACAGAGGTGGCACATGGAGAAAACTGAAAAACCAGTGTGTGAGAAAGCAATTATCCTTTTTGGATTATTGACTGCATCATCTGTTGTCATGTAAAGTTATCATAATTATTTAATTAAGGCTTTTACATGACTACCAACCCATTTATGGTTAAGAATAAAAGGATTCAAAACTGTAAATATTTGTTAATTTCAAAATAAAAATTAATTTCTCCAATTTATCAAGGTTATTGGAAACTTCATCACAGGTTCTATTTTCTGTTAATTTCAGAAGATTCAGTGTTTTGCATGAAATCATCAAAAATGGACTATAAGTCAACATTTTAATGTACATATGAGCTTGTAATTCTTTTTGGTTTCTTATGAATAACACCATTCTCCATTGGTCCTGAAAGCTTCATAAATTGAATTAATAATTGTATTTTTAAAGAATTTTTGAAGCTTTTACCTTATTTCTATATAGAATTGAAAATAGCATATTATAGCAGGTTTCCTTGAGTTAAATGCACATATACTTGTCCAAAAAGAGTTTTATAATGCTTTTGAGGTTAATCCATGGAAAATAATTAATAATTGACATGTTTACAGGAGTCCAAGCTGCTCTTTACCTCCTTGTTATGTTGAAATAGCTGCTTATTTGCAATTTTCTTATGATTTGATGAGAGTTTAAATTGGTAACCAAGTTCCCAAAAGGTTTCAGTATACTAATTGGGCCATTATCAGCCATGGATCCAAGCTTTAGAGCTGTCCACACCTCAGAGGCCTCAGAAGTTGGTTACCCTGCCTGTCTTTGATGTCTTTTGTCCCCCTTAGCTATTTTCACATCAAAAATAGTAAATCAGGCTTAAAGACTGATATCCACTATGGGTGTACCAAACCTGTATTTAAGAATACTATAATTTTAAGGGCCAAAAACATGAATAACACTAATATTAGTGTATATATAACATGGTGTTCCTCACATTCCCATTATTTTGGTGTGAAATTGAGAAAAATGCAAATTTTCACAATTCTTTTATGTGGTATTGAAGTATCTTCCATATTAACACCTCATGGAGTTAATTCAAGATTATTCACTCTATAGAGCTTCCCTAGGTGAATTTTAGTGTAGAATCCAAATCTGGTTTCAAATTCATAGACTTATGTACTCACAAAAAAGTTATTCATTTTTTCTGAAATACAAAATGATGGATTTTGAACATATGCATGAATAGTTCAGAATTTATATTAAAGGTAATTGTGGCCTATTTGGGTATGTAAAATATACTTCAAGGCTCATGCATAATTAATTTATGGTATTTTATTTTAAAAAGAAAAAAACATAAATTAGATCAAAGGCTTTTTCCTGGGATTAAATGATTTTTTTAACAATATTTTTTCTCAGTTGTGGGAATGGCTGGGTTTTTTTTGAAACAAACTGAGAAATCCTTAATGGCTAAAATTTTATTTTTGGTAAGGTACCAAGTGAAGCTTGAAAAGAAGACAATTTTACTTTTCAAATGAAGCAGAAATACTTATATGTTCCATTCTAATTTGGTTAGTGTAGAGACCTTATGTGATAGGACATATATTTAATTTTGAGTTTTACTTGTTTTTTTTCATGGTATTTGGAAATCTATTTTCAAGAGAATTATTACTGTTTTTTCAGAATAGCCATGAGCAAAGTAGCTACACCTGAAAGCAGGTTTTGCATTTGGAATTTGACATGGGATATGAATTGGATGCAAGTGGGAGCAAGGAAAGATATTGAATTTCAAAATGGAAGTTTTGGAAGAATCACAAGCCACATATGCAATCCAAAAAAACTTAATTGAGTGTCATGAATTTTATTTTTTGGGAAGGTTGATCAAAAGCACATTTTAAAGGATTAATTTGATTCCCTATGTATTTTAATTCCTTTATTTAATGATATCATGTCATCAACAAAAGACACCAACCTCTATGGTCTGTATTATAAAAGTTTACATAAATATTAAAGCTTCACCACCTCAGTTACAGAAACCCATAGCTAAAAAATATTGAAACTTGAAACATTGTATATTGAGATCATTAATTGATGAGAAAATGTCTCAATTAATTGAACATTTTCTGAAAACACAGATATGATTAAACAGAAACCCTAAAATGAAAGTTCTGTGTCTTATCAAATTCTATATTGAGTGGAACATAATGCACCTATTTCCCTTCTCTGCTTATACTAAGATCAGTTTCAAATTTGCAAAAGAACCTTAATTTTAATTACAAAAATAATATTTTAAGGAGAGATTTTAAAAATGAAGTACACATTAAGGATATATCTCCATTATTTTAGCCTTAAAAACTCTGTAGAGGGATTTTTTTCACTTATAACAGGGGTATGTGATAGTTTTGAGAAGAATATCTTTCCCTTACTTTACTTTTGGGAGATATTTTTATGAGCTCATAAAATTCAAAGTTAATTTAATTTTCCTCTAAAAATAGAATTTTTAGATTTATTTATAATAAAATGGTTTTTTCTAATAACAATTTATCTATCAGTTGGTATATCTCTGTTGAAAGATTAATTTTTGAGCAATAATAACCTTGATTTAGCCCATTTTAAAACCTTTCAAAGTCCAATTTAATAATTTAGGAATTTTTGGTTTCTTGAGATATCATCTTGAGAAATTCAGGGGAGATGCTATATCAAGAGATATGATATAGCTAAAACCCCTAATAATTCTATACTTCATATGAATTCAATGCAATTATATTTTCTATATTGAAGTGAGTTTTAACTTAATTTATTGCTAAGTTTAAGCTTAGCTTTAATCATTTTTTATTTTGCAATATGCCATCAAACTCATTTTCTATTTTGCTTCTCTTTGAATTATTTTTTTGATAATTCATATTCATTCCTTTTCCATTTTTTATTCAAGCTTAATAGATTCTGTAATAATTGGAATGTATGCAGAGATCTCCATTTGGTAATAAATAAAGATTTCTGTTTCTATTAAATGGTTTTCTAGACCTAATCATTTTGGAGTAATTCTTCAATTTTTCCAATTGACAACAGTTAAAAAACTGAAATCAATAAAAAAAATTGAGAAATAAAATTTTCAAGTGGTCTAAGTTTAATTTCTCTTAGATTTAGGAAGGGAAACTTTGTAAATTCTCTAAAAATATTATTTTAAATAAGATCTGAATATTGGAAAGAAATTGGGAATAGCTGGAAAATACTTTTTTTTGAATAAGTAAAAAAATGATCTAATTTTTTTAAATAACTTCTCTCCATGTTAATTTAAAAGAAAATTATTGGGATAAGTATTTTATTTTGCAAAATATATTTCTTGAGTTTTATTCATCAAAAATATTAGAGCTCAATGAAAATGAATTCATGATGACAAATCTATTAAGCCTGAAAAAAATAGTAAAGCTGTTCCCAAGAGTAATTTCCAAAGTGAAATAAGTAGAATTATGTATCAATCTCTTTTGAATATTCTCAAAAGAAACCACAGAAAGCACTCATTGGTTTGCTTTCTGTTATTTATGTTGATCAATAGCCTTTAAGATTCATTAAATTTATATCTTTAAAGTGAGGAATCATTGAAATAAACCTGAGAATTTCCAGAACTAATATTGAAGTGATGCAAATATTTATCAGAGCCATATCTAGACAGCTTCAGAACATAATCAAAATTACATCTCAAATTTATCTATTTTATTTTTGAGAATTTCACAAGGTATTTACGCAGATTTTGAATAGTTCTGTATGGTACTTTGTTAAAATTTCCCTATAAGACATATCAAAACTCAAAATTAAAATAATTTTCATACACTTAATTTATAATCCATGTAATTTATTAATAATCAGCTTGGGCAAAGGTCAATACAATAAAAATTTGCAAAGTTTATCTTTCAAAAAGAAAATTGGTTTAAAGCTTTGAAGAATTATCGTAAAGAGTTCAATTCAAGGCTTGACTTGATTCAAACAAAATCACATTGAGATAAATTTTATGGAAGACTATTTGCATAAATACTGAGACAGGTATATTCAGATACATATGAGATATGCAATTATTTGGTCCTCATCTCTTAAGATCCAACATGATATTGAAGCTTCAAAGTAAGATGGTAATTAGGGTATTTAATTTCTAAATTTCTCATCATTCCTTACCCCATTTCTTTGTTCTAAATTGATTTTTTTTTCTCTCTTTCTTGTTCATAATGAAAGTTGAAAACAAAAAAGCATAAAAAAAGAACTATTTTTTTTTTGAAAAGTTAAGATCAGAGGATAAGTTGACCTCAAAAAATGAATGGTAAAAGAAAACCATAGCAAATTAGCTTTATTTATTTATAACTTAAATTGAAATTATTTTTTAATTTGTTTACAATGAAATAACTGGAAAAACACTTCTTTTTCTAATTTAGTTCACTTTTTAAATTTGATTATCAATTCTTCATGAAGCTTATTTTATTTGATGATACCATTGCTCTTTGTCTTGGCTTTTGTCTGAGTTATGTGTAGTCTTTACAGCTTTAAAATTTTTTACATTCTTGTATATTTTTGCTTTATACTTCAATAACGAGGATTACAGTAGCAGTCCTGTAACACCTGCTACTGTAAAATTGTCAACAATCATCGACAGTTTTACAGTAGCGGGCTCTGTAATCCCTCTTGAATTGAAAATTATTAACATTTTCACAATTTTTCTCCCTTGGATCCTGCATTTTGAATATTAGTCAGAATTTCAAATCCTTTTCAGTTTTAGGATTCACCTTCAAGACCCCACTACTTATTATTTTAATAAAGAGAAAATTCAAAAGAGCCAAAATAAGAATTTTTTCTATTTAAAAAAGAGATATTAAAGATTTACTCTTAGGAAAAATCTATGAGATTCAATAATTATAACAGAAATTGAAAACT
Source organism: Austropuccinia psidii (assembly GCA_023105745.1). NCBI lineage: Eukaryota > Fungi > Basidiomycota > Pucciniomycetes > Pucciniales > Sphaerophragmiaceae > Austropuccinia > Austropuccinia psidii. The sequence goes on along the minus strand of JALGQZ010000008.1, from coordinate 10,852,886 downwards.
GAAATGAAAATCATAATAATAATGATACTTAGAAGATCCTGAAAAATGAATGAGATATTTTGTATTGTTTGTACTTTTTTTCTTTCTTAATAATTCCAATCATGAAAAATATTTGAAGTCTTCCTTTTATTTATTTTAAACTTCTAGAAAGCTGATCATATTACAAAGGAGAATTATTTTTCTCCTTAAGATGAGAATTTCATTAAGGGGAGTATTTTTTCCAAGACACATTTTGAAGCAAACATTTAAATTAATATTACTATATGTCAAAAATAGGCAGGTATGTAAGGAAAATAAGGGTTTCATTTACTTTTGGAACTAAATTTTACCTATGACGGCCTTCAAAAGATAAATAAAATTGTTTAAATTAAGAATATATATGTAGGGTAGAATGATTATAGCGTGCAATATCTACATGAAGATGAAAATAGAAGGAGAAGCCTTTTTCATAAATCAAAATCTCTGGAGATATCTCATATAATGAAATATATGTGCACTGTATAGAATCAAAAAAACATAATCTTGAAAATTCCTTGATATTCCAGTTTTTTGGAAGAACCTGGAATATAAATGAACATTGGAATCCTGGTTAAAACCCAATTCAGAGGAGGGATCAAAGCTCATTCTGTTCTGTGTTCAAGCTAGTTTTTAAATGCAACACCTGCTGTAATTTGCAGCCAGTTTTCTCATGGTGAACAATAAATTGAAACTACTTCAATTTTAATAACTGTCAAATTATTAAGATGTGATTTGGATAAAATGAAAATCAGTAAGATTTAATTAAAAAACCTATTGGTATAAGAAAAGGAAGAAAATCAAGATAACATACATTTTTTGTTTTCAAAACAAAAAATATTCTCAATAATGAATCTTAAATTATTCAACTAAAATTAAGATCTATAGTGTATCCTAAAAAGTAATACAATGTTACCACATATTTCATACAGGTGCTGTGGCCACTTTTTTTTTGAAAAGAGATAAGAGTTAAGGTGAAACTGTTACTATTTTATTCAAACACCTTAAAAAATATATGTAAAAAATTTTCATTTCTGTAACTAATCCCAGGTGAATTAACCCAAAAAAACCACTATCAACTTGAAACTGTTGATATTTATCTGTAATATTTGTCTATCAAACTCTTGATACTATTTCTATTGATAAAGAGTACTATCACTTCTGTTATGGAATATAATGAACAAATTTATTATAAGAAAATATAAATGAATACTTTTTTAATCATTTATTTCAATTTTTTACACTACCAATGGTTGTAACAGTGATCAGTAACTGTCTACTAGAATCAATTACAAGAAGTCTTATCAAAACAATATGAAACAATCTCAATTAATTACAACCTTTTGCATAATTAATTATTATGAATTATATAAGAAAGCTAGAGAATAGATAAAAAACCTTAATAGTTTGATAAAAACTCACCCATAATCCAATGATACCTTTGAAATGGTTGGTAGAGTGATTTTAAAGATTATTTGTGGATTTAAGGACTCAAAATTTGGATAAAGAAATTATATACCAAATTATGGCTGTAATAATATTGTAAATAGTAACATTATGTGATTTCATATCTTTCTGGTTGACTTAAAAAGATTAAAAATGGTAAGAATGATTTATCAACCAATAATTTGTTTTTTAATGTTTCAATGCTTTAGATCACTGATAATTGGATTGATGATATGATATCAGAAGAAAACCGAAATATTAAGCTTCTTTCAAGTATACAAAAGCTCACAGAGGTAATACATGGAGAAAAATTAAATTCCAGTTACCTTATTTGGATTATAAATTAAATAACTTGTTGCAATGTAAGATTATCATAATTATTTAATTCAGGCATTTTACATGGATAGAAACCCATTTATAGTCCAGAAAAAATAGGTTTATTACTGTGAATATTTTTTTTTTGAAATGAATATTGTTTTCTGAAAGTTAGAAACTTTTTTGGAAATTTAATCTCAGGTTATATCTTCTGTGAGTTTTTGAAGATTCAGTATTTCATGTGGAATCATCAAAAATGAACCATATAAAGGACTTTTAATTGAAATTATGAATTCATAATTATTTTTGGTTTTAGTATATATTATCCCTTTCTAAGCTCATACCAAAAGATCCATTGAGAATTGTGTTTTGAATGTATTTTTGAAGTTTTACCTTTTTCTCTACATGGCATAAGCAAATAGCATGGTGACAACTTGTTTCCATAAGGTAGCTCCATGGATACGAGTCCTAAAGGGCTTCAATTAATCTTTTTGAGTTTATAAATGAAAAATAATTAAGAATGGACATTCTCAAAGAAGTCAAATTTGCTCCATAACTCATTTTCATGTGAAAAGCGCAGCTTATTTGCTATTTTCTTGTGATTTAATGGGATTTTAATTTGGTAAAAAGGTTAAAAAGGGTTTCAACAGACCAATTGGGATACAATCAGCCATTAATGAAAAATTTGGAGATAATAATTCCACAGATGCCTGGGAAATTGGGTACCCTGGCTCTCTTTTATGTATTCTGTCCCTATTAGCTATTTTAACATCAAAAGTAGTAATTCAGGCTTCAAGGATTATTCCCACTATGTGTTTAACAAAATTTTATTTAATAATAAAGTATAATCAACTGAAATAAGAATTAATAAAATTACTCTTAGTGCACAGTAACATGAGATTTCTCACAATCCCATTATCTTGGCCTAAAACAAAAAAAACAAACATTTTAACAATCCTTTTATGTGGTATTAATGATGAGGTGTTGAAGTATTTTATGTCTTACCACCTAATAGAGTTAATTCAAGCCTACTCACTTTATTGAGCTCCCCTGGATTTGATTTCATGTAGAATCCAGAACTGGCCTTAAATACATGGAGTTATGTACTCACAAAAAAACAATTCATCTGTTTATTTATAAAAATTAATTCATTTCAGATATACAAATATGGGTTCTGTATATTGAAAGAGTTATTTTTCAATTAGTTGCAACCTATTTGGGTATCTAAAATATACTTCAAGGCTCACATTACCCTTTGTTGTACTATATGAAAACTTATTCCATTAAAGTAATGAAAAAAAAGTCACATTTGAAAGTTTTTTTTCCAAAAAAGCTATTTACAATTGAAATAAAGTGAGTTTAAAAATTTTTATGGTGTTTTAAAAGGAGGATTTGCATTCATGAAATCAATATATGAATCATCTGGGGATAGTTCTTTGAAAGACTTTACAAACTTGAACAGGTAATCTGAAAATGCAAGTGAGCTGAACAAAGTCATCTTTTTATTCTCTAAAGGTACTTTTTTGTGTCAGGATGAGTCCATGATAAAGTGATAATAAGTGTATTTAAAGCTTTAAATCTGAATTTGAAATGGATAATAATAATAGAAAATATCTTGATAATATTCAGGGGTGTACTATTAAGGAATAATGGTGGTGAGTGCTGTTGAAAGCCCTGGGTGAACTTTTGTCAATTGGTTTATTATAATAAAAACTACAATGGCTAATATTATGGCTATAACTTATTATTGTCCAGGATTATAACCATTAGTAAACAGTTCTACTGAGCTGGAATTCAAGAGAAGGATGGGGATTCCTCTTTTGGGCAGAGAAAGGTCCCTTTTTATCCTGAAAATGGGTGAAAAGCTCCTCTAAACCAGTTAATGTAGAGGAAGTGAAGATTTTTCACTTGCAAGGACTGCCTTGTGGATTTCACAAATACTTGATAGCCTGTATTGGGATCAGGTGTGGCTTTGAAACCACATCTGGGCAGTTTTCACCAATACAGGGTGAAAAATTTCATATGGGGACCACATAACCCTCCTCTGATGTGCAGGTGTGTAGAATGCTGCAAAGAACCTGTATGGTACCCCAGTATTGAAGAAACTATCAGGTTTTTAAGGATAAACAGCCTCCTTCATCTAATTGACACCTCATATTCCAAGACATGGGAAATTATCCCACAGTAAAGGGGTATTGGCCCAACTATGGGGTTTTAGCCTTAAAACTGCCATAAATTTGTCTTTTTTCAAGATATGAAGCTCAAAGCTTTCTCATTGTGTAGACCTGGATGGGGTATAAACAATGGTACCTCATCTGGTATGGGTAGCATTAAGCATGGTATAGTTATACCATGTTCAATTCCCATTATCCAAATATGCATTTTTCTCAAATAATGTATGGAATTTGTTTTCTCCATAACTTGTGTTGTAGATGATTTATGGGGAGATGAAGGGAACCATCAGATAGCCCTGATGTTGCTTTTTCCAAAATGACCACACCTTAAGTATCTCACAATAAAACTGTAGAAGTTAGATGGGAAGTGAATATCGTATTAACCATTATTTGGCTTTAATCTGGCCATAACTTCTATAGTTTTGACGCTAGCTCAGTTTGCCTAGTACCATTAGCAAGCCCTGACTGAGAACTTCAATTGGAAAACCCACTTACTGGGGTTCAACGTCTTTCTATGGAGCTTATATTTTAGGTGAAAATTAAGGTTTATGCTCAGGAACTGCTTTGAGCCTGTAAAACTTTGTTATTCTTTGCCCTATGGTTATGGGAGTATTATATTTGTAACAAGGTAATTTTCATATTTCTTATAATAGATTTTAAGGGTTTTTGGCTCATCTCCATGTTTCAGTTGTATTTTTACTCTACCATTAGTTTATGGTATTTTGGAGGGCATGCTTGTGCTCTGGGTTTGAGTCATAGGGTGACATACCCTTGCTCTAGAAAAGGCTTTTAATTGATGAGACTTTTAAGCCTTCCTAAAGGCTTTGAATCTTCTCAGGTCAAGGTTTCCTTCTGGTATGGAATCTTCTGCCAACATTTAGCTTTATCAGCTATTTGGTTCTTAAATCTGACTAAATATTGCCTATGGTCCTTCCCATTCAGTCTTATATTTCTGGCCTTCAAGATTTTCTTCAGCAGACCAGGGGAGTCTTCTACCTCCAGTATGTCCTGTGGAGTGTCTCTTGTTTCTGGAGGAGAACCTATCCTCTCCTGTTTGGTGGTAAGGTTTGACTAAACTCATTGGGAACACTGGGTGTTTCCTAGAGAAGTCTTCTGTGAGTCTGACCTGCACTGCATCTTTCCCTATCAATCTGATGATAGTGAATGGTCCCCAAAATGAGTCTTGCATTTTCTTTGGACCTTTGAGGCTGTTGAAATTTAAATGAGACGCTAGAACCTGGTCCCCTTCTCTGAATTCTGGTTCCTTGTGGGTCTTGTAATACCTCTGTTTGTTGTATTCCTTTGCCTCAGCTATGCATCTTTCAGCTGTATCAAATACCTTCTTCCACATATGATGGAAGTATTTTGCTGTGGGGTGAATATTCAGAAGGTTTTTCTTCAATTGATCTACAGGCAATAAGGGATCACACCCTTTCTCTACCAGTCACCATGAGAAAATTGGCTACACCTGACAGCAAGTGTTGCATTCAGAATTGGACATTGGAGATATACTGGAGGCAGGTTGAACATAGAAAAAAAGTTCAATTTAGAAATAGAAGTTTTGGAAGAAATTTAAGCCACATATGCAAGCCAAAAATTCTTAATACAGTTTGATCAATGTCAGTGTTTGGTCCATGTTATCAAAGCTAATAATTGAACAATAGATTATGAACATACTTATTTTGATTTTCCCTTTTTGTTAATCTTATTTGTTATTTTCTATCATTTAATTTACAAAAATATTAGCCTTTGAGATATTTCTTATGTAATTTTTCATATATAATACAGCTTCAATATGAGCTTACTATCAAGATCACTTATGGGAACCCGTAGAATGGTAATATTGGAATTGGAACACTTTGATTTTAAATGAAATTTATCATTAATGATAAAATGGCTTAGGGAATTTTTAAAAAGATACATAATTATACCGTACCATTAAAATTCTTGCTCTTATGAAGTATGTATTTTGTGAGAAACTATATGCCTTATTTTTGCTTTATTCTTTGTTTGGGTTATGGTTAAAATTAAGAATATAAGTAGAGATTTATGGGACAGTGTCATTTGAAAGAGAGGCCTACACAAATTTAGTATTTATTTAAACAATATCACCCCTATTTCAGCACACAAACTGATTTGGAGGAGGCTCTTACACTTATAATCAGATAAAATAAATATTGAAATCAAAATATTGGCTTTACTTTAACAATAGGGGACCTTTTCATCATAAAATTTCATGGTGTAAGCTAAAAAGGGTTATGATATTTATATACAAACATGAAGTAATAGTAGAATTTTTGATATAAAAAAATCATCAAAAACATAAGGTTACTTGATTTTTTGGGGAATTCAATGTTCCTCTTTCTTTAAAAATTTTTAGCTTCACTTTTCATATTATTTTAGTGAAATTACCAACTCTGATTTAGCCATCTTGATCTGGTGGATTCCTTGAATATGTGAAGCAAGATAATTGAAGTTCTTATTTCAAGTAAAAAATTATAGGATCTGTATCAAGATATAAAATAAAGCTGAAATAATGCAAACCTTTGTGTGAAATTTCAGGAAAGGTAAGATTCATCTATTGATGTGGCTAGCAATTTTTTCAAAAATTGTCTAATTATTTTAAAAAATATTATTAAGATATCTGTCTATGGAATTAATTTATTTAATTTTTTTGTTCATTCTATGGGAGTTTTAAATTTTAGCTTTAGACTTCTAACTTTTTAATGTAATTTTTAATTATTTGAATACATTGAAAGCTCTTCATGCACTAAAAAATCAAATATTTTATCTGAACTTGCTGGGTTGATAAACTTAATTATCTTCACATAGCTTTCTGAGTTTATCACTGATACAAAATAAAAAAATCAGATTTTGAAAACCATTTATAATAGAATTTTCCAATTTATCTACATTAAGTTTTCCTCATAGCTATAGGGGACCCTTTTAAAAACTCTTATTAAGACTCTGATTTGAGCTCAATTACAAACTCAATATAAATTGAAAAGAATTGGAAACTGCATATCCATAAGTAAATTGAATGATTGATTGAGTTGTTTTGAAATGATGGGAAGATGATAACAAGGCAAAATGACTTGTATAAATAGTTTCTTTAAACAAATTTCTTTCTCATAATTCATTTATAAAGATTTTGAGAGGATTGAGAATTTTGAATTATTTCTATAACTCTGGGAAGCCTAAAATGATAATAAATCTTTGATAATTGGTGGTTGCTGAAGCTTATTTGAAAATGCTATATTTGTAGTCATTTCAATTCTTTTTGCCAGAAAATAGGAAAATATTTATTTTTTTATTTGGTATTTATTTTTAATTAAAGGTTTAAATTATTTATCAAAGGAAAATTTTGAATATGAAAGCCACAGAGGTAAACTGGAAAATTTTGGGAAGTAAGCTTTAACAGGAACAAATATCACTTCAGAGCCATGTCCAATTAAAATCAAAAGATAGTCCAAATCATGTTTCAAGTATTTAATTTTATTATGAAAGGGTTCCTAAGGGATTTAATGAGGCTATAATACTTTTCATGAATATTTGCAGAAGGTGTTTTTAAGAAATTGTTTAGACCACAAAGAAATTTATTTTGAAAAGGAATGGATCAATTATTTAAGTAAATCATTAATCATGTGCTTTGATCCATGGAAATATCATAAAATGTTTCAAAGATAGTTTTTTAGAATCAAAGAAGCTTCTCTTGGATTTTTCAAAATAAATAAATATTATTAATTATAATATTGACAATATTTTGGCAACATTTCATGGAAATAAAGCTTTTTGAGATTTTTTTTCATAAAATCCTCTTCTATATGGACAGATAGTACTTAGAGCTTCAATTAGCTATTCCTACTCCCTTTAAATAAAGAAGAATATTTAAATCTTTAATTTGTGCTATAAGAATTATATTGAGCTCATATAATTCTATTGGTCTTACCTACATTTTTTCTAACATAAATATCCTTTAATTTTAATGTTGAATATGCAAGTAGAAACAAAAAAACTGCAAAAAATATTTTAAAAAACTTTTTTTGAAAAAAGATTTTGAATAAAATGTTTGCTTCCATTCAAGAAAGTAAGGGATAGAAGAATTAATTGAAAATTTGCTGCACCTCCTTTAATTTTCAAACTCAAGATTTTGTTTGTATTTGTTAAAGAAAATAAGTAGAAAAAACTTTTTTTCCGCTACTCAAAAGCCTTGTTTTTTGATTTTTTGTTTTCATTTTTGGATTTCCATCAGTCCTCTTTATGTTGATATTTTTTTTGAGTACTTTATTACTTTTTGTTTGTTGTATTTGTGTTTGATCTTTCCTAAGTTTCTTTTTTATTTTATTAATTCGCTTCAACTTAGTTTTATGTTTTTGTTTGGAATTAAATAAAAATGGAAGGCCCTTTAAGGCCCACAACTTCGAATCCATTAAAACATGTCAAATGTGTTACAGTACAGGACCTATAATATCCACTACTGTAAATTTGTCAGCAATTGTTGACAAATTTACAGTAGAAGTAATAAGAGGGCCTGTATGTCACAGGGGCTCTTATGGAAGCAAGAGTGGCCTGGCACTCAGGAATCAAGAGCTCACTTGGAGGGCTCCAAAGGATATAAGAAATAATAATGATTAAATTTCTTTAAGGAAGAATAAGGGAAAAGACAAGTATGCATAAGATAAAAGAAAAATATAAGAAGCCAAGGGCCAAAGATAATAAAAGAATCCATAGGCCAAGAAGCCAACCAAGTGAATCCTCAATTCACTGTTTCAACCTGCCAGAAAAGGAAATGGAATTAGCAAAGAATGACCACCAATATCCACTGACAGGAGAGGAAGAAAAGAGAGAAAAGGTGCTGAATGACTGACTTAAGATTATCAGTATTAAATTTGATAAAGTAAAAGAAAATAAAGATAAAAATAAATCCAGTATATCAATTAACTGGTGGAAAAGTCCCCAGGTGCTGAAAGGTGGCCAGTATATATGAAAAGCTGAAAGACTGATCCTGGAAGGTGAGTCACCGGCTGTATTGTCTGAATTGGGTCAATACAGATCTGGCCATCTTGAAATTTGAACTGTGTGACTGAATTCTCACAGTGAAATATGAATTGGCCCAAGTACATACAGGTTGATTGATTGCCACCTGTATGGACCAATTGAGCTGTCCAAGGAGTATTAAAATACTTGATGCCCTGACAACTGATTGAAATAATGTATAACCTCTGAGAATGGCCCTTGGAATAATCCTGAATGAGCTGCCAACCCAACTCCTGCAGGGCCGGGTGATTGGGATCCTTGAATGGTCTTCTGATTGCTGCCATAGATTGCCAGACTGATGAGTTAAAGAGTCCTCCTTTGAAATGGGCGTTGGATTTTGGGATATTGATTTGGAAAGATGGAATTGGGTCCTGAAAACGTCACCATTGAATTTCTGAGCAAAAATGGTGCATAATGGTATATAATACCATATATGCACCACTTCTGCAACCTTGAGTATGGGGTGAATGGAGGAATTGAAGAATTCCCCTTAAGCTGAGCTGATCTGGTGACCTCTGGTGGCTACCAGGGGCCATGGTGATCCTGGGCCAAATTGGGTCCTATGGTGGTTTATGGCCATTTTGGTGCCATGGTGATTTGTGGCCAAATTTTGGCTCATGTGGGTCCAATTGTGGTTTGGGACCCACCTGGCCTTGATGGCTAGTGGGCTTCCCCCTTTGGTCTCATTGGATTAGGCCAAAAGGGGCCTAATTGGCCCACAGACCGTGGGCTGTGATTACGGCCCATGGGCCGTAGAGGCCAGGACCCCCCTAAGATATGAGAATTAGCCAGGGAGGCCAATGATGGCAGGATATTGCCTGAGGCCATAAATGATGGTTGGGGTCATAATTGGCCAGGGAAGAGTGATATAGCCAAAAGGCCATAGAGCACCAGAGGGGGCCAAATTGGCCATAAAGATATGGTGTGGCCAATTGGCCCCAACTTGGTCTCAGGTTGAAATTTCCGCAACACCAATAGAGAAGGGTCATTCTTCATGGCTGTGACACTTTACTGTAATTTAACTTTTAAATTTGAAATTTTCTCCAGTGAAAATGGATGTACTATATACATCCCAGTATTTTTCTTACTCAATAATTAATAATACTCTAAAATAAGAAATAGTAAGGAATTTCCTCTTCAAAACTAAGAGATATTTCAGCCTTAAAAACAAAATATTGTTTAAATTTATTGATGTGCCAATGTGATAAGAAAATGGAAAAAATAAAAATGATAAATGAAATTAAGAAGCTTTAATCAATGAAGAAGAAAAGAGTTATAGCTTTTGGAATTTTTTTGAAAGGAATTTGAAAGAACTCATGTGTTCCTTCTGAGGTTACAGAAGTTTAACCATTTAAAATGAAAACTATCCACAATCCGGTTTCTTCAGAGAATTATTCAGTGGTAAACAGCTGAATATGATATTTGGACTACATCTTTTGCAGACAAAACAGGAAATAATATTGCTATAAAGTAATAATAAGTAAAAAATCAAGAAAGATAAAAGGCTATACTCATTTTTGAGATTGTATTTAACTTTTCATTGGCCATAAAAGGATAGAGTTGTCTAAATTTGAAATGAATTTGTAAATTCCATTTTATTATCATGAAGAAAATTCTTTTTAAGCTTAAAATATAAATGGAAAGTACTTTCATATATGATACTATATATCTCCTATAATCAATTAACAAAGGATAGAAAATATTTGGAGTTCTGTAATATTGCAGTGGCTTAGAATAACTTGAAATAATAAAAAACATTGAAATCCTGGGTCTAACCCCATTCACAGAAAGGCTCTGAGCTCACTCTAGGATGGTTCCAAGCTGATTTCCAAATGCTACACCTGCTGTCAGGTGTGGCCATTTTTCTCATGGTGAGTGAGGGTGATTTCCCGTTGGTAGAGTTCTGGCTGGTGTTGTAAGACAGTTACGTTGCTGGTATAAGTGTAACCCAATAATAGGTATCTCCATCATGATATTTGTATTCCATGTGATATGCATAGAATCTCCTAATGATTCCCTCCATTTTTTGGATAATCCTTTCAAATAGTCCATCTGTTTGTGGATAATACACTGTAGAAAATGCAAGTTTGGTTCCAGGCATGTCATAGAGGTTAGTCAAAATGTGAGCCTTAGAGGTATTTTCATATACCCAAAAGACCACAAATAACAAAATAAGATACAAATATAGATAAAATAAATTTAATTATATTATCAAAATAAATATTAAAATATAAATAGAAATTTAAATATAAAAATAAAGAATTTGATTATAAATGAAAATAAAAATTACATTAAATTTTGAAATTGTGAAAATGCATTTTTACTTGAAAAAATTAAGTAAAAATGAATTTTTAATAAAATCAATGAAATTAAAATATTTTTGGTAAGAAGCTACATGAAATATATTATAGATTTTTATCCAATAAATAAACCTAAGAAAATTACTTCACCACTGGATTCCTCATAAAAAATAAGGTGGGGTCACCTCTGGGTAAAATCTCTGTAACTCAACTCTAAATAAGCTTAAATTAAGTTTTTAGTATTTTCTGTACAAAAGTTGAAAATCCTCAAAACCTTGATTTAACTTGCACCACATGTGGTGTTAACCATCAATTTTTGTGTTAAAATTGAGGTGTTGTGTGTAATTTAGAAGTTATGAGGAATTGAAGTATTTTCAATTGATATGTCAAAATGTGCGTGTGTATTACATAAGCAAACTGCAATTTACATATGAGGTATAAATTATTACAGTTGTGTACTGTAAAACTCAATTGAATTATATGTGTAAATTACAAGTGTATTACATGATGAGGAATTAAAGAAAAAATAAATTGGAAAGATTGATTCTGGGGGGGGGGGAAAGGAACTCTAGCTCGAAGGGGGAGCCAGACCCCCAAAATTCTTGCTGACAGGCGCAGGATTTCAAAATCCATGCAAACCCTCATCACTTTTGGCCTGTAATTGAGTCACAGGGTATGTGACTGAATTGATGATGAGGTTTTGATACCAACCAGGGTAGTTTTGACTGTTACCAAGAGGGTAAAACTACCCTTAAGTTAAGAAAATCTTATTAAAAACAGTTTTAACTGGTTTCTACAACTCTTACACACATTCTTCCGTGCTTTGAAGACTCTAGACCAGGTATTACTATAGTAATGGCTGATTTAAGGCTCTAAAATGGCTAAAACCAGCCCTTTTTTGGTCTAACCCAGGGTTCAATGATGCCATAATTGACCTTTATGTTGTAGGAATGTTTTCCACGACCGACAAGAGTTAATTTTACTTTTGGAGTAAGAAAATTGATGGCTATAAAAGAATCTCTTCTTTGACTCACTTTTCTCTTTATGTTAGAATACTTTCCTTTTATAATTAGTTTGAACACTGTTAAAACAATCAATAAAAGATTACAAACACCCTTTTTAAATAATTTTGGACCTTTTACCATGTGAAGGAATTATTAGAATCATTGTTTGTAACTCTTATAATCATTTTTTACCCCCTGAACCACCCCAAAAGTGAATTAAAGCATATTTCATCAATGTTAACTTTGTCACTTTGTTTCCAAATTCACTTGGGTCACTTTTGTGCGTGTTTTCTCTTTAAATATCTTTTCAAAGACTTTTTTCTTTGATTAATTGCTTGCAGTTTTTTGCTCAATTAATTCCAATTGAAATTGCCCTTGAAGAAATTTCTTTTGTAGCCTTGAATATCTCTTGTAGAGTATTTTTGGATAAATTTTTATTGTTGGTAAAACAATAAATCTTTATAGTATTTTTTTAACATTATAAAGTTAAAAACAATAAAATTGTTGTGTTTTCTCTTAAAAAAATTCTATTTCTTACTATTTTTAATTATATTTAACCTTATAAAAAGGTTGAGGACAGGAAAAGTATTGATTTTTAATCAAAGTTTCATATAAACACCTTACATTTGGGGTCCCAACCATGATATTTTACCTGTGACATGATTTTTACTCTTTTTAAATCCTTTTTCTTGATATGAAAAATTTCAAAACATATAAAAAATACTTATAATTTAAAGAATCCATAAAAAAATCACTTTTTTCATATTATAAGTGTGATCCTTGAGGTATATTTTACATACCCAAATAGGCCACAATTATCTTAAAAATAAATTCTGAACTATGTATAACCCATAAGTCATGCATATATTCAAAATTCATCATTTTTGATTACAGAAAAGATGAAAAACCTTTCATTGAGTAAGCAAATCCATGGATTTAAGGCCAGATTTAAATTCTACACAAACATTCACCTAGGGTAGCCGCATAGAGTGAATAAGCTCAAATCAGCTCCTTGAGGTGGTAATATGGAAAATATTTCAATACCACATAAAAGATCTGTGAAAAGTTTTGTTTTTCTCTATTTCACACCAAAATAATGGGAATGTGAGAAATCCCATGTTACATATACCATAAGAATAGTGTTATGCATGTTTTGGGCACTTGATATTATTGTATTCTTACATGAACATTTGGTACACCCATAGTGGATATCTCACTTTAAGCTTAAAATTCTATTTTGACATAAAAAATAGGCAAGGGGAACAAAAGACATCAAAGAGTGCCAGGCTACCCAGCTTCTGAGGCCTCTGAGGCATGGACAGCTCTAAAGCTTAGATCCATGACTGATCTTGGCCCAATTAGTAAACTCAAAACTTTTGGGAACTTGGTTACCATGTTACAACTTCAGTAAATCATAAGAAAATAGAAAATAACCTGCTATTTTGACATGCCAAGGAGGTAAAGAGCAACTTAGACTCCTGTAACCATGTCAATTCTTAATAAATTACCATGGATAAACCCCAAAAGAGTAATTGAAACTTTTTTGGACTAGTATCCATTGATTTACCTCATAGCAACCAGCCATATACTGCTATTTGCAATTCTATGTAGAAATGAGGTAAAAACTTCAAAAATTCATTAGAAATACAATTCTTAATGAATCTTTCTGAAACCTTCAGGACCAATTGAGAACTGTATAATTAATATAACAACCAAAAAAATATACTTTTATATGTAGAATTAAAATTTTTACTTCTTTTGATGATTCCATGTGAAACACAGAATCTTTAAAAATTTACAGAAAATACATTCTGTGATGAAATTTCCAATAAAATTGATAAATTTGAGAAATAAATGATTGTTTTGGAATAAAAGAAGATTTACAGTTGCTACTCCTTTTATTCTTAACCATAAATGGGTTGGTAGTCACATAAAAGCCTCAATTAAGTAATTATGATAATCTTATGTGACAACAGATGATGCAATCAATAATCCAAAAAGATTGATTGTTTTCTCACTCACTGGCTTTTCATTTTTCTCCATGGCACGCCTCTGTGAAGCTGTCTTAGACTTAAAAGAGTGCTCCTCTTGTTGTTTTTTCCAGAGAATCACATTATCATATTATACCTTTATTACCAAAGAAGTAAGTATTAGTTAAAACTATTTCTTAAGTGTTTTATTCTTTGAGAAATAAGTCAGAAAGACGTGAAATAATAGATATCAACTATATTTTGTTGTAATACCATTATAAATCAATTTTGATCCATTGTATCCACAATTCCACGTCAAATTTCTTTACTATTATCTTCTAAAAGGCTCATTGGATTAATAGTGAGTAATTTATCTCAATTCTTAGAGTTTTTCTCTAGGAATAGCTTTCTTCAAGAGTTATCTTTATAATTATTCTTGGAAAAGATAATTATATATTAAAATAGTTTCATTATTTTAATAAAAGAGGTTTTTATTATTAAATTCTTCTTGTAATTGATTCTTGTAGACAATTACTGCTTACTGTTATGATCACTAGTAGTGTATAACATGTAAAAGAAATGATTCTTCAATTATTTGTTTGTGGTTATAATAATTTTTTATTATTATATTTCATAAGAACAGTCATAGTACTGTTGATTAATAGTAATATTATCAACAGTTCCATAGGCACATCTTACAATAAGTGAGCCTTTATTTTTTCATTTCTCTCTTGAAAAAATCCTTTTTTACTTAATCAATTGGCTTTTTTCATTGATTTTTGTGTCTGACAACATGGCAAGACAAGAAAATATTGAAACAGCCTCAACAGTAACAAGCATTATTCCTACAAGTACTGTGAATTCTGACCATAATAGTACAGTTATTATAACTCAGAATAATCAACCTGAGCCAATTTCTTCTGAATTAATTAACTTGGATATAAGTAATACCCTTCAGAAAGCAAAGAATATGGCAAATAGTAAGTTTTTTTGACCTAAAATTACTATTTTAAGCTTTTTAATCATAAAATATGCCTTCAACAAGATCAGGAGCCAGCTATAACCCCTCAAGCAGCTCCCAGAAAGGTCATAGACGTGATTATGGCAGAAGCCAATCAGTTACAGAAGGACAAGGGTCAGTTGAATACCTCCAAATTAATAAATTATGTCATTCTGAAGCTGATAATACTATTTTACCTTCAAAAAGAGCTTAAACTGCCCCAAGAAGCCTCAGTGGACATCTACAAAGCCAGCCAGAAGGCTTACAACAATGCATTGCAGCACAAAGAGGACTAGATACTTGCAGATCTGTGGAAAAGCTGCATGAATTCTTACCTGACTGTGAGAAAACTCCTGGGCCATTCCAACACTTACAAGTTATTCAATGGATGGCATCCATTGATGGAGAAGAGGTACATGATGCTTTTAACAGCAGAATGGAGGAAAAACAACCCTACACCACCAAAACAAGTGCCAAAAACAGCCCCAATAGCCATCAGCAGAAATTCCAACATGAAAAAGCAGCCACAAGCTCAAAACAAGGGCAAAGGAAAGGCACCAGCCCCAAAGCCTTACAGCCAGGGATACAGGATGCCATGGAAAATGTATTTCAGATGGCCAGAACAATTATGGAATTACAGAAAAAGGAGGAAGCCAGCTTAAAATATCAGAAATGATTTCTGACATTTTTGATTCTATTCCAGGGTTGTATGAAGCTATGAATGACATAAAAACTCATGTTTCTGATAAAAATTCATCCATTTGTAACAATCTTAAGACAAACAACTTAAGTCTGAGCCAAATAAATGAGACAATTGTAAATAAATTAAATGAAAAATCTGCCATTATTAAAGAATTGTGTGAGCCTTAGAGGTATTTTCATATACCCAAAAAACCACAAATGATAAATTAAGATACAAATATAAATAAAACAAATTTATTTATATTGTAAAAATAAAAAATTGAAATATAAATACAAATTTATATTTAAGAATCAAAATTCAATTATAATTGAAAAATAAAATTACAATAAAATTTGAAATTATGAAACTACATTTTTACTTGTAAAAATTAAGTAAAAATGAATTTTTAATAAAAATTGTCAAATTGAAATATTTTTGGTAAAAGGTTATATAAAATATATTATAACTTTTTATCAAATAAATAAACATAAAGAAATGATCACACCATTGGATTCCTCATAAAAAATAAAGTGGGGTCACCTCTGGATGAAATTTCTGTAACTCAACTCTAAATAAGCTTAAATTAAGTTTTTAGTATTTTTTGTACAAAAGTATGAAAATCCTGAAAACCTTAATTTAATTCTCACCACATGTGGTGTTAACCATCAATTTTTGTGTTCAAACTGAGGTGTTGTGTTTAGTTTAGAAGCTATGAGGAATTGAAGTATTTTCAATTGAATTCAATTGAAATGTCAAAATGTGCTCGTGTATTACATAAGTGAACTTTAGCTTACATATGAGTTATCAATTATTACAGTTGTGTAATTAAAAACTCAATTAAATTAGATGTGTAAGTTATAATTGTATTACATGATGAGGAATTAAAGAAAAAATAAATTGGAAAGATTAATTCTGGGGGGGAAAAGACACTCTAGCTCTAAGGGGGAGCTAGACCCCCAAAATCCTTGCTGACTGGCGTGGGATGTCAAAGTCCACGCAAAAGCTCATTACTTTTGGCCTGTAATTGAGTCACAGGGTCTGTGACTCAATTGATGATGAGGTTTTGATACTAACCAGGGTAGTTTTAACTGCTGCCAAGAGGGTAAAACTACCCTTAAGCTAAAACAATGTTAGTAAAAACAGTTTTAACTGGTTTCTACGCCTCTTACACACATTTTGACGTGTTTTGAAGGCTCTAGACCAGGTATTGCTATGGTAATGGCTGATTTAAGGGTCTAAAATGGCTAAAAATAGCAAAAAATGGCTTAAACCAGCCTTTTTTGGTCTAAACCAGGGTTCAATGATGCCATAATTGGCTTTTGTGTTGTAAGACTTTTTTTCAAGACTGACAAGAGTAAATCTTTCTCTTTGAGTAAGAAAATTGATTGCTATAAAAGTATGTCTTCCTTGCACCACTTTTCTCTTCATGTTAAAATCTTTTCCTTTTATAATTAGCTTATACACTGTTAAACCAATCAATAAAATATTCTCACCAACCTTTTTAAATAATTTTGAACCTTTTGACCACGTGAAAAAAATCATTATAATCATTGTTTGTAACTCTTATAATCATTTTTATCCCTGAACCACCCCAAAAGTGAATTAAAGCATCTTTAATCACTGTTAACTTTGTCACTTTGTTTCCAAATTCACTCTGGTGACTTTTGGGCGTGTTTTCTCTTTAAATATCTTTTTAAAGACTTTGTTCTTTAATTAATTTCTTGCAGTCCTTTGCTAAATTAATTCCAATTTAAATTTCTCTTGAAGAAATTTCTTTGGTAGCCTTAAATATCTCTTGTAGAGTATTTTTGGATCAATCTCTATTGTTGGTAAAACAATAAATTTTGATTATATTATTTTTTTATACTTATAAGGTTAAAAAAATGAAATTGTTGTGTTTTCTCTTTAAAAATAGTATTTCTTACTATTTTCAAATAATTCTACCTAATACAAATTTTGAGGACAGGAAATGTACTTGATATTTTATCAAGGTTTCATATCCACACCTTAAATTTGGGGCCCCAGCCGTGATATTTTACCTGTGACATAATTTATTACCTTTTTTAATCCTTTTCCTTATATTGGAAAATTCAAAAAACATATAAAAAATACTTATAATTCAAAAAATCCATAAAAAAATAACTTTTTCTTATATTATAAGTGAAGCTTATCTTTTTATTTCTTTTTTTGAAATACCTTTTTTTACTTAATTAATTGGCTTTTTCACTAATTTTAGTGTCTGACAATGTGGCAAGAAAAGAAAACATTGAAACAGCCTCCACAGTTACTAGCATTATTCATGCAAGTACTGTAATTTCTGATCATAATAGAATTGTTATTATAACTCAGAATAACCAACAAGAGCCAATTTCTTCTGAATTGATAAACTTGGACATCAGTAATACTCTTCAGAAAGCTAAAAATTTTGCAAATAGCTGTCACAGGGGCTCTTGTGGAAATACAAGAGTGGCCTGGCACTCAGGAATCAAGAACTCACTTGGAGGGCTCCAAAAGATGATAAGAAATATTATGGAATATATTTCTTAAGCAGGAATAAAAGGAAGGACAAGTATGCCAAAGAACAAAGAATAATAAGAAGGAAGCCAACCAAGTGAATCCTCAATTCACTGTTTCAACCTGCCAGAAAGAACAATGGAATGAGTAAAGGATATGACCACCAATATCCACTGACAGGCGAAGAAAGAAAAGAGAAAAGGGTGCTAATGACTGACTTAAGATTATCAGTATTAACTTTAATAAGGTAAAAGAAAATAAGGATAAAAATAAATCCAATATATTAATTAACTGGGGAAAAAGTCCCCAGGTGATGAAAGGTGGCCGGTATATGTGAAAAGCTGAAAGATTGATCCTGGAAGGTGGATCAATGACTGTATTGTCCGAATCGGGAAATACAGTTCTGGCCATCTTGAAATTTGAACTGTGTGATGGAATTCACACAGTGGAATAAGAAATGGCCCAATTGGGCCAAGGCCATACAGGTTGATTGAATAAGGCCTGCACGGATGAATTGGGTTGTCCAAGGAGTATTGAATACTTGATGTCTTGACAACTGATTTAAATGATGTAATACCTCTTGAGAATTGACCTTAGAATAATCCTGAATGAATTGTACCAACCCAACTCCTGCAGATACAGGTAGTTGGGATCCTTGAATGATCTTCTGAATTGCCAGACTGATGAGCTGAAAAGTACTCCTTCAAAATTGGCATTGGAATTATGGACCTTGAAATGGAAAGGTGGAATTGGGTCCTGAAAACGTCACAATTGGATTTCTGAGCAAAAATGGTGCATAATGGTATATAATACCATATATGCACCACACCTGCAATCTTGAGTATGGAGTGCATGAAGGAAAGGAAAGAATTCCCCTTAAGTTGAGGGGAAGGCTTGCTGAGCTGATCTGGTGGCCTCTGGTGGCTGACAGAGGCCATGGTGAAAATATTGATCCATGGTGGTCCATGGCCAAAATTGGGTCCTACGGGATTTATGGCCAAAAGGGTGTCCAAGAGGGATTTGGTCATTTTTGGGTCCAAGGGAATCATGGCCAAAATTGGCTCAGGTGGGCCCAATTGTGGTTTGGGACCTAGGTGGCTGGCCCCTTTTGGCCTCATTGGATTAGGCCAAAAGGGGCCTAATTGGCCTACGGACCGCGGACCGCGGCCCACAGTCCGTACGGACTGTAGAAGCCGTAGGGGGCCTAAATGGCCCAAAAAGGCCATTTAGGCCAAAGCCCCCATAATGAAAGGGGTTGGCCAGGGGCCAATGATGATGGCTAGGGGGTCCAGAACCCCCCCAGGCCCAAAATAAAAGATGAAGGCTTGGGGGTTGGTGAGGTGGAAATTGGCCAAGAAGGCCAATGATGGCAGGATATGGCCTGAGGCCATAAATGATGGTTGAGAGGGGCTATGGCGTAAAAACCATAAAACACCCAAGGGGGCCAATTGGCCATAAAGGACATGACGTGACCAATTGGCCCCATCTTGGCTCCAGGTTGAATTGCCGCAGCCATCAAGGAGGAGGGCCAAAACTCATGGTTGTGACAGTACCCCCCTACCTCGAATGGTGAGCTCCTGAGCACCAAGATAAGGTAGAAGCCTGTTGAGGCTATTAAGACGGATTGGACGGAGGGATTCCAGAGGTATTGATCTTTGAAAAGAAAAATTTTGAACTGATAATAGTGTTGGCATATGAATTGAGGTTGACGTAGTCTTCTCTTGACCTTTGGCTTTGAAAATGTTGAAGGATTGAATTGACGTAAAATTTTGGCATAAAGATTATAATAAAAGAAAATTGAAATGATAAAGAAAGAAAATAAAAGAAAATGAAACAAAACAGAAAAATTTTGAGGGAGAGTCCAATCTTCATCACGGATTTTGAGAATTAAATTGAGAGTGGCAAGGGTACCTGGAAAAGAGATTTGATGCCAGGTGCTCACAAAGTGGCCACGGTGATGTTTTGGACAGATTGTAGACCCCTCAGGGAAGTGCACACCAGGAGAGGAACTTACTTTTGGTAGTTGCCAATCCCGCCAGTGCCATAAAAGAAAAACAAACTTGTTAAGGATTGAATTGAATTGGGAAACTTGGAAAAGAAGTAAAAGGGTGAATGGTCCATTTGTCCAAGTGAAAATGGCCATAGCTTTGGAATTGAATGTTGAAAAGCCAGGCCAAGGTCTGTGTCCAAAATTGCAAAGTGCTCACAGAGTGGCCAAGGTGATGCTTACAACAGATAAGGGTAGAATACCCCAAAAGGTGCATACCAGGAGTGGGACTTACTTTTGGTAATTCCTCTCCCCACCAAGCACCATAAATGAATCAAGCTTTTGACAAATTGGGACCCAGCTTGTCAGGATATAAAGAATGAAAATCTTTGACAAGTTCAGGACAATTCTTGAGGTTTTCGGCTGGTTCCCAAGTGGATCTTTCTGGGTCTTGACTGAAACCTTTCCATTCCACCAGATACCATAATTTTCTGCTCTTGAGCTTTGAGTCCAGTATTTGAGAGACTTCCCATTCCTCTTCTTCTTCAATGATGATTGGAGGAGGAGGCTCTTGATGCCGATTTGGGATTGTTGATGTCTTGACTGGTTCCAAAAGTGAGATATGGAAGACTGGGTGGATGGATTTCCATTGAGATGGAAGCTTGAGGTGGTAAGCATGAGAACTGACTTTCTTCATGATTGGAAAAGGACCCAACCATCTTTCGGATAGTTTTTTGGTGGGTCTGGTTGATTTGATGTTCTTGGAGGAAAGCCATACCATGTCACCAGGATTGAAAACAGGTGGGCTTGCTCTACCTTTATCTGCATACCTCTTAAACCGGTTTATGGCGATTTCAAGTTCTCTCTTGACATCTTGCTGTACTGATTGGATTTTTGTTGATAACTTTCCAGCAGGAGTATCTTGAGTGATGTGAACTGAATCAAATTGTGGATCTCTTCCATAAACAGTGAAAAACGGTGATTGCTTGGTTGAAGAGTGATCAGCATTATTGTAGGCAAATTCAGCCAGAGGGAGCCAGGTGTTCCAATTATCTTGATGATAACTGACATACATCCGAAGATACTGTTCTAGTATCTGATTTACCCTCTCTGTCTGTCCATCAGTTTCTGGATGATAAGCAGTTGACAAGTCTCTTGAAATCTTGAGCTGCTGACAAAGATTGGTCCAGAAGGAAGAAACAAAGAGTGAACCTCTATCACTGACAATGCTTGATGGAAGGCCATGCTTTGAGAAAATATTCTTGATGAATAAATGGGCCAAATCCAGTGAAGTGATTGAAGACATTGTTGGAATAAAAACCGCCATTTTTGAGAATCTGCCCACTATGACAAGGATTGAGTCAAAGGAATTGGACAGTGGCAGTTGAGTGATGAAATCCATTGAGAGACAAATCCAAGGACCATTTGGAATTGGAAGAGGCTTGAGGAATCCAAACTTCTTATGATGAATATTCTTGTTTCTTGAACACTGTTGACAGGATGAAACATAATCCTTGATGAATTGAGTCATACCGGACCAGTGGAAATCCCGCTTGACAAGTTTGAGAGTCTTCTCTTGGCCAGGGTGTCCAGCTAGAGGAGAATCGTGACGCTTTTGAAGAATGCTGAGTTGAATTGTGGAGTCATTCGGGACTACCACCCGATCTTTGAAGAGAAGAAGTTGGGAGGAGGAATCAAGAGAATAATCTTAGACAGATTTACCTTTACCCAAATCTTCAAGGATACTTCTGTACTGAGGATCTTGCCATACTGCCTTCTGAATTGAGTCAATCAGATTTGAAAATGACTCCACCTTGACTGCAAAGGACTTTGAGGGTTGAACTTCATCTTGCTTAATGAGTTGCTGAAAATTCATTGGATTCTTGCTGATGAAATCCTCCCCCCTCTCCGGATAAATGTCGTCCCGACGTGATAAAGCATCCGGAAAAGTAGCCAGGCGGCCAGGGCGGTAAGTGATTGAGAAATGAAATTCAGAAAGGAATTCAGCCCAACGGGCTTGACGGCGAGTAAGGATCTTGGATGACATAAAGTACTGAAGAGAAGAATGATTGGTGAGAACTTCAAAAGGGGAAGACAGAGAAAGAAGAAAAGCCCTCCAGCGCTTGAGAGCCCAGACTATGCCAAGGAGTTCCTTGTCATGAATCTGATAGTTGAGCTCCGCTGGAATAAGCTTGCGGCTGTCGAATGCAATGGGATGTTTTCCTGAGTCAGAGACCTGACTCAGTACAGCACCCAAAGCATAATCGGATGCATCGGTCTCTACAATGGTGGGTAGAGAAGGATTGAAGTGGGAAAGGATTGGAGCGGTGGTGAAAGCCTCTTTGAGTTGATGAAAATGACTAAGAGCTTCCTCATTGAGGGGGAAACAGGAATCTTTCTTGAGGAAGCTCATGAGTGAACTGATATTCTTTGAATAATTATTGATGAAGCGGCGGTAAAAATTGGCAAAGCCAAGGAAGGATTGAAGTGCCTTGAGGTTTCTTGGAGGAGGCCAATTGAGAATCTGCTGAACTTTTGCTTGGTCCATCTTGAGGCCTTCAGCAGAAACAACATAACCAAGGTATTCAACACTAGAAACATTAAAAAGGCATTTGGACGCCTTAGCAAAAAGATTATTGGCCCTAAGTCTGGAAAGAACAGTGGACACATGAGTGACATGCTCTTCCTCAGACTTGGAAAAGACCATAATATTGTCTTAAAAAACCACAACATAAACATCAAGCAAATCTTGGAAGATATCATTGACAAGATTTTGAAAAGAAGCAGGAGCATTGGTGAGCCCAAACGGCATAACCAAGTACTCATAACTGCCATATTTAGTTCTAAAACAGGTCAAATGTTCATCACCCTCCCTGATTCTGAGCAGGTTATATGCACCACGCAAATCAATCTTGGAGAAGATAGAAGAACCATTAAAGACATTGAGAAGCTGATTCATAGGAGGAACAGGATACTTGTTCTTCCTAGTAACAGCATTGAGTTTGCGGTAATCAACACACAAACGGAGGCCACCATCTTTCTTTTTGACAAAAAGAACAGGTGCTCCTGTAGAAGAGGAGCTTGGGCGGATGAAACCTTTCTCTACATTCCCTGAAATGTAGGCCCTGAGTGTATCTGACTCTTGTTTGGATAAAGAGTAGATCACCCCAACTGGAGGTAGAGACCCCTCCAGTTCGATATGATGATCACAGGCGCGGTGAGGAGGAAGTTTCTCTGCTTTCACCTTGGAGAATACATCCAAGTATTGGTGATAGACAGGAGGAACAACCTTAATCACAGTTTCTACTTCTTCTGGCTCTTCCTCTTCATCCCACAACTCCTCCAGGGAGTCATGATAAGATGAAGGAGGAAGGTCCATATTCCCAAATAAGAGGTGAAGTGAAGATACAGAATTATCTTCTCCAACATCTTGAATCTCTTCGAAGACTTCAGCTCTAGGAGATAGTAATGACTGTGGGGAATTAAGGGAAGGAATATAGACAGAAGACGGAAATGATGGTGTTCTAGAATCACCAACCAGAGCTGCACAAGATTTGGCAGAAGAAAAGTCATTACGGACAGAATTAGAAGGATCAGAATAGTCCAAATGATCAGGATTAAAGGTGATCAGCCCTTGCCTCCAATCAATAGAAGGATTAAAATGATTGAGAAAGTCAAAGCCCAATATGAGGTCTTCTCCCTTGGGAGTATCAATGACTAAAAAGTCCCATTCAAAGCTTGGGAAGGAAGGGAGCTCAACCATATATTTAGTATGGTGAGTCACAAATAAGAAAGGGGACTCAGAGGAGTCCAAAATGATAAGAGGAATCTTCTCTGGAAGCTCTGACGTAGTCAATGAGTACTTGTGAACAAACTGCTTTGTAATAAATGAGTGTGTAGCACCAGAATCAATGAGAATACTGTAAAAAACATCAGAAAGAGAAGAAAAAACAAAAAATTTAAGAGAATTTTTGACACCAGTATTCAGAATGCACAATTGTGCTCTGGAAGGAAAGCCTGGAAGACCATTGAACACAACATGATCTTCACTCAGGCTTTTCCCTGGCTGGGAAAACTGCCTGATGGTTGGGTAAGCTTATTTTGAGGCCTTTTGACACAGGACTCAAGACTATGCTTCCCACCACAATAGGTACACAAGCCCTCTTTGATTCTTCTCTCTTTTTCAGAACCATTCAACTTGAAGTCCTTATTCAACAAGGAAGAATGGGGCTTGTCCCGCTTTTGAGAATGAAATTTCTTCTTATGCCTTGAGCTTGAAGAAACTTGATGATGAGAAGAGTGAGACTTCGAGGCTTCAGGCTTCTTCTCTTGATGATGATTCTTCTCCTTTTGCCTCTCATGGTACCTAGTATCAAGTTCCAGGCTGACGTCCATTAAATCTTGAAGAGAATCAATATTTGAAGGATGGGAGGCTAATTGATCCAGAATTCTGGAGGCCAAACCCTTCCTGAAATGATGAATAAGAGCCCTTTCACCCCGATCCCCGATTCTTGAAACCAAACTCCTGAAATCGGCAATATATAAAGAAACATGCCCACCTTCTTTCATCCTAAGGCCATCCAACTCTGCTTCAGCTTTTCTAACTTCATTTGGGTCTCCAAATAAAGTAAACAATTGGGATTCAAACAGTGGCCAGGAATTGAGGAGGTAACTTGAGTCTTGATTATTGAGATTGGAAAGATAAGGCTCAATCCATTTTTCAGCCCTGCCAACTAAGAATGAAGTGGCATAAAGAACCTTCTTTCTATCTTGAGAGAAGTTTGCCAGATCATTATGAAAGATGAGTTGACACGATTGAATGAAGCTTCTGACTTTGAAGGGCTGAGTCCCATCAAAGCATTCTGGAGCCTTCATAGACTTGAAGGCTGGTGGTCTTGATGACTCAGAGGAAGAAGCTGCTTGAAGATTGGCCATAATTTGAGTCATCTGCTGCATGATGGCCAATAAAGAGGGTTCAGACTGATGAGAGACAGGCTGATCAGACTGGGCTAGAGTTGGTCCTCTGGTGCCTTCAGATGCTCCCACAGGAGCAGGAGCAGCCTCCGTGCCATCAGACTCTTCCTCTTCCACAGAATTCTCCTCCTCCTCTTCATCATCTTCACCTTGAACCTTGAGACTGGTTCTTGAAAGTCCTGGGAATCCGCCAACCACTCCTGATAATGAGATTGATCTCCTTGGCCCTCTTCCTTCCTTCCTGGATGGTGCTTCTCCTTCCAAAGTGGGTCCTCTGTCCAATCTGGCCCTCAGTTGAGAAACTGCTGGGGTACCGTCAAGAGGCGCTGTTGGAGTTGGAGTCAGAACAGCTTGAGTTCTGGCCTGAGATCTGGTCTGTCTTGCAGGAGGTGAATGTTCAACTGGCATGATTCAGGAATAATAAATCAAATAAATGAAAATAAATTCAAAATTATCTTGAAGTAAAGAATCAACAATCAAATCTTGAGGAAATAAATGAATCGAGTGAAAATCTTCAAGTACGTCAATAAATCAAAATCAAATGAAGTCTTGAAGTCAAAATCAAATCAATGTCTTGAAGTAAATCAATGAATCAAATCAATCACAATCAAATCAAATCAAAATCTTGCAGAAAATCAATCAATCAAAATGAATTCTTGATGTGAATAATCAGCAAATCAATAAAATCTTCAGGTCAATCAATTATCTTGATGTCAAGTTCAATTATGTCAAATCGGTCAATCAAATCAATTCCAAGTGAATTCTTCCAAAATCAAAATTCTTGAGGAATAAATCAAAATGAATCCTGATATGAAGAACGTGTCTGAATAATCTGATGAATAATTTGAGGATCAAAGATAAAAATGCCTGAATTACAGATAAGAGTAAGATTGATGATAATGAAGAATGAGATTGGAAAGATACAGAAGATAAAAATTGGGTAAGCTTTCAGTTTTCAGAGTGAAGAAATGAATGAGAGAAAATTGAGAGGTGACGGAGAATCATTAATTTTCATAAACGTTAAAGAGTCATAATTTCGATGAATGAATGAATGAAATTGATGAAGAATGAATGAATAGAATGAAAAGAAATTATGAGTTAATTAATATAATGTCACAGGGGCTCTTGTGGAAATACAAGAGTGGCCTGGCACTCAGGAATCAATAACTCACTTGGAGGGCTCCAAAAGATGATAAGAAATATTATGGAATATATTTCTTAAGCAGGAATAAAAGAAAGGACAAGTATGCCAAAGAACAAAGAACAATAAGAAGGAAGCCAAAGGCCAAAGATAAAAGAAAGCCAAGGCCAAGAAGCCAACCAAGTGAATCCTCAATTCACTGTTTCAACCTGCCAGAAAGAACAATGGAATTAGTAAAGGATATGACCACCAATATCCACTGACAGGCGAAGAAAGAAAAGAGAAAAGGGTGCTAATTACTGACTTAAGATTATCAGTATTAACTTTAATAAGGTAAAAGAAAATAAGGATAGAAATAAATCCAATATATTAATTAACTGGGGAAAAAGTCCCCAGGTGATGAAAGGTGGCCGGTATATGTGAAAAGCTGAAAGATTGATCCTGGAAGGTGGATCAATGACTGTATTGTCAGAATCGGGAAATACAGTTCTGGCCATCTTGAAATTTGAACTGTGTGATGGAATTCACACAGTGGAATAAGAAATGGCCCAATTGGGCCAAGGACATACAGGTTGATTGAATAAGGCCTGTACGGATGAATTGGGTTGTCCAAGGAGTATTGAATACTTGATGTCTTGACAACTGATTTAAATGATGTAATACCTCTTGAGAATTGACCTTAGAATAATCCTGAATGGATTGTACCAACCCAACTCCTGCAGATACAGGTGGTTGGGATCCTTGAATGATCTTCTGAATTGCCGCCATGGATTGACAGACTGATGAGCTGAAAAGTACTCCTTTGAAATGGGCGTTGGAATTATGAACCTTGAAATGGAAAGGTGTAATTGGGTCCTGAAAACGTCACCATTGGATTGCTGAGCAAGAATGGTGCATAATGGTATATAATACCATATATGCACCAAACCTGCAATCTTGAGTACGGAGTGCATGAAGGAAAGGAAAGAATTCCCCTTAAGTTGAGGGGAAGGCTTGCTGAGCTGATCTGGTGGCCTCTGGTGGTTGCCAGAGGCCATGGTGAAAATATTGATCCATGGTGGTCCATGGCCAAAATTGGGTCCTACAGGATTTATGGCCAAAAGGGTGTCCAAGAGAGATTTGGTCATTTTTGGGTCCAAGGGAATCATGGCCAAAATTGGCTCAGGTGGGCCCAATTGTGGTTTGGGACCCACCTGGCTGGCCCCTTTTGGCCTCATTGGATTAGGCCAAAAGGGGCCTAATTGGCCTACGGACCGTAGAAGCCGTAGGGGGCCTAAATGGCCCAAAAAGGCCAAAACCCCCATAATGAAAGGAGTTGGCCAGGGGGTCCAGAACCCCCTGGAAGATAAAAGGACCCCCCCAGGCCCAAAATAAAAGATGAAGGCCTGGGGGTTGGTGAGGTGGAAATTGGCCAAGAAGGCCAATGATGGCAGGATATGGCCTGAGGCCATAAATGATGGTTGAGAGGGGCTATGGCGTAAAAACCATAAAACACCCAAGGGGGCCAATTGGCCATAAAGGACATAACGTGACCAATTGGCCCCATCTTGGCTCCAGGTTGGATTGCCGCAGCCATCAAGGAGGAGGGCCAAAACTCATGGTTGTGACAATAGTACATTTTTGATGTAAAACTACTATTTCAAACCTTTTTAATCAGAAAATATGCCTTCAACCAGATCAGGAGCAAGCTATAAGCCCTCAAGCAGCTCCCAAAAGGGTCATAGATGTGATTATGGCAGAAACCAATCAGACACAGAACGGAAAGGGTCAGTAAAAGACTTCCACAACAATAAATTGTCCAATTCTGAAGTTGATGACACTATTTTACCTTCAAAAAGAGCTGACACTGCCACAAGAAGCCTCAGTGGATACTTAAAAAGCCAGACAGAAGGCCTACAAAAATGCACTGCAGCACAAAGAGTACCAGATCCTTGCAGATCTGTGGAAAAACTGCATGAACTCATACCTGACTGTAAGAAAGTTCCTGGGTCATCCCAACACTTGCAAGTTACTCAATGGATGGCATCCATTGATGGAAAAGAAGAATATGATGCTTTTAACAGAAGAATGGAGGAAAAACAACCCACCACCACCAAAGAAAGTGCCAAGACCAGCCCCAGTGGACAGCAGCAGCAATTCCAACGTGAAAAAGCAGCCACAAGCTCAAAACAAGGGCAAAGGGAAGGCAACAGCCCCCAAGCCTTACATCCAGGGCTACAGGATTCCAAAGATTCAGCAGGATTCCATGGAAAATGTATTTCAGATGGCCAGAACCATGATGGAATTACAGAAGAAGGAGGAAGCCAGATTAATATTACAGAAATGATTTCTGACATATTTGATTCCATCCCAGAGTTGTATGAAGCTATAAATGAAGTGAAAAATCATCTTTCTGATGAAAATGAAACCATTTGTAACAACATTAAAACAAACAACTTGAGTCTGTGCCAAATTAATGAAACACTGATGTGTTTTGAAAAAGTGTCAAGAACAATTAAGAATTTCAATAATGAGAATTCTTTTGGCAATAAAATAAATGAAAAATCTGCCATTATTAAAGAGTTAACAGACAAATATTCTAAATTCAGTATTGATGACATAATTGAAACAAGGATTAAACAAGCCATAAATCTTATCAAGACAGATAACAAGAAAGTCTTTGATGAATTTTCAAACTCATTTACTGAATTAAAGACATATACCATTTCCTTGAAAAAGTGTTTTGATGCTTCACAAGAAGAAGTATCAAAATTATCAATGAAATTGAATCAAGTCACTGCTGATAATACAAGACAGACAGAGTTATGGCAAGAACTGACACATAACAAAGACATGTATAAAATTGAAGTAATAAATTTAATACAAGCCTTCCAACATGAATACAGAAATTCCCAAAGGTGTAGCAACAGTAAAATGAATGACATTGAAAAAATACTGAACACCATACCAAGAGTGTCTCCAACTCTGAATCAAAATGAGGGCACAAGAATTACAAATTCACAAGTATTGGATCCTGATAATTCAAAGTTAAAAAATGAATTGTCCACTTCTTTTCATAACTTGGGGCCATCAATGGGACAAGTAATTTTGAAAGAAGTACCAAAACCTAAAGAATGGCCTCACTTCAGTGGTGAAGGAGAATATTACCATATGGAATTCATCAGATGAATTTACATGATTAAAGAAGATTTTGAATTACCAGACAGATAGGTAACAGCAAGATTTAACACCTTGTTTACCAGATCAGCTCACAGATAGTAAATCAAATTAAGACAAGCACATGGGCACCAAAGTTGGACTTGGTGGAAAACCCAAATCATAAACAAATGGGACAATGATGCTTGGATATTTAAAGTGGAAACAGTCTTTGAATCTACCAAATTTAATGCTGATGAAGACAAAGCTTTACCATGGTTTTGCCAACAAAAAGACAAACTAACAGCATTATACCCTGACATTTCAGAATTAATGATCCACAGAAAGATTCTGAGACAATGTCGAGGTAACTTAGAGCATGCTGTCAAACGCAGGACTACTGAAAAATCTTCAGCAGAGGATATTATCAATATATTAGAGGAAGTAACCACCAGAACCAAAATTGGTTATAGTAGGGTGAATCTCAAAACAAGGTTTAACACACCTTGGAAAGATTCTGTGGACAAAACCCCCAACACAAATTCTAATAATAAGTATAAATTTGTAGATACAGTCAGAAAGTGCTATATTTGCCAAAGCACCACCCAACTAGCCAATACATGCCCAAAGAGGGGGGGAATCAATGAAATCGACATTGAAAAAGAACCTGATTTTGAGAAAGATGATAATATAGTTAAAGAAAATTCAGATTATAAATCAACAATATTTTCTGAATATTCAAAAGATATAGAAAATATCAATGCCACTTTTGACATCATGGAATATTATTCCCATTTGCCACAATTAAGCAATGCTCAACTTGATTTGTCAAAAATTCAAGATGCACAACTTATGAAAACCAAACCCAACAGGGGAAAAGGTTATACAGCTGTTAACTCCTGTATAACAGAAGTGCTGATCAACAACAAGCCCACTAAACATTTACTTGACCCAGCAGAATTCTGCTCTTGTGTTGGTAAAACGTTTCTTAAACCTGTGTACCAAATTTTGAAGACCCATTGTTACCAATTTATGGTATTAAATTCAATAGTGCAAGTAATCCAATGAAAGCATTAGGAATTTTTGAGACCAATGTCATATTCCCACACATTAATGGGAATTTAAGAATCACAGTTGAATTTGTTGTTATGGAAAATTGCTCTAGTACCCATTTTATATTAGGAAATGACTATTTAATCATGTATGGGATAGATTTACATAACAACAAAGACAGATAGTTTACTATTGGAGACAATAAGCATCAGAAATTTGGCCTTTTACCATTTAAAAGACAAATTACAGTAAATAAAGTATCACCAGTCAACTTAGAATTGGAGAAATTCAAATCTTAACAGTTGAGGGAGGCTGAAATAAGCCTTCATCTGACTGATAAACAGGAGAATGAACTTTCTTCCATTTTGTATGACCACAAAGGAGCATTTGCTTCAGACAAAGAACCTCTAGGAGCAATTATTGGTCATGAAGTTGAAATCATTATTAACATTGAGAGACCTTATCCACCACTCTTGAGAAGACCTGAATACCCAGCAAGTCCCAAGTCAAGAGAAGGTCTGGAAACTCATATCAAAGAACTTCTACAGCTTGATGTAATAAGAAAAGCTGGCCATAATGAAGAAGTAGAAATAACTACACCAGTAATAGTGGCATGGCATAATGCAAAATCCAGAATTGTTGGAGACTTTAGAGCTCTGAAAACTTACACTGTTCCAGATAGGTACCCAATACCAAAAATCCAAATTACCCTTACTCAAATATCTCAAGCAGTGTATATAACCACTATGGATGCCCTTGAAAGATTTCATCAAAATTTGGTGACACCAAGAGGAAGAAAATATTTGAGAATTATTTTTCATTGTGGAGTATATGAATACTTAAGAATGCCCTTTGGTATCAAAAATTCACCTTCACACCTCCAAAGAATGATGAATGAAATCTTGCCTGAAGAACTTTCAAAGGGAGGGTTAATCATTTACATTGATGACATTATTGTCTGTTCCAAGACTTGGGAAGAGCACATGTACAGATTTTCCACAGTTTTGACAAAAATTCAATCAGTTAACATGAAAATATCTTTTAAAAATGACATTTTGGTTTTGAAGAACTTAAAGCACTAGGACATGTTGTATCTGGTTTGTCCCTTGGAATTGACAGAAAAAAGTTGCAGCAGTATTGCTAAAACCCATGCCTCAGAACAAAAAGGAAAATCAGTCATTTTGAGGTTTTGCAGGATATTACAGGCAACACATTAAAGATTTTGCATCCATAGCAAGACCACTTTCTAAATTATGTGACAAAGACAAAGTATTTGAAATGACTGTTGACAGAGTCAAAGCCTTTGACTCCCTGAGAGAAGCCTTGACCACTGCTCCACTCTTACTGATGCCAGACTTTAAGTTTCCTTTTAAGCTGTACATTTATGAATCAGGGGATGGGCTGGGTGCTGCACTTCACCAAATTAAAATCATAAATGAGAAAAACCTGTGGAAGTACCCATATGCTTCATATCCAGGCAAATCAAACCAACTGAAGCCAGATATGGAGCAAGTCCAATGAAATATCTATGCCTTGTCTGGGCCTTGAAGAAATTGAACTACTTCTTAGAGGGATGTGTTTTTGAAGTTATAACAGATTGTACAGCTGTCAAATCACTCTTATACATGAAAACACCAACAAACATATGCTCAGATGGAAAATAGCCATACAAGAATACAGGGGCAATATGACTATTGTTCATAAAGATGGGAATGTTCATAAAAATGTAGATGGACTAAGCAGATGACCATTACCAAATGATATTGATAATCCTGCTTATGTGCCAGAAGAAGCTTCACCACAGATACCAATAGAAGGAATAAGTGTTACAGACTTGAACACCACCTTCTTTGAAGAAGTAAGAAACAGTTACACTCAAGATAGGAACTGTAGCATCTTGTGCCAATTATTTATCAAAGACTGTAAAAACAACTCTGTGATACATGCCTTGGATGAAGTATGGAAAAAATCTTATGATGAAGGAAGATTTTACCTACTGGATGGTATAATTTACCCCAGAACCAGGCACACATGTGTCATGACAGTTGTGGACAGGTCATTAATCAATCTTGTACTAAAAGAATGGAATGGAAGCCCCTTTTCAGGAAATCTGTCTGAAGACAGAACAAGAGAAAACGTAAAGACCTGCATATGGTGGCCAATGTGGCAGAAAGATGTTGCAGAGTATTGCAAGACCTGTGACAGATGCCAAAAGGCAAATAAATCCACTGGAAAGAGACTTGGCAATATGATGAAAGTCCAAGAAACCAGGAAACCTTGCGAAATGGTCCATATGGGTTGGTTCACTGGCCTGCCACCAGGAGGTGACAGAAGTTATAATGCTTGCCTAGTCATTGTAGACAGATTCAGTAAAACTCCAATCTTTTTACCATGTCACAAAGATGATACAGCCATGGATACAGCTCTTCTGATATGGAATAGAGTAGTGTCATGGACTGGCATATTTACAAATATCATTAGTGACAGGGATTTCAAATTCACGTAAGCACTATGGCCAAATCTTCACCAATTATTTGGCAGTAAGCTGCCCTTCTCTACAGCCTACCACCCACAAACTGATGGTCTAGCTGAAAGGATTATCCAGACCTTAGAGGACATGGTAAGAAGATTTTGTGCATATGGACTTGAATTCAAGGATTGTGATGGATTTACCCATGATTGGTGCACTCTCTTGCCAGCACTGGAATTAGCATATAAAACATCAATCCATGCCAGTACCAATCAAACTCCTGCTATCCTAGAAAAGGGGTGTAACCCCAAATTACCCCAAGATTCCTTGAGGAAAGACTTGATTGAAATAGATCCCACAGCTGCTAGCTTGAAGGGAATGCTAGAAAAATCTAGAAAGCATGCAGTAAGGTGCATGGAAGACTCTTTTGCATATGCTAAGGACAAATGGGATAAATCACATGCAACTCCAGATTTCAAAGTGGGGGTTTAGTTCTTTTATCCACCACTAACTTCAATAACATTAAAAGATGTAAAAAGCTGAAAGACCCCTTTGCAGGATCTGTTGTTATTAAAGCCCTCCATGGAGAAACTGCTGTTGAAGTAGAGTTATCTGAAGAACTTAGAAATAAGCATCCTACATTTCCAGTGAGCTTGATAAAGCCATATAGATCTAGTGATGCTGAAAGATTTCCCTTGAGGAATAAAGTTCCCCAATTTATACATCCTATTGAGTCTTTTGGAAGTAAGAGAATTACCAAAGTTCTCAAAGAAAGAAAGTTGAGAACCAACAAAGTAAGGGAATACCTTGTTAGGTACAGTGACGCAACTTGTGAAGATGAATGGTTTCCAGAAAAAGACATACCTGAAGCTACTAAACTTCTCAGAAGGTTCAGGCACACTAGAAATAACAATATTACAAAGTAATATTCCTTTTTTAGGGGGAGGGAATGTGAGCCTTAGAGGTATTTTCATATACCCAAAAGACCACAAATGATAAATTAAGATACAAATATAAATAAAATAGATTTATTGATATTTTAAAAAGAAAAATTGAAATATAAATACAAATTTATATTTAAAAATAAAATTTTAATTATAATTTAAAAATAAAATTACAATCAAATTTGAAATTATGAAGCTACATTTTTACTTGTAAAAATTAAGTAAAAATGAATTTTTAATAAAAATTGTGAAATTAAAATATTTTTGGTAAAACGCTATATAAAATATATTATAACTTTTTATCCAACAAATAAAAATAAAGAAATTATCACACCATTGGATTCCTCATAAAAAACAAAGTGGGGTCACCTCTGGATGAAATTTCTGTAACTCAACTCTAAATAACCTTAAATTAAGTTTTTAGTATTTTTTGTACAAAAGTATGAAGATCCTGAAAACCTTAATTTAATTCACACCACATGTGGTGTTAAAAATCAATTTTTTGTGTTAAAACTGAGGTGTTGTGTTTAGTTTAGAAGTTATGAGGAATTGAAGTATTTTCAATTGAATTAAATTGAAATGTCAAAATGTGCACGTGTATTACATAAGTGAACTTTAATTCACATATGAGGTATCAATTATTACAGATGTGTAATGAAAAACTCAATTAAATTACATGTGTAAATTATAATTTTATTATATGATGAGGAATTAAAGAAAAAATAAATTGGAAAGATTAATTCTGGGGGGGGGAAAGACACTCTAGCTCTAAGGGGGAGCTAGACCACCAAAATCCTTGCTGACTGGCATGGGATGTCAAAGTCCATGTAAAAGCTCATTACTTTTGGCCTGTAATTGAGTCACAGGCTCTGTGACTCAATGGATGATGAGGTTTTGATACCAACCAGGGTAGTTTTAACTGATGCCAAGAGGGTAAAACTACCGTTAAGTTAAAACAATGTTAGTAGAAACAGTTTTAGCTGCTTTCTAAGCCTCATACACAAATTCTGACGTGGTTTGAATGCTATAGACCAGTTATTGCTATAGTATTGGCTGATTTAAGGTCTAAAATGGCTAAAAATAGCAGAAAATGGCTTAAACCAGCCCTTTTTTGGTCTAAACCAGGGTTCAATGATGCCATAATTGGCTTTTATGATTACAGACTGTTTTTCACGACTGACAAGAGTAAATTTTACTTTTGGAGTAAGAAAATTGATGGCTATAAAAGAATGTCTTCTTTGCCCCACTTTTCTCTTCATGTTAGAATCTTTAACTTTTATAATTAGTTTATACACTGTTAAACCAATCAATATAGTATTCCAACCACCCTTTTTAAATCATTTTAAACCTTTTAACCACGTGAAAAAATTATTTTGATCATTGTTTGTAACTCTTATAATCATTTTTATCCCCGAACCACCCCAAAAGTGAATTAAAGCATCCTTCACCACTGTTGACTTTGTCACTTTGTTTCCAAATTCACTCTGGTCACTTTTGGCTGTGTTTTGTCTTTAAATATCTTTTTAATAACTTTGTTCTTTAATTAATTGCTTGCAGTCCTTTGCTCAATTAATTCCAATTGAAATTGCTCTTGAAGAAATTTCTTTTGTAGCCTTAAATATCTCTTGTAGAGTATTTTTGGATCAATTTTTATTGTTGGTAAAACAATGAATTTTGATTTTATTATTGTTTTATACTTCTAAAGTTAAAAAAAATAAAGTTGGTGTGTTTTCTCTTTAAAAATACTATGTCTTACTATTTTAAAATAATTCTACCTTATACAGATTTGAGGACAGGAAAATTACTTGATATTTTATCAAAGATTTATATCCACACCTTACAAATTGACAGACAAATATTCTAGATTCAATATTGATGGCATAATTGAAACAAGACTAAAACAAGCCATAAGTACTATCAAATATGAGAATAAAAGTGTTCTTGAGCATATTTCAAAA
Organism: Austropuccinia psidii; assembly: GCA_023105745.1. Classification (NCBI taxonomy): domain Eukaryota; kingdom Fungi; phylum Basidiomycota; class Pucciniomycetes; order Pucciniales; family Sphaerophragmiaceae; genus Austropuccinia; species Austropuccinia psidii. The sequence goes on along the minus strand of JALGQZ010000008.1, from coordinate 10,816,767 downwards.
TAATTTACTGAAGTAAAGACATATACAATGGCCTTGAAAAAATGTTTTGACACCTCACAAGAGGAAATATAAAAATTAACAATGAAGCTAAACCAAATCACTTCTGATAATACTAGACAAACAGAACTATGGAAATAGTTAACACAAACAGAAGATAATCATAAGAATAATGTAATAAATTTCATACAAAGTTTACAACATGAATTCAGAAATTCCCAAAGGTGTAACAATAGCAAAATGAATGATATTGAACAATTACTTCACACCTCACCAAGAATGTCTACACCTTTGAATCAGAATGAGGGCATAATAATTCCAAATCCAAAAGTATTGGAGTTTTAAAACTCACAGTTAAAAAATGAATTTTCCACTTATTTTCATAAATGGGAACCATCAATGGTCCAAGCACTCCTGAAAGAAGTACCAAAACTAAAAGAATGGCCTCACTTCAGTGGTGAAGGAGAATATGACCATATGGAATTCATCAGAGGTATTGACATGATTAAAGGAGATTTTTAATTACCAGACAGATTGGTAACAGAAAGATTCAAAACCTTGTTTACCAGATCAGCCAACAGATGGTATATCAAATTAAGACAAGCACATGGACACCAAAGTTGGACTTGGTGGAAAACCCAAATTAACAACAAATGGGCCAATGATGCTTGGAGGTCTAAAGTGGAAACAGCCTTTGAATCTGCCAAATTTAATTTTGATAAAGACAAAGCTCTCCCATGGTTTTGCCAACAAAAAGACAGATTAACACTATTGTATCCTGACATGTCAGAATTTATGATCCACAGAAAGATTCTGAGACAATGTGGAGGTGACTTAGAGCATGCTGTCCAAAGAAGGACTACTGAACAATCTTCAGCAGAATATATTATTAATACATCAGAAGAAGTAACCACAAGAACTAGGATTGGTTCTAGTAGGGTGAATCCAAACAAGGTTTAATACACCTTGAAAAGATTCTGTGGACAAAAATACCAAAGGAAATTCTAATAATGTTAAGTATAAATCTTCAGACATAATCAGAAAGTTAAATATTTGCCAAAGCACCACCCAACTAGCCAATACATGCCCAAAGAGGGGGAGAATCAATGAAATTGACATTGAAAAAAACCTGATTTTGAGAAATATGATAATATAGTTAAAGAAAATTCAGATTATAAGTCAACAATATTTTCTGAATATTCAAAAGAGATAGAAAATATCAATGCCACTTTTGACATCATGGAATATTATTCCCACTTGCCACAATTAAGCAATGCTTAACTTGATTTGTCAAAAATTCAAGATGCACAACTTATGAAAACCAAACCCAACAGTTGAAAAGGTTATACAGCTGTTAACTCCTGTATAACAGAAGTGGTGATCAACAACAAGCCCACTAAACATTTACTTGACCCAGCAGCCTTCTGCTCTTGTGTTGGTAAAACGTTTCTTAAAACCTGTGTACCAAATTTTGAAGACCAATTGTTACCAATTGATGGTATTAAATTCAATAGTGCAAGTAATCCAATGAAAGCATTAAGAATTTTGAGACCAATTTCATATTCCCACACATTAATGAGAATTTAAGAATCACAGTTGAATTTGTTGTTATGGAAAATTGCTCTAATACCCATTTTATATTAGGAAATGACTATTTAATCATGTATGGGATAGATTTACATAACAACAAATACAGATAGTTTACTATTAGAGACAATAAGGGTCAGAAATTTGGCTTTTTACCATTTAAAAGACAAATTACAGTAAATAAAGTATCACCAGTCAATTTATAATAGGAGAAATTCAAATCTGAACAGTTGAGGGAGGCTGAAATAAGCCTTCAGCTGACTGGTAAGCAGGAAAATGAACTTTTATCCCTTTTGTATGATCACAAAGGAGCATTTGCTTCAGACAAAGAACCTCTAGGAGCAATTATTGGTCATGAAGTTGACATCATTCTTAACATTGAGAGACCTTATCCACCACTCTTGAGAAGACCTGAATACCCAGCAAGTCCCAAGTCAAGAGAAGCTCTGGAAACTCATATCAAAGAACTTCTAGAGCTTGATGTAATAAGAAAATTTGGCCATAATGAAGAAGTAGAAATAACTACACAAGTCATAGTGGCATGGCATAATGCAAAATCCAGAATTGTTGGAGACTTTAGAGCTCTGAAAACTTACACTGTTCCAGATAGGTACCCAATACCAAAAATCCAAATTACCCTTACTCAAATATCTCAAGCAGTGTATATAGCCACTATGGATACCCTTAAAGGATTCCATCAAAATGGGGTTACACCAAGAGCAAGAAAATATTTGAAAATTTCTGTTCATTGTGGAGTATATGAATACTTAAGAATGACCTTTGGTATCAAAAATGCACCTTCACACTTCCACAGAATAATGAATGAAATCTTCCCTGAAGAACTTTCAGAGGGATGGTAAATCATTTGCATTGATGACATTATTGTCTGTTCCAAGAGTTTGGAAAAGCACATGTACAGATTGTCTAGAGTATTGACAAAAATTCAATCAGTGAACATGAAAATCTCTTTGAAAAAATGTCATTTTGGATTTAAAGAGCATACAGAACTAGGAAATTTTGTATCTGGTTTGTCCCTTGGAATTGAAAAAAAAAAGTTGCAGAAGTATTGCTAAAGCCCATGCCTCAGAACAAAAAGTAAAATAAGTCATTTTTAGGTTTTGCACAATATTACAGGCAACACATTAAAGATTTTGCATCCATAGCAAGACCAGTTTATAAATTATGTGACAAAGACACAGTGTTTGAAATGACTGTTGACAGAGTCAAAGCTTTTGCATATTTGAGACAACGCTTGACCACTGCTCCATATTACTGATGCCAGACTTTAAGCCTCCTTTTAAGCTTTATATTGATGCATCAGGAGATGGGCTTGGTGCTGCACTTCATCAAGTCCAGATTATCAATGATAAGCCTGTAGAAGGACCCATATGCTTCATATCCAGGCAAATCAAACCAACTGGAGCCAGATATGGGCCAGTAAAATTGAGTGCTTATGCCTTGTCCGGGCCTTAGAAAAGCTAACTTAATTTCTGGAAGGATGTTGTGGGAACTCCTTTTGGTGTGGGATGAAATAAGGCAGTACCTTCAGGGGGAAATTATTGGTAAGTATTTCTTGAATTTCAGAATTGTCCAATAACCATGGGTGCTAAGGTTTATTAGCTGCCCCTCTAAATAATACTGGATAGTCATCCTACAGAGAATCACAAGATAAACTAAGATTTGTCGCTTTAACAGATAGAGAAGACTTATCAGCAGTCTCTCAATAAGACCTATCAATAACACTACAGTAAAAACTCTGATCTAAAATTTCTGATAAAATACAGACTAAGATTTTTTTTATTTTATTTTAATAAAAGTGATGATAATATATATATATATGTTTTGGGTTTCTGTTATTTTAATAAAACTAATAAGAATATTTTTTTTTGTTTTTTTTTTAATAAGAATGATATGAATATATATTTTTTTATGGTTTTAGGTTGATTATAATGATTTTTTTTGATATGAGTACTAATAATAAGGCTACTGGATTTGATTCTTTTAATTTTTTTTTTAATACTGAGTTTATATCACTACTACTTTTTTTTGTTAATAACACTAAGCTTTTGAGCAAGGCTACTAAGCTTTAACTATGGTTATACTACTATTCTTCACTAATACTAAGCTACTGAGCAAGGCTACTGAGCTTTTACTACGGTTATACTACTATTCTTCCCTAATACTAAGCTACTGAGAAAGGCTACTGAGCTTTTACTACAGTTATACTACTATTCTTCACTAATACTAAGCTTATTGAGCAAGGATACTGAGCTTTTCACTAATAAAGCACTACTACTATTTTAGATATCCTGCTAGTTCAGGGATGGTGGTGATCCTGGATAGTGGGAACCTCTTCCATGATGATGGGAAAAATGAGGGAGAGAGGACCTCTATTTATAGTTTTTGGGCCTCCATAGAGCTTCTCAAAACAGGGTACTTAAAAAAAATCATAGTTGAGAGGTTTTAGCTAGTGAGACATGTAGTTTTGGTGTAGCAACATGACACAGGATCCAAGTTCTGACCAATGAGATTGAGTTTTCACGTCAATTGTTAATTATAGGTATGCACCTGGAATTGATTTGAATTCTGACCAATCACATGGTGTTATTACTTTAATGAACTTTGGATGTGAATTCTGACCAATGAGATTGATTTATCACGCCAATTTGTAATTATAGGTATGTACCATGAATTAATTTGATTTCTGACCAATCAAATGATTTTCTGATAAGTCTTGAATAATTTGTGGTTTGTATTTGAAAGGATTAGTCAGCTGCTGTGAAATTGTTGTCCATTTTTGTTGTCCAGCTTATGGGTTAGGTTAAATTAAGTCTTTTATTTTTTTTTCTTTTTTTTTAAAAAACTATTGTCTGTTTTCTTCCATAAAGATTTTATTCTTCTGTTTTGATTTTGTTTTATTCTTCTTGGAACTTCCACAAACAATAATTTTGAAATTTCCTTCAATGTGGCTTGAACCAGCTACATGACCAATCCAGAGGTGAATAGCTCCTTCTTGTCAACTGAGACAGGAAGGTTTTCTTTTTTTAGTCCGGAATTCTAAGTGTGTCCATAGCACTACACTCCTTTTCAGTTCTCTAAAATCTTCAAAAATATTGGATATACTTAATTCTATATTTTTTTATTTTTTTATTTTTTATTTTGATTTTTGATTTTTGATTTTTTCTGGTAAGCTCAAAACTGATAATAATACTATGGAATACCACACCCCCTCTCCATTTAATGCTGTCCCCAGCATTCCAGTTGAAAAGCTTGCCAGTATCAATCATATTCATTTTATTCAACTTCTTCTCCCTCCAAGATTGACTCTTCATCTTCAATTTCTTCACTGCTTTTGTTTTCTGACTCTGAACTTGATTGAACTTTCTTTCCTCTGGGATAAAACCTCTTGATGTTACTTGCTGCAAATTTTCTTGTAAGTTTAGTGCCATCAAATTCTTCAAGCTCATAAGGTCCATTATTAATTTGATTTATGACTCTATAAGGTCCATACCAATGGTTCTTGAAGAGTAAACCACACTGTGACTCAAGTGGTTTATTATAAACTACTACCAAGTCCCCTGGTTCAAGTGGATTTCTCAGTCTATGTGCCATCTTTTTGTCCAAATATTGAACTGATTTGTGTCTCGAATCTCTTACTTTCTCTGCTGCTGCTAATCTTGTTTCCTCTTTTGCTGAAATCTGTATAGTTCTTGCTTCCAATAGTTCCTCTCTTGTTGATATCTTATTCCATTCAATGGATAGATATGTATTTGTTTCAATATCAATTGGCAAAACAGCTTGCTGAAAAAATTGAAGCTCAAATGGTGAGTGTCCTGTTGTTCTTTTTGTTGATATTCTATCTGCCAAAGTCACAATTGGTACATATTCTTTCCATTTGGATCCATTTTCACCACACATTTTTACAAGGGCATCTTTCAATTGCATATGTCCTCTTTCAACCATTCCTTGTGATTCTGGGTAGTAAGGTGTAGTTATTCTGATTATTGATCATGCTCTTTTGACTGCTTCTTGTAGTTCTATTCCAAATTCTGCTCCTCCGTCAACTGTCACTTCTTTTGGAGCTCCATACCTACAAATCCATTCTGAGACTGATTTTGCAGTCAGCCTTGTTAATGCCACAGTTTCTGGCCATCCTGAAGAGTCATCTCTTTCTATAACTAAATATTTCCATCTTCCTGCCTTAATGTGAACCGCATCCATACTGACTCTTTGAAATAAAGTAGATGTCATAGATATCTTTGCTTCTTCTTTTTGTTGCAAATGACTCCTTTTTTGACATTCTTGACATGATTTGACCCATTTCTTGACTATCTTTTTAATTCCTTCCCACCAATATCTTTTCTTGATTCTCCTGTATGTTTCATTTTCCCCTCTATGCCCCAGCTCTTCATGCATTTTCTTTAGTATCTGTTTCTGAGCTTTTTAATTGTATACAGCTATTTGTGGATGTGCTTTATTTCTTCTTTTCAGCTGCCCTCCTTCTAAATAGAAATTCACTGATCTTCTTTTAATTTTCTTGACATATTCTTCCCCAATACTTTGTGGCTTTTTCAAACTATTCAAATATTCCTGCATATGTTTTCCAAATCCTTCCTGTTCTATTGGAACTTCAATATTGTTTGTTTTATTCCTTGATAATTTTCCCACTTTACTTGTATTTAATTCTTTTAGGCCAAATCCTGGATGTGGTTTAATCCAATCTTCCTCTTAATCAAAAAAATCCCTTTCACTTTCTTCTTTGTCTTCTCCTTTTGGTCTTTTTGATAACCCATCTGGCATAGTAAATGTTTTTCCTGGTTTGTGTACAAGATCAAATGAAAAAAGTTGAATGTATTCCACCCATCTTGTCATGGGTGCATTTGGTAAGTAAGGTGTGTTGATCATTTCTATTAAAGCTTTAGCATCTACTTGAAGTTCAAAGTGTTGCCACCATAATATTGTTTGAAGTTTTTTGAGTATTCTTGCTACACCACAAAGCTCTAATTTTGGCTGAGATTATTTAGATTCTAGTCTGGAAAATGTTACTGATTCATATAGTACTGGTCTATCCTTTCCATTCTCATCATCTTGCATAAGAGCTGCATCAGCTGCAATATAACTTGAATCTATTGTTAATTTTATTTTTCCTGAATCTTTATCATAATTTAATGTCTTCAAAGTAATCTCTTCTCCTACTATTTTCCTGAGTTTTATAAAAGCTTCTTCACATTTTTCATCCCATTTCCACAATAAATCTTCCCTTGTCAATCTTCTCGATGGTGCTGCAACTTGTGAAAAGTCCTTGATAAACATTCTGACATATGCACATAATCCTAAGAATCCTCTAACTTCCTTCTTTTTTGTTGGTCTAGGCCATTTTTGTATCTTGTTTATCTTCTGTTTTGAAATCTTTCTTCCTCCAAAAGACACAATATGCCCCACAATATAAAGGGCTGGAATACAACATGCAAATTTTGATTCTGAAATTGTGAGTCCTTCCTCTTCTATACTGAAAAGTATTCTTTCTAATTTTACTGCATATTCCCAAACAAATCTTCTTATGAGCTGATTCTCCTTCAATATTTCATGCTGATATGTTGATCTGGGTCCTTTGATTCCTCCATCATCTATAAATGTTCCAAGGTGCTCTGGTATCTCCTCCTGAAGTATCCAAGTCATTTGTGCTTGATAAACTGCCACAGAGTTTGTTGCTCCTTGAGGTAGTCTTGTAAGCTGAAGTCTTCCAAGTGGTGTTTCAAATGTTGTAAGAGGTCTTGTAGTAATATCTAATTCTCTTTCATTGTATCCTCCAATAATATCTCCCAATCCATAACATGCTCTTCCTGAAAATGATCATACAAACTCATCAACATTTGGTGGCAATCCTGCATCTTTTATTGTTACTTTATTGAGGTCTTGAAGATCATGCACTATTCTAAGTTTTCCATTGGGCTTTGCCACACAAAATACTGGGCTGTTATAGCTTGATGTTGATTGTTCATAGAGTCCTGTACATATTCTTTCTCTGACTAGCTCAATAAATTGAGGTAAAATTGCTTTTGGTATTGGTATTGGTTTCTTTTGCCATGGTTCATGTGGTATAGCTGGTATTTTATAAGGTTTTCTATAAGAATGTTTTAGTATGCCTCTTTCTTCTTCACAAAATGCTATAGACTTTTGCCTTAGTAATATGTCATTCTTTAATAAATTAATCTCTTCTTCTGATAACCATCCAGATGGTCCAAAGTTTATCATTGAAATTCTTTCTTCTGTAACTTTTGATGTTTCAAAAAATGGAGGTGGGTTAGGTGATAGGGGTGTTTCATATGGATTTCTTGATAATTCAGGTCTTTCCAAAGGTGGATTCAGATCTTGAGGCATAGCTTCATTGACTGGTCTAACCTTCTTGAGTACTAACTTATATTTTGCAGCATTGGCTTGAGCTTCCATGATTATTAGTCTGGTTTTAAAGTATAAATTGAGAATAGTTTTTTTTTACTTTTTATAATAATTTTTTTTGGTTTAAATATAAAAAGTCTTTTAAGTTCTTTCTTTTCTTTTTGTTCATAATTGCATGTGAGTTGTAGTTTTAACTCATGAAAGGACTTTACCTCTAGGTGGATAAAACCCAGTATATTAGGTATACCAAATCCTGCAGTTTAATGTCATACAAGGACATTTGTGAGCCCTAGTCCTGAGTTTACTGTTTTACTTGAAGCTTTCATTATTCTATTATTCACCTTTTTTTTACTCTTGATATATTTTTTTATTTTCTTGATTACTTGATTTACTTGCATCTTCAGCCCTCTGGTGTGCTACCCCTGTAGTTTGAGTCATACAAAGACTAAATCTTGGCCGTCCGGGAACCACCCTGTAGTTTAAAGTCATACAAGGACTGATTTTAGCCTTCAGGTTGCTACCCTGTAGTTTGAAGTCATACAAGGACTAATTTTTAGCCTTCAGGTTGCTACCCTGTAGTTTAAAGTCATACAAGGACTGATTTTAGCCTTCAGGTTGCTACCCTGTGGTTTGAAGTCATACAGGGACTAATTTTTAGCCTTCAGGTTGCTACCCTGTAGTTTAAAGTCATACAAGGACTGATTTTAGCCTTCAAGTTGCTACCCTGTAGTTTAAAGTCATAAAAGTACTAATTTTGGCCATCTGGGAACCACCCTGTAGTTTAAAGTCATACAAGGAATTTTTTTTATTTGATCTTATCTTTTATCCTTAATTTTAATCAAGACTGTTTATCTTATGTATTTTATTACTATAATTTTTTTTTATTTTATGTGAATTTTTTTTTTAAAAGTGATTAAATTGATGAGTGATGTTGAATGAGTTTGCAATTTGAGGAGTGATGTTATATTTTGAAATGGTGTAGTGGTTAGTGATTCTGGGTTGCTTTCCACTGTCATCAAATTTGAAATGGGTTCAATTCCCCCCTCTGGCAGTAATTCTGCTGCCGGACCAGTCAGTTTCAGGAATAGGGTAACCATTCTGGGTAGCATATTCTGAGCCTTGAGAAAGCTTAGTGATGCAATTTGGTATTGTTGTATTCCTTGATTCTGTTCATTCAATTGATATTTGGAACCTTATTGTGATTGAGGGTGCTCAACCTTGATCATGATTTGAAAAGTGCTGATTTCAATTTGCTCATTTAAAATGCTGGAAGGATGCATGCTTGTCAAAGATTGACTAAACTCATTAGTTTGGGGCTATAAGAACATCAGCCAGTATGAATTGTAGGAGCCTTTTGGTGAGTTGAATTATTTTCTGTATTGAGGTGTTAATTTTATGACCGGCAGTCATAATTTGATATTTTAAATTCTTTGATCTTCATTTTCTGTATCTGAACAGCCTATCTTGTTTGGTTGGTTTTTCTTCCGTGTCTTGATATAGTTTTCTTGCTTTATGGCAAATTATGACCAGCAGTCATAACTATGAGATTTTTTTCTTCTATCTTTTTTGGTTGGTTTTTCTTCCCTTTCTTGATATAGTTTTCTTGCTTTTATGGAAAATTATGTCCGGCAGTCATAATTTTGACATTTTTAACTTCTTCTATCTTCTTTTTCTGTATCTGAAGGGCCTAGCTTTTTTGGTTGGTTTTTTCTTCTTGTTTTCCTTTCCATATTTTATCTCTTCCTGTCTCAAAGAACCAAATTATGACCGGCAGTCATAATTTTGATATTTTGAGCTATCTATATCTTCTTTTACTGTTTCTTAACACCATATTTTCATTGTTTTTTTCAAAAAAGAGAAATAACATTAATAAAGGCCTATGGGCCCACACTTCCCCAAACTTGTGCCATTTTTTTATTATGAGGTGGCATAAGAACAGATAACCACCCCTGTTTTTTTCTTTTAAATAGAATCATGATACTTGTACATTGAAAAAAATCTCTTGGAAAATGTTGAGCTTAAAGTCCTTTATTGAATACTGATTTATAGCCTTGAGTGATAAGATACTTGAAAAAAAAATGAAAAAATGAAATTCCTCTTTGATAAGGCAGGAGGTCACTGCCCTGAATTCCCTGAATTATGGGAATGTTGAAAAAAGATTTGTTTTTTGTTTTTGAATGATTTTAAATTCCTCTTTGATAAGGCAGGAGGTCACTGCCCTGAATTATGGGAATTTTGAAAAAGATTTTTTTTTATGTTTTTGAATGATTTTAAATTCCTCTTTGATAAGGCAGGAGGTCACTGCCTGATACAAATACAGATATGAAAATAATTCTCTTTTTTTAGGTTATTTCTTTTATTATTTTTTGCTATTATTTATAGTGGGTTTTTTTAATTGGTGATTGAAATTGGATTACTTCAGTTATTATTGAGATATATTCAACCTTCTGTTGTGAATTACTGAAAGAAATATGTCCTTCAATATTTCTCCAAATATCTTGTGTTGTTTTCTTTGTGTATTTCCTTTCCATTCTGAAACAAAACCTTTGAATTCATGAATAAACATGTACCCAAAATCACACCAGCAAAGAGTTCCTCCCAAGATTTCCAAACCATCTAGATTAAAATCTTCTTGAGCCCATAAGATTTTGTGATACAGTCCTTCTATTTTCATTTGATAATATCCATAAGGCTTCTTCCAGTAAGGATTCCATAAATTTCCTTTGATTCCAATAGTGGTTAGTAATTCCAGAAAATCAACATTTGGAAGATTTGATCCAGGTAGTTCTGAAAGATATTTGGTTTGAATTATTGGTGAATCTAGCTCATAATCATAAAGTTCCTTAAATTTCATTATTGGAAGTATTACATAATCTTCCACTCCTTTATATTCTGGTATGTCTTTCTGTATGCCATTTTCATTCTGGGAGTTATTTGGTAATCCAGATGTAATTCCTTGATTTTGATTAAATAAATCAGTTGAGCTTTAAAAGCAGCATATTTGATCATAGGCATCATTAAATTCTTCTAGAATGCTAAGTCCAGCTAGCCTTTGTGTATTTTCTGATAACTCTTTTTCTTCTAGGTCTTAAAACATTCTGCTTTGTTTATATTTATCTTCCCGATTTCCGTTATTTTGTTGTAATAACTTCAATTCATCTTCTGATTCTACCAATTTTCCTTCTAGAACTATTTCCATTCTTTGTTTAATCCCTTTTTCAATATAACTATCCCAAACTTGATCCATTTTGTCTTCAGTAATTATGGAAATCTCCTTTTCCAATTCTTCAAATTTTTTTTGCCAATGGCTTGATTCTGCTATCTTTTGGTTCTTCACTTAGTAAATCCTTTTCAGTATCACCAATGTACCCGGTTTCCTCTTGAAATAAATTGAAATAGTCTTCTGAAATTATTGAGGAATTTGCTTCAGGTGGCTTCAGATCCATTTTGAATTTCTTCTGTGGGCTTTCTACTTGATCTTCTTTGTTCATCCCACTTAACTCAAGTGCTAGCCATTTCTCTGGGTCTTCTATGGCTATGTCCAAATCTCTTCTCATCTTCTTTAGTTCCTCTTTGATTTTTTCTATTGCTTCACTATCTTCTACCTCCAGTTTATCTTCTGTCTCCTCTCCTTTAGACTTTATATGAGTTACAGCAGGCATACTTTCTTGAGATGAAGATAATATGCTGGACTTTTTTCAATTATTATTTGATTAAAATTTTAAAATACTAAGAGTTCCGGGTAGGTTTTTTCTTCACTTTCAAAAGTGACTTCCAGATTTTTAATTTGACCAATTGGCTTCAAAGAGTTGACTGTTGATTTTGATGCGTATGGGCTGATGTTTAATTCTGCTTTTAGGGCTATTTCCTGAGTTATAAAATTCAACTCATTTTTTGCATCAAAAATAGCTGAGAAGGGTATTTTGTTAGGTCCAAGAAATATTTTCTTCACTCTTGTTGAAGATTGACTTTCTGTTTCCTCTGTTTTGTTTGCTTTGGATGATTCTGCTTGATGTACTGACCATTTTCCAATCTCTGAAGATGCACAAAGTTCCATACCACTGCGTGGAGAAATCTTCCAACCCATGGCTTGGGGGTTACATACTGGTAAACATAATTGATGTCCATCTTTCTCTGGATAACTAAATATTTCCCCTTGCTTGTGTGAAAATTCCAATTTAACATTATTATCTGCTAAAAATGGTCTTCCAAGTATAGTGTATACAGCTCCTTTTGCTATGAATAAATCAATATCTTTTTCTTCTCCTGTTATCATAGTAATTGGTGTAAATTCTGAGAGTCCAACCAAAGATTTTGTATGTCCACCAATTCCTCTGAGATTCATATTAAGATTTCTACTTGTAAGTGAGGCTTTAATTGCAATTTCCTCTGGTATTATATTAATCTCTGATCCAGTCTCCACCAATGCCATTGTAGGATATTCTTCTCTTCCAATAGATACTTCCATAAATCCAAGTGGGCATGCATAATGTAATCTTGGGGTATCATAGTCCCGTAGCTTTAATGAAAGTAGTCTTTCTTGAATATTTGATGTATTGACTGATTCTATCACCTCTTTTTCCTGGGTAGTTAAATTTTGGTATTTATCAATAAAGGTTGGTGACATTGATAATATTTCTTCAAGAGTAAGATTCATTTCTTGTTCAAGTATTTTCTTCATCACATGTTCAATTATTAGCTTTGCATTATTGGCTGTAGATTTTACCTTGTTCTTTAATTCCATATTTTGTGATTCCTGTCTAAGTACCTCATTATTCTTTTCCTTGGAAATGATTTCAATATCATCATTATCTATGTAAGGTGTGGACATGAAACTTTGATTGTAAATCAAGTACTTTTCCTGTCCTCAAAATTTGTATAAGGTAAAAATCAATTAAAAATAGTAAGAAATATTATTTTTAAGAGAAAACACGCCAATTTTATTGTTTATAACTTTATGAGTATAAGACAATAATATTATAAAGATTTATTGTTTTACCAACAATAAAAATTTATCCTAAAATACTCTACAAGAGATATTTAAGGCTACAAAAGAAATTTCTTCAAGAGCATTTTCAATTGGAATTAATTGAGAAAAAGAACTGCAAGCAATTGATTAAAGAACAGAGTTTTTAAAGAAAATATTAAAGAGAAAAAATGCCCAAAAGTGACCAGAATGAATTTGGAAACAAAGTGACAAAGTTTAAAGTGATGAAAGATGCTTTAATTTACTTTTGGGGTGGTTCAGGGGTAAAAATGATTATAAGAGTTACAAAAAATGATTAGAATGATTTGGTCACGTGGTTAAAAGGTTTAAAAAAATTGAAAAAAGGTGGTTGGAATCTTTTATTGATTGGTTTAACAGTGTTTAAACTCATTATAAAAGGAAAAGATTCTAACATGAAGAGAAAAGTGGGGCAAAGAAGACATTCTTTTATAGCCATCAATTTTCTTACTCCAAAAGTAGAATTTACTCTTGTCAGTTGTGAAAAACAGTCTTACAACAGAAAAGCCAACTATGGCATCATTGAACCCTGGTTTAGACCAAAAAAGGGCTGGTTTAAGCCATTTTTAGCCATTTTAGACCCTTAAATCAGCCATTACTATAGTAATACCTGGTCTAGAGCCTTCAAAACACGTCATAATGTGTGTAAGAGATGTACAAATCATTTAAAACTGTTTTTGCTATGATTGTTTTATTTTGAGGGTAGTTTTACCCTCTTGGCAACAGCTAAAACTTTTTTCCTTTAATTCCTCATCATGTATTATACTTATAATTTACATATGTAATTCAATTGAGTTGTACAGTTCAATACAGTAATAATTGATACCTCATATGTAAATCAAAGTTCACTTATGTAATACACGCGCACATTTTGATATTTCAATTGAATTCAATTGAAAATACTTTAATTCCTCATAACTTCTAAAATATACACAACACCTCAATTTTAACACAAATTTTGGTGATTAACACTACATGTGATGTGAATTAAATTAAAGTTTTGAGGATTTTCAATTTTCATACAGAAAATACTAAAAACTTAATTTAAGCTTATTTAGAGTTGAGTCACAAAATTTTCACTCAGAGGTGACCCCACCTGATTTTTTATGAGGAATCCAATGGTGAAGTAATTTTCTATGTTTATTTATTGGATAAAAAGTTATAATGATTTTCATTTAAATTTTTTCCAAATTTATTTATTTTTTTACAATTTTGTTAGAAATTCATTTTTACTTAATTTTTTCAAGTATAAATGTAATTTTACAGTTTCAAAATTTAATTTAATTTTACTTTCAAATTGTAATTAAATTTTCAATTTTGAATATAATTTTATATTTATATTTTGATTTTCATTTTAATAATATGAATAAATTTATTTATATTTATATTTATATGTTAATTTTGTATTTGTGGTCTTTTGGGTATATGAAATTACCTCTATGGCTCACATTCCCTCCTCTTAAAAAAGAATATTACTTTGTAATATTGGTATTTCTAGTGTGTCTAAATCTCTTGAGGAGTTTGTTAGCTTCTGGTATATCTTTTTCTCCTAACCATTCATCTTCACAAGTTCGGTCACTGTACCTAACAAGGTATTCCCTCACTTTCTTGGTTCTTAATTTTCTTTCTTTAAGAACTTTGGTACTTTTCTTAGTACCAGATGTCTCAATAGGAGGTATAACTTGGGGAACTTTATTCCTCAAGGGAAATTTCTCAGCATCACTAGATTTATATCGCTTCACCAAGCTCACTGGAAATGTAGGATGCTTATTACTAAGTTCTTCAGATAATTCTATTTCAACAGCATTTTCTCCATGGAGGGCTTTAATAACAAAAGGTCCTGCAAAGGAGTCTTTGATCTTTTTACATCATTTAATTTTATTGAAGTTGGCGGTGGATACTAGTACTAAATCCCCTACCTTGAAATCTGGAGTGGCATGAGATTTGTCCCATTTATCTTTAGCATATGCAAATGAGTCTTCCATGCACCTTACTGCATGCCTTCTGGCTTTGTCTAGAATTCCTTTGAAACTGGCAGCTGTAGGATGTATGTCAACCAAATCTTCCCTTAAAGAATCTTGAGGTAATTTGGGATTCCATCCTTTTTCCAAAATAGCAGGAGTCTTGTTGGTACTGGCATTAATGGAGGTTTTGTATGCCAGCTCCAGTGCAGGTAGAAGAGTATACCCATCATGGGTGAAACCATCACTATCTTAAAATTCAAGGCCATATGCACAAAATCTTCTCACCATGTCCTTTAAGGTTTGGATCATCCTTTCAGACAGGCCATCAGTTTGTGGATGGTAGGCTGTAGAGAAAGACAGTTTAGTGCCAAATAATTGGTGAAGATTTGTCCAGAGTGCTGAAGTGAATTTGGGATCCCTATCACTAATGATATTTGTAAATATCCCAGTCCATGACACTACTCTATTCCATATCAGAAGAGCTGTATCCATGGCTGTATCATCCTTGTGACATGGTAAAAAGATTGGAGTTTTACTGAATCTGTCCACAATTACTAGGCAAGCATTATAGCTTCTGTCACATCCTGGTGGCAGGCCAGTTAACCAATCCATATGGACAATTTCCCAAGGTCTGCTTGGTTCTTGGATTTTTATCATATTTCCAAGTCACTTTCCAGTGGATTTAACTGCCTTTTGGCATCTGTCACAGGTCTTGCAATACTCTGCAACATCTTTCTGCCACATTGGCCAACATATGCAGGTCTTTACTTTCTCTCTTGTTCTGTCTTCAGACAGATGTCCTTAAAAGGGGCTCTAATGGCATTCTTTTAGTACAAGATTAATTAATGACCTGTCCACAACTGTCATGACACATGTGTGCTTTGTCTTGTGGTAAATTATGCCATCCAGTAGGTGAAATATTCCTTCATCATAAGATTTTTTCCATACTTCATCCAAGGCATGTATTACAGAGTTGTCTTTACTATCTTTGTTAAGTAATTGGCATAAGATGCTACAATTCTTATCTTGCGTGTAGCTATTTCTGACTTCTTCAAAGAAGGTAGTGTTCAAGTCTGTAACACTTATTCCTTCTATTGGGATCTGTGGTGAAGCTTCTTCTGGAACCTAAGCAGGATTATCAATATTATTTGGTAATGGCTATCTTCTCAGTCCATCTGCATTGTTATGAATATTCCCATCCTTATGAACAATAGTCATATTGCCCCTGTACTTTTGTATGGCTATTTGCCATCTGAGCATATGCCTGTTGGGTGTTTTCATGTTTAAAAGTAATTTGAAAGCTGTGCAATCTGTTATCACCTCAAAAACACATTCCTCTAAGAATTAGTTCAATTTCTTCAAGGCCCAGACAAGGCATAGACATTCCATTTGACTTGCCCCATATCTGGCTTCAGCTGGTTTGATTTGCCTGGATATGAAACATATGGGTCCTTCTACAGGTTTATCATTTATGATCTGAACTTGGTGAAGTGCAGCACCCAGTCCATCCCCTGATGCATCAATATACAATTTGAAAGGCAATTCAAAGTCTGGCATCATTAAGAGTGGAGAAGTGGTCAAGGCTTCTCTTAGAGACTCAAAAGCTTTGACTCTGTCAACATGTCACAGGGGCTCTAGTGGAATACAAGAGGGCCTGGAACTCAGGAATCAAGAACTCACTTGGACGGCTCCAAAAGATAAAGGAATAATAAAGATTTAAATTTCTTTAAAGAAGGAGAATGGGAAAGACAAGTATTCCAAAGATAAAAGATAAGAATAAGAAGCCAAAGGCCAAAGATAATAAAGGAAGCCAAAAGCCAAGAAGCTAACCAAGTGAATCCTCAATTCACTGTTTCAACCTGCCAGAAAAGGAATGGAATTAGTAAAGGATATGACCACCAATATCCACTGACAGGCGAGGAAGTAAAGAGAAAGGTGCTAATGACTGACTTAAGATTATCAGTATTACCTTTAATAAGGTAAAAGAAAATAAAGATAAAAATAAATCCAATATATCAATTAACTGGGGAAAAAGTCTCCAGGTGCTGAAAGGTGGCCAGCATATATGAAAACTTGAAAGATTGATCCTGGAAGGTGAATCAATGACTGTATTGTCCAAATCCAGAAAAACAGTTCTGGCCATCTTGAAATTTGAACTGTGTGATGGAATTCCCACAGTGGAACATGGATTGGCCCAATTGGGCCAAGGCCATACAGTTTGATTAAATGAGGCCTGTACGGATGAATTGAGTTGTCCAAGGAGTATTGAAATACTTGATGCCTTGACAACTGTTTGAATTTATGTAATACCTCTTGAGAAGTGGCCCTTTTGAATAATCCTGAATAATGTACCAACCCAACTACTGCAGATACAGGTGGTTGGGATCCTTGAAGAGTCTTCTGATTGTCGCCATAACTTGTCAGACTGATGAGCTGAATAATCCTCCTTCAAAATGGGCGTTGGATTTTGAGACCTTGATATGGAAAGGAGGAAATGGGTCCTGAAAGAGTCACCATTTAATTGCTGAGAAAGAATAGTGCATAATGGTATATAATACCATATATGCACCACGCCTACAACCTTGAGTATGGATGGTATGAAGAAATGAAAAGAATTCCCCATAAGTTGAGGGGAAGACTGACTGAGCTGATCTGGTGGCCTCTGGTGGTTGCCAAAGGCCATGGCTGAAATAATGGTCCATGGTGGTCCATGGCCAAAAAGGGGTTCTACGGGATTTATGGCCAAATTGGTGTCCAGGAGGTCTTTGGCCAATTTTGGGTCCAAGGGATTGGTGACCAATTTTGGCTCAGGTGGGTCCAATTGTGTCTTGGGACCCACCTGGCCTTGGGGGCTAGATGGTTGCCCCCTTTTGCCCCTTTTGGCTGCATTGGATTAGGCCAAAAGGTGCCTAATTGGCCTGCGGACCATACGGACTGTGGGCCGTAGGAGCGGTAGGGGGCCTAAATGGCCCAAAACGGCTATTTAGGCCCAAACCCCACTAATGAAAGGGGTTGGGAAGAAAACAATGGTGAGGGCTAGGGGGCCTGGAGGCCCCTAGAAGAAAAAAGTACCCCCCAGGCCTGGGGGTTGGTGAGGTGGAAATTGGCCAAAAAGGCCAATGATGGCAGGATATGGCCTGAGGCCATAAATGATGGTTGAGAGGGGCTATGGCGTAAAAACCATAAAACACCCAAGGGGGCCAATTGGCCATAAAAGAAATGACGTGACCAATTGGCCCCATCTTGGCTCCAGGTTGGATTGCCGCAACCATCAAGGAGGAGGGTCAAACTCGTGGTTGTGACACAACAGTCATTTCAAATACTGTGTCTTTGTCACACAATTTATAAAGTGGTCTTGCTATGGATGCAAAATCTTTAATGTGTTGCCTGAAATATCCTGCAAAATCTAAGAATGACTGAATTTCCTTCTTGTTCTGAGGCATGGGTTTTAGCAATACTGCTGCAACTTTGTTTTTGTCAATTCCAAGGGACAAACCAGATACAACATGTCCTAGTGCTTTAAGTTCTTTAAATCCAAAATTACATTTCTTCAAGGAGATTTTCATTCTTACTGATTGAATTTTTGTCAAACCTCTGGACAATCTGTACATGTGCTCCTCCCAAGTTTTGGAACAGACAATAATGTCATCCATGTAAATGATTATCCATCCCTCTGAGAGTTCTTCAGGGAAGATTTCATTCATCATTCTTTGGAAGTGTGAAGGTGCATTTTTGATACCAAAGGGCATCCTCAAGTATTCATACACTCCACAATGAACAATAATTCTCAAGTATTTTCTTGCTCTGGGTGTCACCACATTTTGATGGAATCCTTTAAGGGCATCCATAGTGGTTATATACACTGCTTGAGATATTTGAGTAAGGGCAATTTGGATTTTTGGTAATGGGTATCTATCTGGAACAGTGTAAGTGTTCAGAGCTCTAAAGTCCCCAACCATTCTAGATTTTCCATTATTCCATGCCACTATGACTGGTGTAGGTATTTCTACTTCTTCATTGTGGCCTACGTTTCTTATTACACCAAGGTCCAGAATTTCATTGATATGAATTTCTAGAGCTTCTGTTGATTTTGGACTTGCTGGATATGCAGGTCTTCTTAAGAGTGGTGGATAATGTCTCTCAATGTTAATAATGATGTCAACTTCATGACCAATAATTGCTCCTAGAGGTTCTTTGTCTGAAGCAAATGCTCCTCTGTGGTCATACAAAAGGGAAGAAAGTTCATTTTATTGTTTATCAGTCAGATGAAGGCTTATTTCAGCCTCATTGGACTGTTCAGAGTTGAATTTCTCTAACTCCAAGCTGACTGGTGATACTTTGTTTACTGTAATTCGTCTTTTAAATGGTAAAAAGGCAAATTTTTGGCGCTTATTGTCTCCAATAGTAAAGTATCTGTCTTTGTTGTTATGCAAATCTATCCCATACATGATTAAATAGTCATTTCCCAATATAAAATGGGTACTAGAGCAATTTTCCATAACAACAAATTCAACTGTGATTCTTAAATTCCCATTTATGTGTGGGAATATGACGTGGGTCTCAAAAATTCCTAATGCTTTAATTGGATTACTTGCACTATTGACTTTTATACCATCAATTTGTAACAATTGGTCTTTAAAATTTGATACACAAGTCTTAAGAAAATATTTTCCAACACAAGGGCAGAAGGCTCCTGGGTCAAGCAAACATTTGGTGGGCTTGTTGTCAATCACCACTTCTGTT
Organism: Austropuccinia psidii; assembly: GCA_023105745.1. NCBI lineage: Eukaryota > Fungi > Basidiomycota > Pucciniomycetes > Pucciniales > Sphaerophragmiaceae > Austropuccinia > Austropuccinia psidii. The sequence continues at coordinate 10,797,072 of JALGQZ010000008.1, read as the reverse complement.
ACAGAGGAGTTACCAGCTGTATAACCTTTCCCTCTGTTTGGTTTGGTTTTCATAAGTTGTGCATCTTAAATTTTTGATAAATCAAGTTGACCATTGCTCAATTGTGGCAAGTGGGATTAAGATTCCATGATGTCAAAAGTGGCATTGATATTTTCTGTATCTTTTGAAGATTCAGAAAATATTGATGACTTATCATCTGAATTGTCTTCAATTATGTCATGTTTTTCAACATCAGGATCCTTTTCAATATTGATTTCATTGATTTCCCCTTCTTTGGACATGTATTGGCTAAATGGGTGGTGCTCTGGCAAATATGGCACTCTATGACTGTATCTGCAGATTTATACTTAAAATTATTAGAATTTTCTTTGGGGCTTTTGTCCACAGAATCTTTCCAAGGTGTATTAAACCTTTTTTTGAGATTCACCCTACTAGAACCAATTTTGGTTCTGGTGGTTACTTCTTATAATATATTGATAATATCCTCTGCTGAAGATTGTTCAGTAGTCCTGATTTTGATAGCATGCTCTAAGTCACCTCCACATTGTCTCAGAACCTGTCTATGGATCTTGAATTCTGACATGTCAGGATATAATGCTGTTAATCTGTCTTTTTGTTGGCAAAACCATGGTAAAGCTTTGTCTTTATCAGTATTAAATTTGTCAGATTCAAAGGCTGTTTCAACTTTAAACATCCAAGCATCATTTGCCCATTTGTTAATGATTTGGATTTTCCACCAAGTCCAACTCTGGTGTCCATGTGCCTGTCTTATTTTGATGTACCATCTGTGAGCTGATTTGGTAAACAAGGTATTAAATCTGGCTGTTACCAATCTGTCTGGTAATTCAAAATCCTCTTTGATCATGTCAATACCTCTAATGAATTCCATATGGTCATACTCTCCTTCACCACTGAAGTGAGGCCATTCTTTCAGTTTTGGAACTTCTTTCAACAGTGCTTGGCCCATTGATGGTTCAAAGTTATGAAAAGAAGTAGAAAATTCATTTTTCAGCTGTGAATTTTCAATATCCCATACTTGTGAATTGGGAATTCTTGCATCTTCATCTTGAATCAGAGGTGTAGACATTCTTGGTAAAGTGTTTAGCAGTCGTTCAATATCATTCATTTTACTGTTGTTACACCTTTGTGAATTTCCTAATTCATGTTGCAAGTTTTGTATAGAGTTTATTACATTCTTTTTATGATCATCCTCTTTATATGTTAGCTCATTCCATAATTCTGTTTGTTTAGTATTATCAGATATAACTTCATTTAACTTTATTGTTAATTTTGATATTTCCTCTCTTAAGGTATCAAAATTCTTTTTTAAGGCAACTGTATTTGTCTTTACTTCAGCAAATGATTTTGAAATATCATCAAGAGCTTTCTTCTTATCCTCTTTGATAGTATTGATAGCTTGTTTTATGCTTGTTTCAATTATGTCATCAATATTGAATTTAGAATATTTGTCTGTAAATTCTTAATAATGGCAGATTGTCCATTTATCTTAATGCCAAAAGAATTATTATTATTGGAAGTTTTGATTGTTCTTATAACTCTCCCAAATCATTTAAGTGTATAATTTATTTGGCTCAGACTCAAGTTATTTGTTTTAAGATTGTCACAAATTGATGTATTTTTATCAGAAAGATTACCTTTTACGTCAGAAATAGCTTTATACAACTCTGGAATAAAATCAAAAGTATCAGAAATCATTTTTGATATTTTAATCTTGCTTCCTCCTTCTTTTGTAATTCCATCATGGTTCTGGCCATCTGAAATACATTTTCCATGGCATCCTGTTGAATCTTTGGGATTCTGTAGCCCTGGCTGTAAGGGTTTGGGGCTGGTGCCATCCTTTGCCTTTTTTTGGAGTTTGTGGCTGCTTTTTCACGTTGAAATTGCTGCTTCTGGCCACTGGGGCTGTTTTTGGCACTGGTTTGGGTGGTGGAGGGTTGTTTTTCCTCCATTATAGTGTCAAAAGCATCATGTTTTTCTTCTCCATCAATGGATGCCATCCATTGAGCAATTTGCAAGTATTGGGATGGCCCAGGAATTTCTCACAGTAAGGTAAGAATTCATGCAATTGTTCCACAGTTCTGCAAGGATCTGGTACTCTTTGAACTGAAGTGCATTGTTGTATGCACTGTGTCTGGCTTTGTATATGTCCACTGAGACTTGTTGTGGCGGTGTCAGCTCTTTTTGAAGGTAAAATGGTATTATCAGCTTCAGAACAACCCATTTTGGTTGTTTGGAAGTCATCAACTGGCCCTTTTCCTTCTGTACCTGATTGGCCTCTGCCATAATTACGTCTATTACCTTTCTGGGAGCTGCTTGAGGGGCTATAGCTGGCTCCTGACCTGGTTGAAGGCATAATTATGGTTAAAAAGGCTTAAAATAGTAATTTTACGTCAAAAAACTCACTATTGGCCAAATATATGGCTTTCTGAAGAGTATTACTTATTTCCAAGTTGCCTAATTCAGAAGAAATTGACTCTAGTTGAATATTTTGATTCACAATAATAGTACTATTATGATCAGAATTAACAGTACTGGCAGGCATAATGCTGGTTACTGTTGAGGCTGTTTCAATGTTCTCTTGTCTTACCACATTGTCAGACAATAGAATTAATGAAAAAACCAATTAATTAAGTGAAAAAAGGATATTTCAAAAAAAAAATTAAAATATAAGCCTCACTTATAATATTAAAAAAATTATTTTTTTATTGATTTTTTGAATTATATGTATTTTTTATACGTTTTTAAATTTTTCAATATAAGAAAAAAGATTTAAAAAGAGTAAGAAAATATGTCACAGGTCAAATATCATGGCTTGGCCCCCAAATGTAAGGTGTGGATATGAAACTTTGATTAAAAATCAAGTACTTTTCCTGTCCTCAAAATTTGTATAAGATAAAAATCAATTAAAAATAGTAAGAAATATTATTTTTAAGAGAAAACATGCCAATTTTATTGTTCATAGCTTTATTAGTATAAAACAATAATATTATAAAGATTTATTGTTTTACCAACAATAAAAATTTCTCCAAAAATACTCTACAAGAGATATTTAAGGCTACAAAAGAAATTTCTTCAAGAGCAATTTCAATTGTAATTAATTGAGCAAAGAACTGCAAGAAATTAATTAAAGAACAAAGTCTTCAAAAAAAATATTGAAGAGAAAACATTCCCAAAAGTGACCAGAGTGAATTTGGGAACAAAGTGAAAACGTTTATAGTGATGAAAGATGCTTTAATTCACTTTTGGGGTGGTTCAGGGATAAAAATGATTATACAAGTTACAAACAATGATTATAATGAGTTTTTCAGGTGGTTAAAAGGTTTAAAATGATTTAAAAAAGGTGGTTGGGATCTTTTATTGATTGGTTTAACAGTGTTTAAACTAATTATAAAAGGAAAAGATTCTAACATGAAGAGAAAAGTGGGGCAAAGAAGACATTCTTTTATAGCCATCAATTTTCTTACTCCAAAAGTGAAATTTCCTCTTGTCAGTTGTGAAAAACAGTCTGACAACAGAAAACCCAATTATGGCATCATTGAACCCTGGTTTAGACCAAAAAAGGGCTGGTTTAAGCCATTTTTAGCCATTTTAGACCCTTAAATCAGCCATTACTATAGCAATACCTGGTCTAGAGCCTTCAAACCACGTCAGGATGTGTGTAAGAGACGTACAAACCAGCTGAAGCTGTTTTTACTATGATTGTTTTATTTTAAGGGTAGTTTTACCCTCTTTAGAAAAGCTAAAACTACCCCAGTTGGTATCAAAACCTCATCATCAATTGAGTTCACAGACCCTGTGACTCAATTCCAGGCCAAAAGTGATGAACTTTTGCGTGAATTTTGACACCACACGCCTGTCAGCAAGGAATTTGGGGGTCTATCTCCCCCTTAGAGCTGGAGTTCCTTTTCCCCCCCAAATTTAATCTTTTCAATTTTTTTTTTCCTTTAATTCCTCATCATGTATTCTACTTATAATTTACATATGTAATTCAATTGAGTTGTACAGTTCAATACAGTAATAATTGATACCTCATATGTAAATCAAAGTTCACTTATGTAATACACGCGCACATTTTGACATTTCAATTGAATTCAATTGAAAATACTTTAATTCCTCATAACTTCTAAAATATACACAACACCTCAATTTTAACACAAACTTTGGTGATTAACACTACATTTGATGTGAATTAAATTAAAGTTTTGAGGATTTTCAATTTTCATACAGAAAATACTAAAAACTTAATTTAAGCTTATTTAGAGTTGAGTTACAAAATTTTCACTCAGAGGTGACCCCACCTGATTTTTTATGAGGAATCAAATGGTGAAGTAATTTTCTATGTTTATTTATTGGATAAAAAGTTATATTAACTTTATTCAACTTTTTTCCAAATTTATTTATTTTTTTACAATTTTGTTAAAAATTCATTTTTACTTAATTTTTTCAAGTATAAATGTAATTTTATTTTTAAATTGTAATTAAATTTTTGAATTGTGAATATAATTTTATATTTATATTTTGATTTTCAGTTTAATAATATAAATAAATTTATTTTATTTATATTTATATGTTAATTTTGTATTTGTGGTCTTTTGGGTATATGAAATTACCTCTAAGGCTCACAATCTACTTCCTTTCCTTCTTATGTTTTCTTGTATTTTGTTGGTATTAGAACTCTTATTTCTTCTTCTGCCTCATCTTCCTCATGGTGGGAACCTGGTATCTTCTTTTTAAAGGGTTTTTGTGTTTCAGTTTTATCCTCTTGCTGGGTTTGGCTTTGACTTTCCTGTCTTGCAGCTCTTTGCCTTGTCTGTCTAAGCCCAACATTTATTTGAAGATTTTCATTTGCTTGTGATATTTGAGGAGGTTTCCAGTTTCCCCACTCTTCTATTTGAGCTATAGCAGTTGCCTTCTCACCTTTGCTTTCCTCAATTACTGTTGTTTCTTGCTTTTTTGGGGGTGAATTTGATTGTTCCATCATTTTCTTTGTAAAATCCTCCTGCTCTTTGGAAAAATGTCTGACTAATTCTTTTGCATATTTAGGGCCTTCTGTGGGTACTCTTTGAAAATTTGGAAAAAGATATGTTCCTCCACACTTCAATACAATTCTTTTCTCCAAGTCTTCTGTGAGGTGATTACTTCTTATTGCAAAATGTCCTTCTTCTAAGCAGTAATAACACTTCAGTAGCTTTCTTGGAGCCATTTGTGCTGGAACATATGGTTGATAACCAGAAGATATGGGTGGTAAAGGATATCTTGGCCTGAGTGGCTATGAGTTTTGCGTAACTTTCCAATCTTGATTATTGCCTGCTTGTGTTTTATTTGGAGATTCAACTACTTATGAAAGGTATTTGAGCTGATTCAATACTTCCTTGACTGATTCCTTTGCAGTATCCTTTGATTGATGCCCTTGCGGCTGAGGATTTCAAATTCTTTGGGTAAGATCTTTCATTTGCTTTAAGACTTCTTCCCAGCTTTGCTCTTCAAACCTAGCTTTCTTCTCTTGTGACTTTGGTTGTGAAAATTCCTTCTGTTGAATTCAGACTTTGGCTTCTAAATCTTGTACAATATATAACTTTAATATTTCCAATCTTGGAATGATATAACCACCATCCAAAGCTTGCACCATGGCCTTATATTTAATCATTTCTTTGTAAATAGATTCTTGAACACTTGAGGAAAGACTTGCCAAAATCTCTTCATTGTGATTGATATCTCCTTGTATATATTGATACCTTCTGAGATAATTAATAATGGATTCATATTCACCAATGAGCTATTTATATTGAGTCATATTTCTAATTCCTCCTTTTTGTTGAATCTTTGTAAATAATTGAGTAATTGAGGACAGCTTGTATCTTCTTTCAGGTGACACTGTTCCCTATTTCCTCTTCATATCCAATTTTAATTGCTTCCAATCACCAGTTTCATATCCAGGTATTCCTTCAATATGGTAGCTAATTTCTTGATATTTAGTCCAAAAGGATATCTGTCTTGCTATATCCCTTCCACTTGCTCCTTCAATTTCTGCTATATTTTCCACTCTTTTAATAAATCTTTCCACTTCCTTTCCATCAAACCATAAAATATAATCCTTTGGTCTGATCTTGACAATGGGTGTATTGTTTTGTGGGACTTCTTGTTGCAATGGGCTTGAAGCCTGTGAATGAATATTAACCTGCTTTGGTAGAGTATTTGGTCTTTGTGAAGTGAATGGAGTTGATGAGGCCATAGGCCTTGAAAATGGTGATGGTGACCCTTCTTGTCTAAAGATTCTTGGCATGCATGTAGTTTCTTTCACTTGGGTGTTTTCTGCGGTAAAGCTTGACTCTTTCCTTTTCCCTTCTTTTTTAAGAAGTTCAATTGATTCTTGTTGCATTTCCAACATTATTTGATGAAGTCTTTCTACATCAGAAATATCTTCTTGTCCTTGCATGGTCTCTTCATTTATAATTTCTTCTTTATATTCATCTGGATTGTGTGGTATCTTTGATGATGATGCTGTATCCATATTGATATATTCTTTTTTGATTTCCTGTTTTTAACTTTTCCTTTTAATTTTAAATAGTTCCTTGATTAATTTCTGAAAATAATCTGTAGCTATCTTCTGATCTTTCTTCTTGGTTCTGGGTTTACCAACTGGTATACTATAATCTATAGGTGATTCTTCTCCAGGTGGTGTTTCTCCTCTTTTTGGATAATAATAGTGAAATGATTGAGTTGAAGAACTTGATGGTGACAATGATTTAGAATTTTGTGGTTTTTCTGATTCCAGATTGACTTGATAGGCGCTTGAAATTTTTTATTGATAAAAGGCTTTTTTTTATGGACTAAATTTGAATGTTTTTTCTTTGATAATTGATGGATTATTGATGATTGAAGTTGTTGTTGGCCACTGTTGGGACACCAGATGTGGGAACTCCTTTTGGTGTGAGATGAAATAAGGCAGTACCTTGAGGGGGAAATTATTGGTAAGTCTGTTTTGAATTTCAGAATTGTCCAGTAACCATGGGTGCTAAGGTGTATTAGCTGCCCCTCTAAATAATACTGAATAGTCAGCCTACAGAGAATCACAAAATAAAATAAGATTTGTGGCTTTAACAGATAGAGAAGACTTATCAGCAGTCTCTAAATCAGACCTATCAATAACACTACAGTAAGAACTCTGATCTAAGATTTCTGATAAAATACACACTAAGATTTTTTTTCATTTTGTTTTAATAAAAGTGATGATAATATATATATATATATGTTTTGTGTTTCTGTTATTTTAATAAAACTAATAAGAATATTTTTTTTTGTTTTTTTTAATAAGAATGATAAGAATTTATTTTTTTTCATGGTTTTAGGTTGATTATAGTGATTTTTTTTGATATGAGTACTAATAATAAGACTACTGGATTTGATTCTTTTAGAATTTTTTTTAATACTGAGTTTATATCACCACTACTTTTTTTTGGCTAATAACACTAAGCTTTTGAGCAACGCTACTAAGCTTTAGCTAGAGTTATACTACAATTATTCACTAATACTAAGCTACTGAGCAAGGCTACTGAGCTTTCACTATGGTTATACTACTATTCTTCACTAATACTAAGCTACTGAGCTTTCACTATGGTTATACTACTATTCTTCACTAATACTAAGCTTATTGAGCAAGGCTACTCAGCTTTTCACTACTAAAACACTACTACTATTTTAGATATCCTGCTATTTCAGGGATGGTGGTGATCCTGGATAGTGGGAACTTCTTCCATGATGATGGGAAAAATGAGGGAGAGAGGACCTCTATTTATAGCCTTTGGGCCTCTATAGAGCTTCCCAAAACAGGGTACTTAAAAAAATCATAGTTGAGAGGTTTTAGTTAGTGAGATGTGTAGTTTTGGTGTAGCAACATGACACAGGATCCAAGTTCTGACCAATTAGATTGAGTTGTCATGTCAATTGGTAATTATAGGTATGCACCTGGAATTGATTTGAATTCTGACCAATCACATGGTGTTATTATTTTAATGAACTTTGGACGTGAATTCTAACCAATGAGATTGATTTATCACGCCAATTTGTGATTATAGGTATGTACCATGAATTGATTTGATTTCTGACCAATCAAATGATTTTCTGATAAGTCTTGAATAATTTTTGGTTTGTATTTGAAAGGATTAGTCAGCTGCTGTGCAATTGTTGTCCATTTTTGTTGTCCAGCTTATGGGTTAGGTTAAATTAATCCTTTCTTTTCTTTTCTTTTTTTTTAAAAAACATATTGTCTGTTTTCTTCCAAAAAGATTTTATTCTTCTGTTTTGATTTTGTTTTAATCTTCTTGGAACTTCCACAAACAATAATTCCGAAATTGCCTTCAATGTGGCTTGAACCAGCTACATGACCAATCCAGAGGTGAATAGCTCCTTCTTGTCAACTGAGATAGGAAGGTTTTCTTTTTTTTAGTCCAGAATTCTAAGTGTGTCCGTAGCACTACACTCCTTTTCAGCTCTCTAAAATCTTCAAAAATATCAGATATATTTAATTCTATATTTTTTTATTTTTTTATTTATTATTTTTAATTTTGCTGGTAAGCTTGAAACTGATAATAATGGTATGGAATACCACAATGTGTTTTTGAAGTAAGAACAGATTGTACCGCTGTTAAGTCATTTTTAAACATGAAGACTCCTAACAGGAATATGCTAAGATGGAAAATAGCCATACAAGAGTATAGGGGCAATATGACCATTGTTCTCATAAAGATGGGAATATTCATAAAAATGCAGATGGACTGAGCAGATGGCCATTACCAAATAATATTGATAATCCTGCTTATGCTCCAGAGGAAGCTTCCCCACAAATCCCCATAGAAGGAATCAGTGTTACAGACCTGAAAACCACTTTATTTGAGGAGGTAAGAAACACTTATACTCAGGAAAAGAATTGTAGCATTTTATTCCAATGACTGACTAAGGACTGTAAAGACAATTCTTTGATCCATGCCTTGGATGAGATATGGAAGAAATCATATGATGAAGGAAGATTCCACTTTTTGGATGGTATAATTTACCAACAAAATAAGCATACATGTGTCATGACAGCTGTGGAAAGGTCCTTAATCAATCTTTTACTTGAAAAAATCCATGACAGCCCTTTCTCAGGACATCTGTTAGAGGACAGAACAAGAGAAAAAGTAAAAACCTGCATATGGTGGCCAATGTGGCAGAAAGATGTTGCAGAGTATTGCAAAACCTGTGACAGATGTCAAAAGGAAAATAAATCCACTGGCAAAAGACTTGGAAATATGATTAAGATCCAAGAACCCAGTAAACCTTGGGAAATGGTCCGTATGGATTGGTTAACTGGCCTGCCACCAGGGGCTGACAGAAGTTATAATTCTTGCCTAGTAATTGTTGACAGATTTACTAAAACTCCAATCTTTCTACCATGTCACAAGGATGATACAGCCATGGATACAGCTCTTCTGATATGGAATAGCATAGTATCATGGACTGGCATATTCACAAACATCATTAGTGACAGAGATCCCAAATTCATGTCAGCACTATGGACAAATCTTCACCAACTATTTGGGACAAAATTATCCTTCTCTACAGCCTACCACCCACAAACTGATGGTTTAGCTGAAAGGATGACCCAGACCTTAGAAGATATGGTAAGAAGAACTTGTGCACATGGCCTTTAATTTGAGGATTATGATGGATTTACCCATGATTGGTGTACTCCTTTACCAGCACTAGAATTGGCATATAAGACATCTATTCATTCTGCTACCAATCAAACTCCTGCTATTCTGGAAAAAGGACGGAATACCAAATTACCTCAAGATTCCTTGAGGAAAGATTTGGTTGAGATACACCCTACAGCTGCTAGCTTCTGAGGAATGCTAGAAAAAACTAGAAAGCATGCAATAGGGTGCATGGAAGACTCTTTTGCATATGCCAAAGACAAATGGGACAAGTCAAATGCCACTCCAGATTTCAAAGTGGGAGATTTAGTACTTGTATCCACCACTAACTTCAATAACCTCAAAGGATGTAAAATGCTCAAATATTCCTTTGAAGGACCTTTTATTATTAAAGCCCTCCATGGAGAAAATGCTGTTGAAGTAGAACTATCTGAAGAACTTAGAAATAAGCATGCCACTTTTCCAGTGAGCTTGATAAAGCCATATAAATCTAGTGATGCTGAGAAATTTCCTTTGAGGAATAAAGCTCCCCAAGTTATACCTCCTATTGAATCATCTGGCATTAAGAAAATTACCCAATTTCTCAAAGAAAGAAAGTTGAGAACCAATAAAGTAAGGGAATACCTTGTTAGGTACAGTGACCCAACTTGTGAAGATGAATGGTTAGCAGAAAAGGGAATACCTGAAGATACTAAGCTTCTCAGAAGGTTCAGGCACACTAGAGATAACAATATTACAAAATAATAATCTTTTTCAGGGGGAGGGAATGTGAGTCTTAGAGGTATTTTCATATACCCAAAAGACCACAAATAACAAAATAAGATATAAATATGAATAAAATAGATTTAGTTATATTACCAAAATAAAAATTCAAATATAAATACAAATATATATATAAAAATTAAAATTCAATTATAACTCAAAATAAAAATTAAATTAAATTTTGAAATTGTGAAAATGCATTTTTACTTGAAAAAATTAAGTAAAAATGAATTTTTAATAAAATCAATGAAATTAAAATATTTTTGGTAAAAAGTTACATAAAATATATTCTAACTTTCTATTCAAGAAATAAAATCAAGAAAATTACTTCACCATTGGATTCCTCATAAAAAATCAGGTGGGTTCACCTCTGGGTAAAATTTCTGTAGCTCAACTCTAAATAAGCTTAAATTAAGTTTTTAGTATTTTATGTACAAAAGTTGAGAATCCTCAAAACCATAATTTAATTCACACCACATGTGGTGTTAACCATCAACGTTTGTGTTAAAATTGAGGTGTTGTGTGTAGTTTAGAAGCTATGAGGAATGGAAGTATTTTCAATTGAAATGTCAAAATGTGTGCCTGTATTAAATAAGTGAACTGTAATTTACATATGAGGTATAAGTTATTACATTTGTGTATGGTAAAACTCAATTGAATTATATGTGTAAATTACAAGTGTATTACATGATGAGGAATTAAGGAAAAAATAAATTGGAAAGATTAATTCTGGGGAGGAAAAGGAACTCTAGCTCCAAGGGGGAGCCAGACCCCCAAAATCCTTGCTGAAAGGCATGGGATGTCAAATTCCATGCAAACGTTCATCACTTTTGACCTGGAATTGAGTCACAGGGTCTGTGACTCAATTGATGATGAGGTTTTGATACCAACCAGGGTAGTTTTAACTGCTGCCAAGAGGGTAAAACTACCCTTAAGTTAAAACCAATATTAGTAAAAACAGTTTTAGCTGGTTTCTAAGCCTCTTACACACTTTCCGATGTGTTTTGAAGGCTCTAGACCAGGTATTGCTATAGTAATGGCTGAGTTAAGGGTCCAAAATGGCTAAAACCACACCTTTTTGGTCTAAAACAGGGTTCAATCATGCCATGATTGGCTTTTCTGTTTTCAGAGTGTTTACCACAGCTGACAAGAGTAAATGTTACTTTTGGAGTAAGAAAATTGATGGCTATAAAAGAATGTCTTCTTTGCCTCACTTTTCTCTTCATGTTAGAATCTTTTCCTTTTATAATTAGTTTAAACACTGTTAAACCAATCAATAAAAACATTCAAACCACCCTTTTTAAATCATTTGAACCTTTTAACCACATGAAGTAATCATTATAATCATTTTTACCCCTTGAACCGCATTAAAAGTGAATTAAAGCATCCTTCATCACTGTTAGCTTTGTCACTTTGTTTCCAAATTCACTATGGTCACTTTTGGGTGTGTTTTCTCTTTAAATATATTTTTAAAGACTTTGTGCTTTAATTAATTGCTTGCAGTTCCTTTCTCAATGAATTCCAATTGAAGTTTCTCTTGAAGAAATTTCAATTGTAGCCTTAAATATCTCTTGTAGAGTATTTTGGATAAATTTTTATTGTTCATAAAACAATAAATCTTTATAATATTATTGTTTTATACTTATAATTCTAAAAACAATAAATTTGGCCTGTTTTCTCTTAAAAATACTATTTCATATTATTTTTAATCATTTCTGACCTTATACAAATTTTGAGGACAGGAAAAGTACTTAATTTTGAATCCAACTTTCATATCCACACCTTACATATTTAAAGTGGGTTTTTTTTGGAAATAGAACAATCTTGGCTATCTGATGGTGTAATCCATTTCCCCATATCTCATCTAGAACAAAATCTATGCAGAAAATAAGCTGTATACAGAATTTGAGAACATCATGTTCCTGAACAACAAAAATTGAACATGGCATAACTCTGCCATATTTATTTGATTTTAACCATACCAAATGAGGTACCATTGTGTCGATCCTATCCAGGGCTACACAATGAGCCAATGCTGAGCTCAATATGTTGAAACCTGATAAAGGTATATCAGTTTGAAGGTCAAAATCCCACAGTTTGGTCAATACACCTTTACTGTGGGATGTTTTCCCATAACTATGATTATGAGGTGTAAAACAGACAAGGAAGAGTTTTTATACTCCAATACCTCATAGTTCATTCAATACTGGGGTCCCATACAGGTCCTGTACAGCATTCTATGTGTCATACATGTCAGAAGAGGGCTGTGTGGCCCCAGATGAAATTTTTCATCCTGTATTGGAGAAAACTGCCCAGATGTGGTTTCAAAACCACATCTGAGCCCAATGAAGAGTATACAGGCCTTGTGAAAACCACAAGCCAGTACTCTTAGGTGAAAAAGTTTCACTTCCTCCACATGAAGTGGTCCAGAGGACCTTTTCACCCAGTTTCAGGATAAAAAGGGCTCTTTCTCTTCCCAAAGGAGGAATACACATCCTGTTCTTAAATTACTACATATGAAAACTGTCAAAAAAAGTTACACTCTTGGAAAGTAATTCAGGTATACTTTAAACCTGATTATTGTAGTTTTTATTATGGTAACCCAACTGATAAAAATGGACCCACGGCTTTCAGAAGCGCTCACCACCACTATTCTACTAATAGTAAAGCCTTTTTTGTCATTATTTTCTGTGTCACAGTCATAGTTTAGGCTTTAAATACTATCATTATCACCTCTTCATAGACTCAGCCTGACATTTGGGGTCCTGGCCGTGTTTTTTTTTTGAATTTTTTGACTATTTTTACGCAACAAGTGAGTTTTTTATTTTAAATCTGTTATTTCTGAAATTATTGTTTCTGTTTTTAGGTGTGAAAGATTGAAAAAATAATACATATCCTTTATCATTTTTCTTGAGTGGTATATAATGAAAATACCACTGTGTTTTTTCCTTATTACTATTTTTGATGTTGTTGATTACAATTTAATCACTACCAAAACTCATTTTTGGCTTTTTTTGTTATATTAAAACACTGAAAGCCATTAATCCTATTCTTTCTTAATTCAAAAGAAAACCTCTTTCATTGTAAATGACAGTATCAGAGGCATGGTTGGGCATATTGATAATTTCAATTGCCCATTACAGAACCACTTGAGATTACAATTGTTAATTACAAGTAAATCTTTGGGATACTGGTATATAAACAGTACACCAGAAATTGACAAACCAGTATTTTTGGTGTGTGATTGATAATTTCAATTACAAAACCATAATACTAGGGCATAATATAGAAATATATTGCCCAGAGGCCATTCTTAGATGTTCAAACAGCACTTTAAGAAGTCTCAACTGACATAAGCCCTCTTTTTTCCTCTTTTATTCAGTGGAAGAAAACTTCATACCACTCGAAACCCAATCACAAGGCAGTACACCAGTGATAGCTTCAGAGCCAGATGGCAAGGGAAAAGGAAAGAGGTATGGTGAAGGCCTCATTCCAGGCAAGAATTGGACACCAATTGCCACTCAGAGAAGTAGAAAAGCATGAGGGCATCAATACAATGTAAACCAACCTTGATAACCTGTACAGGGAAGATTACAGTAATTAAACCAGTTGTAACTTCTAAAGGAAAATTGCCCAAATCAGTTGAGAAAAAATTTGTACATGGCACAGTCAAAGGTGAATAACCTAAGAAAATTAAGTTGTTGACTGCTTGCAAGCACTGATATTTCACCTGCATACCTCAGGAATGTTGGAATGCCAAGGAACCAGCAGTAGGACAGAGAAGTACTGTTCAGAATCAGAAGAACTGGAAGAGGAAACCTTAGACACAGTGGTGGATGGCAAGATATTGAGGGAAATAATACACACTCTGTCATTTATCTTCCAATTCAACAGAAGCCTAAAACCAGCCAACTGGAAGTATGTGGATCAAGTTCTTCAGCTCCATCAACTCCTCAAAGATCTTTCCCAATGGAGCATGGACAACAAGATGTCTAACTTAGCATCCCCCTGGGCAGAACTTGGAGCAATTTTCCATAAAATATGTCTCAAAGAGATATCCTTCAAAGATCTTATTTTACTCACCAAAGGAGGGAATACCTTAAGGAAGTTGGAACTCCTGGAGGGGAGGGAAACAAGAATAAAGGAGAATCAAGCCACTATCCAAGCTATAAAAGAACAGCTGAACCAGACAGGGCCTACTATGATTCCTTCAGGCTCAGAAGGAGTAATCAAACCCGGCTCTCCAGGGGCTAAACACCATTCAGGCACCAGCAGATCAGTGGCCAAGAGTCACCATTATTTACAATCCCAGGTAGTTTCCAGAAGAAGACAAGGATACAAGGGAAAAAACAAGACTTCTTTCAGCCAAAGGGAGAGAGAGTCAGACACAGTCATCCAGAAGCTGTTTAAATTGGTGAAAGAAGTACACAAGAGCCAGAAATAGTTGTAAATACTTCTAGAATCAGAAGCCCTACTAATAGAAATACTAACCCCACTCAGAATGAACACAATGTTTTAACACCTGAGAGTAACTTAAACACTGATGAACTGTGTTTACAAATGTCCCAATTTGCTTAGAAAACTCAAAACAAGTTTTCAGAACTCCAATAAAGCCATGTGAGGATGGAATAATTAATAGCCTCCATGGATAAAATTGTCAAACCTCCTCAAGCAGGCCATGCTCAATTGAGCAAAGCCTCTGAAGAAAGCAAAAAAAGACTGAATAAAGTCTTTGAAGAGAAACACCACTGAAAAAGGGAAAGGGATTGTCTGGATCAAGACTTAAACAAATTGTTTAATGTCTACCAAAATGTGAAGCCCCAACCACAAGGCCGTGTTTTGGACAATCCATACTACCAAGAAGACATTAAACCAGATGCCTTGTTGGAGAATAAGGAATGTTCTTAATAAAAATACCAAGATGGAGATAACATGTCTTACTCTGAGAAGGAAGCATTAAAACAGCTTCCAGAGGCCTCAAGCCTTCCCAAATTCTCTGGAACAGGAGAATATGATCATATGGGACTCATTGATTATATTGATGTACAAAGACTACTAGATTATTGAATCAATGCTAGATTGAATACATAATTCAAAGGACATGGTAGTATCTGTTAAACAGAAATGAAAGAAATACATGGCAGAAGAAACTGGCCATGGTGGAAGAGTCATATAATCCAAAAGTAAAGTAATTGTACTTGGATATGGGAAAGGACCATGTGATTTGGAAATGACAAGTACTCTGTGGACAAAGATACATATGAGTGGTGTATTAGATGGTCTAAAAGACTTAAAGCCATGGATCCTCAAATGAATATTCAGATGAGGAATCACAAACTACTTACACAAATTCCAAGACAACTAGAGCTTTCAATAAAATGCAGATGCAACCAAAGTTACACTCTAGATGACATTGCAAACACCTTACAAGATGTAAGGAAAATAACTAACATAGGGAAATATTCCCAATATAAAAGCAGTAGTCTCAAAGAGAAACAATCTTTCAGGGTTGAATTCAAAGATAAACGTAAAGAACGAGTGGAAGAAGTGACCATGAAGAAAAAATCTTGTCACAATTGTTGGTCAACAGACCACTATGCCAATAACTGTCCAAAGGAAAATAAAAAAGGTCTATGCCATTGAAAAGGGCACAGAGGAGGAATCTCCAACAGAGGATTCTGAATCCAACTCTATGGGTGATGCCATAAGAGAACAGTCTGATGAATACCACAAACCAAGGGAAGAATTTGTAGTGGAGTACCAAGAGGAGACACAACTAGAAATTCACGATATACAGTTAGAAGCAGTAATGCCACAAGATACTGCAAACAAAAACTTGGGTAAACACACACAAGATGCACAAACATTCCTAGTTACACCAACTAAAGGAATGGCATATATACATGGGACAGCCAAAAAGATGACTGTTTTCATTGACAATTCTCAACACCCATTTATCATTGACAGTGGGGCACACTTCTCAATCATGGCCAAAGATTATCTGGACAACCACTTCCCAAATTGGGAGAAGCAACTCTTGCCAACCAAGGCAAAGAATTCCAAAAGTGCATTAGAAAAAATGACATCCATTGGGACAATTACAAAATAGATAATTATACCACATAGGAAAGGTAACATCAGACTCAACCCAGAGTTTTTTTTGCTTGAAGATTCCCACATCCAAGGACTCTTACTGGGAACAGACTACCAGAGGATGTATGGCATTGATATTTACAATAGTCAAAACAGGCATATTACAATAGTTACAAACAAGGAAAAGAAATTTTCACTTGATATATAACAAATGTCCACCCATGACCCCCTAGAAAAATTACTGAATGAATTCAGAGAGGGCCAATTAAGGACCAACCTCACCAGTAAACAGAAACTTAGTTTACCAAAAAATGCTGAGGAGAAATAGACCATCATTTTCCATTGGTGAAGAAGCTTTAGGAAAAATCAGAGTCCATGATATAGAATCATATCTAGATGTGGAAAGACCTTATCCACCCATTCTGAAAAGACCTCCATACCCAGAAATCCTGGAAACTAGGAAAAAAATCATAAAAACATCAATAAAATCCTTGAAATGGATTTTATCAGGAAGATAGGACATAATGAAATTGTGGAAGACACCAATCCTGTCCTTATCACCTGGAATGATGGAAAATATAGGTTGTGTGGGGATTTCAGAGCGCTCAATAACTACAAAAAAGCTGATAGGTACCCTATACCAAGGATACCTCATGCCCTAGACAAGCTGGAAAAAGCCAAATATATAACCAAGATGTATTGTATGAAAGGATTTCATCAGAATGGAGTTAAACCAAACTCCATGAAGATACTCAGAATTATATGCCATATGGGTAGATATGAGTATACCAGGATGCCATTTGGCATCAAAAATGCACCAGCCCACTTCCAAAGGATGATGGACATAATATTTCAAGAAGAAATATTGGAAGGCTGGATGGTAATATATATTGATGACATCATTATATACTCAGAGATATGGGAAGATAATGTGCAGTACATAGAGAGAGTACTTAGCAAATGCACACCCATCAATCTGAAAATTTCACTTAAGAAGTAAACATTTGGCCAAAAAGAATTACTGGCACTAGGAAATAAAGTCTCAGGCTTTAGTCTGGCCATAGACCATAATAGGGTAGACATAGTACTGAAAAAACAAGTACCAAAGACCATCAAAGAGATGAAATATTTCCTCGTGTTTGCTAGCTGATACAGAAAACACATAAAAATCTTTGCCCACATAACTAGTAGATTATAAAAGGTATGTTGAAAATATGTAGGTTTTGAAATTACCAAGAAAGGAGGGATGCATATGAGAGGATGAAATATGAACTCACCAATGCACCTGTTCTGATACTCCCTGAATTTGAATTACCATTCAGTTTTTATAAAGATGCAGGTTGCATCCAAGGATTGGGAGCTTCCCTGCACCAAAGACATATTGTGGATGGTGCAGCAAGGGAAGGGGTAATATGCTATATCTCCAGGCAGCTTAAAAATTCAGAAGCTAGGTATGGAGAAACCCAGACTGAATGATTATGCCTAGTCTGGGCCCTACAGAAGCTCTATTATTATCTTCAGGGTGCAGTCTTTGAAGTCTACACAGACTGCACAGCACTCTAGTCTTTACTTAACATGAAGACTACTAATAGACACATGTTCAGGTGGAAAATAGCCATCCAATAGTATAGAGGCAATATGACCATCATATACACATAATCCAAAAGCCACACCAATGCAGATGCTCTCAGTAGAGGGCCACTGGATAATGTCAAGAGAAACCAAGCTTATGAACCTGGAGTAGCAGCCAAGATTCATATCCATTTCATGGAAATAGACAGGAGGAAATACTTTAGATTTTCTGAATGGGCACCAGAAAGTGGTACTCCACAGAGTGAAGACACTGAATGTGAGCCTTGAGGTATATTTTACATACCCAAATAGGCCACAATTATCTTAAAAAGAAATTTTGAATTATGCACAACTCATAAGTCATGCATATATGCAAAATTCATCATTTTAAATTTCAGAAAAGATGAATAACTTTTTATTGAGTAAGTAAATCCATTGATTTAAGAACAGATTTGGATTCTACACGAAAATTCACTTAGGGTAGCCCCATAGAGTGAATAAGCTCAATTTAAGTATTTGAGGTGGTAAAATGGAAAATACTTCAATACCACATCATTAATACCACATAAAAGATCCGTGAAAATTTTTGTTTTTCTTGATTTTAAGCCAAAATAATGGGAAAGTGAGAAATCCCATGTTACATATACACTAAAAATAGTGTTATGCATGTTTTGAGCACTTAATATCATGGTATTCTTACATGGACTTTTGGTACACCCATAGTGGATATCTCACTTGAAGCTTAATTTTCTATTTTTACGTGAAAAATAAGTAAGGGGGACAAAAGACATCAAAGAGAGCCAGGGTACCCAACTTCTGAGGCCTCAGAGGCATGGATAGCTCCAGAGCATGGATCCATGGCTCATCTTGGCCCAATTGGTAAACTAAAACTCTTTGGCAACTTGGTTACCAAGTTACACCTACTGTAATCATAAGAAAATAGCAAATAACCTGCTATTTTGACGTGCCAAGGAGGTAATGAGCTACTTAGACTCCTGTAACCACGTCAATTCTTGATGACTTTCCATGACTAGACCCTAAAAGAGTAATTAAAACCCTTTTGGGACATACATTCATTGATTTACCTCATAGCAACCAGCAAAATACTGCTATTTGCAATTCTACGTAGAAATGAGGTAAAAACTTCAAAAATTCATTAAAAATACAATTCTTAATGAATCTTTCTGAAACTTTCAGGACTAATAGAGAACTGTATTATCTATGGTACAACCAAAAAGAATTATGGTTTTACTAGTAAAATTAAAGGTTTTACTTACAGTCCATTTTTGACCATTCTACGTGAAACACTGAATCTTCAAAAATTCACAGTAATTACAACCTGTGATGAAATTGGCAATAACATTGATAACTTTGAGAAATCAATGATTATTTTAGATCAAAAGAAGATTTACAGATGTTACTACTTTTATTCTTAACCATATTGGGGTTGGTAGTCACGTAAAAGCATCAATTAAGTAATTATGATAATCTTACGTGACAACTGATGATGCAATGAATAATCCAAAAGGGTTTATTGTTTTCTCACTCACTAGTTTTTCATTTTGCTCCATGGCACGCCTCTGTGAGCTGTTGTTGACTTAAAAGAGGCCTCCTCTTGCTGTTTTTTCCAAGAATCATCTTATCAATTTATTAAATCATTATTACCAACAAGTAAGTATTAGTTACAGCTATTCTTAAGTGTTTTAAATCTTTCAGAATCAAGCAGAAAGACGTGAAATCATAGAATCCAACTATATATTGTTGTAATACTGTTATAAATCCTTTTGATCCCTTAAATCCACAATTCCACGTCAAATTTCTCTACTTTTATCTATCAATAAGTTTTTTGGAGTATTAGTGAGTCATTTATCTTTAATTCTTAAAGTTTTTCTCTTGTAATAGTTTTCTTCAAGAATTATCTTTATAATTATTCTTGTAAAAGATAATTATATATTAAAATAATTTTATTATTTTAATAAAAGAAGTTTTTATTATTAAATTCTTCTTGTAATTGATTCTTGTAGACAATTACTGCTCACTGTTATAATCACTAGTAGTGTATATCAAGTGAAAGAAATAATTTTATAATTATTTAATTGTGGTTATAATAATTTTTATTATTATATTTCATAAGAACAGACATAGTACTGTTGATTAATAGTAATATTATCATCAGTTTCATAGTCAAATCTTACACTACATCAGAGGGAACAGAAACTCCGATATTGGGAATACGTTCCTCAGAACTAAATAATGAGCCCTTCAGTGCAGTGATGAATAATTATGCCAAAAACAAACAGTGTGGCATATTGATACAACTCCTTCAACAGAAATACAGGAGCCCAGAACTGGAATCCCAGTAAGGGGAACCATGGTTGAGGGACTATAAGGATAACAGGTTTTTCCTTATAGATGGATTACCCTATCACAAAGAGAAGCATACAAGACCCCTCAGAGTGATAGACAGGGACCACATATCCCTGATCCTGCAAGAATGTCATGATTTTCCCTATATGGGACACTTGGGTGAAGAAAGTACCAGAGAGAGGGTAGAAAGAACAGCTTGGTGTCTCAAATGAGAAAAAGAGTTGAGTGAATATATCAACACTTGTAAAAGATGCCAAAAGGCAAAAAGAAAGCAAGCAAAGAAATATGGGCTACTTCAACACATAGATGAATACAAAACCCCATGGGAAACCATCAACATGGACTGGGTCCCAGGACAAGTCCCAAGAGGCAAAGAAAACTTCAATGCCTTCCTGGTCATAGTTGAGAGGTATAGTAAAAGTGTCAGGTGCCTACCAGATCACAAGGAGGACACAACTATGGATAAAGGCTTGCTAATCTGGAATAGCATCATATCCACATGTGGAGTCCCAAAAATCATAATCAGTGATAGGGACCCAAAATTCACACCAGAATTCTGGACCAACCTCTATGACATGCTTTGAACAAAACTTGCATTTCCTACAGCTTAAAATCCACAGACAAATGGTTTGGCTGAAAGAATGATCCAAACAATGGAGGACATCATCAGAAGATACTCTGCATATGGTATGAAATATCAGGACAATGAAGGGTACACCCATGACTGGGTCTCACTCCTTCCAGCAATCCAACTGGCTTACAACACCAGCCAGCACTCTACCACAGGGAAATCACCCTCACTGGTAGAAAAAGGGTGGAACCTCCTATTACCTGTGCATCACTTGAAGAAGAATCTTCTGACTATCCACCCTATAGCTGGAGACTTCGGTGAGATGTGGATGCGATAATCTAATACAGCTTCCGGGTGCATAGCTGAGGCCAAAGAGTACAACAAACAGAGGTATGTGTCACAACTACGTGGCATCACCCCCCAATGGGTGCTTTTGGCAATTACAGCCTGACCTCATTTTATGGCCAATTGGCCATGTCATCATTTTTATGGCCAATTGGTCCATATTGGTGTTTTAAGGCCTTTGGGCCAGACCACCTTTCACTGGCCATATCCTGCATAACTGGCCCCTTTGGCCAATCCTCCACCTCACCAACCCCCAGGCCAATTCCTTTGTTTTGGGCCTGGGGGGTCCATCTGGACTTCCAGGGTCCTTTATCCCCTCTAGCCACTACCAGGGCCCTTGGGCCCACCCCTTATATTATGGGGTGTTTGGGCCATTTAGCCCCCTACAGCCTCTATGGTCCATTGGCCATAATCCGCGGCACACAGTCTGTGGGACCCTTTGGCCCCTTGAGGCCAAAGGGGGGAAAGGGGGCCAACCACCTACCTTCAAGGCCAGGTGGGAATCAAACCACAAGTGGGCCCAGCTGAGCCAAATTTGGCCCCCAATCTCATCAATCCCACAAATGGACAAGAACCATGTATTAGCCACTTTCAACCCCTGGCCTCTGAAAATCACCAGAGGCCACCAAATAAATCTCAGAAAGGTTTCCCCTTCATTCAGGGGAAAGAATTCTATTCACCAATGTACTCTGTACCATGGATTCAGGAATGGTGCATATATGGTATAATATACCATTATGCACCAATTTTTCTCAGCAATCCAATGGTGATTTTTCAGGACCAAATTACTTCATTCCAGCTCCAGGCCTCAAATACATAACCCATCTTGAAGGAAGACTTCTCAGCCATTCAGTCTTGAAATCCCTGGCGGCTACCAGAAGACCATTTGAGGACCCCAACCACCTGGCCCTGCAGGAGTTGGGTTGTAATTTTCTCTTGGATTCTTCCAAGGGCAATCTCAAGAGGTTATCAAGCATTCAATCAGCTGTCAAGGAATCAAGTAATTCAGTATCCCTTGGACAACTCAATTGGTCCATACAGGTTGTATTCAAGCAAGCTGTATGGCCTTGGCCCTTTTGGGCCAATTCATATTCCACTGTGGGAATTCCATCACACAGCTCAATTATCAAGATGGCCAGATCTTTATTGACTCAAAAGGTTCAATACAGCCGGGGATTAACCCTCCATGTGAACCTTTGAGATATGAGCACATACCCAAAAAGGTCAAAATATTTGAAATAATTACCTTAAAACTACAAAAATGCCATAAATTGGCATAAAACTTTGTTTAGCTTAAACCCAATTAATAAGAATGTGAAATACGCTATACCATTGGATTTTCTATGGTAAAATACACATATACCATTTTTATTGCATATCTGTAAAGTCAATATTTAATGAGTTATAAGTAATTATACCTTATAGAAAACATAAATCCTTAATTATTTCAAATACCAATGCAACAACATGTGAAATAAGTGGTACCATTGGATTCTACATGAAATTCCACACATAAAACAATTAAAAAGCTAATCTCCAAAGTCAATACTTAAGGAGTTAAGCTGAATATATGCACTTTTTTGGTCAACACATATATTCAAGGATTTTAGCTAATATCTTTTGAAATATTCATGATAGAGTGATTAACCAAAAATAAAGTCATCACTTAATTACTGCAGGAATACAGAAATGAACTTTACTTCACAAGCTATAAACAAGGTTAAAACCTACAAGGGATTATTGATTAAAATCAATAGAGCTGTTGACCACTTTGTTGTAAAAGTGGTCCAAACTTAGAAAAAAGTAGACAGTTGCATTCTACTAGTTCATTCTTGAAGAATGATGTATTTCTTATTCTAATATTCAATGTATAACCCCTTGAAATCATGGTTTGAAGTTTAAAATATTAAATTTCAACAGAAAAGATGAGTTACAAGAAAAATCATCAAAAATAGAGTTTTGATGATGTAATAGAATTCTCTTGGAAGAATAATAGGATTATGCCAAGCCATTAGAATTCACTCTCTGAATTGCTGTAGCGTGTAAAGCTTAAAAGGTATTGGGGATCAAAGTTTGAGCTTAATTTGATCATTTCTGATCACTCACTATAACTTTAAATTAAGTTTAACAGTCATATGAGTGATACAATTGGTGAATACTGTTATTTTATGATTAAAACTAATAAAATCCACGAAATTTGGGGTTCTTCCAAGCCTTGACATCATCAAAACTTAGAGTTGTAGTGATAACTCTAAATAATGGCGTAATAATGAGATAAGATGGTTTGATCATGATGTAATCATTGCCAAGCCTTAAAATATTGATCAATTCCAGTGGATATGATTAGTGCACGTCTACTAGAACCTGTTGGACTCTAGGAGGAAGGAATCTAATATAAATAGAGCTCTTTTTACTCTATTTCCTCCCCAGACGCTAACAAAAACATTAAATCATTAAATAAAGAGGTAATTTCTTTATTCTTTATATATAAAGCTTTTATATTATTAAAGACAAAAGATAATCTTATAATAATCTTCATCTTTGACGTGATTATTACAATTATTTAATTTTTATTGTTTAAATTTCTCTTAAAAACCTCAATTCCAAGTAAAACCAAGAAAATTTGTAATTTCTCTTAAATTTTATTGTAACTACAATTTAAATAAGTTGTATTTAAATTTCTAGGCATAAAATTATTCAAAATTATTATATTAAGTATTAAAAGTAGTTTATTCCTCTTATTATAATAATTTTCTCTCTATTATTACTTTTAATAATTCCATAATTGATGTAAATAGTATTTATATTAATTTATAACTTTAATATTGGTAATATTATTGTTACTAATTGTTTTCTATTAATAAAAAACAATTTTTTACGCCTTTATTATTTGTTGGTAACAATAATAAAGTGCTTATAAATATATTAATTATCTTATATTAATATATTTATTTTCTATATATTATTTTTTATAATATAAATTATATTATTATATTTATTTAATAGGATAATTATTTTACAACATAATTATAATAATTCTTCTTATCTTAATTATTTCATTTATAAGGACATTCAGAGTACAATAAGTAAAATATTAGTAATTTTTACTTATTGTTTCATAGTCAAACCTTACATTTGGGGGCCTAGCCATGATATTTACTCTAAAAAGACCTTTAAAAAGATTCTAATTGGGTTTATCCAATAATAAATTTTAATTATAATCATAAAATTATATCATAATTTTATACTTTATTCATTTTAAAAGCTATTGAGGCATTTGGAAAGCAATTTTACTGTCTTACACGTGGTTTTTCACATCCTTAGAATTTCAAAAACTTCCTTTGAGTGACTCTAGTGATTAAAAAAGATATTTTATAAATTAAAAAAAAATTATATTAAAAATTAAGTTTGAAAAGAATCATATTCATTTTTATTTTATTCTTTAAAAATAAAAACATAAAAAATAATAAGAAATAATAAAAACCAATAAAAAAAGTTATTTTATTCATTTTAATTTCATTTCTTTAATTATTTTAACTTTTTAAAAGATATAAAAGCAATTTTTACATGGAGAATTGCCATATCTTACCAAAAATAACACTTCTTATATAAAATAATTATATTTATTTGTATTTTTTAGTGTTTGAAGACAATCCAACAGAGGACAACCAAGCCACTGTTGAATGATTGGTGGAAGTAACTTGCCCAAGTTCTCCAACAGCAATTTTCACTAAGAAAGAGGAAGCTAAGAAATTAGAATTTCCAGGACCCACCATTCAGGACTCTGAAGGTAAGTACCCCATTTATAAATTTCCATAAGAATTCCTGTTCTGAAATCCTCTTATTTTCTTATTTTTCTTAAATAATGACTACCAGAAGAGGCTCCCAATACTCCATCCAATCAGATGGGGCTGGACTCAGAGGTAGAATTGATTCCTCAAAAGGGAAAAGGAAGGGCAATATCACCAGAAGAACAGAATCCACACAAGGAAGTGCCTTATCCCAAAGGCAAGTCCCAGAAATGCCCATGATATCTGAGCCAGAGTTAGAACTAAGTATGAGTAACTCAAACAGGTACAAAACACATCCAGAGGGCTCAGATAGACATCTACATGAGCCAGTACAAATAGTACTACATGGTGTACAAGGACAAAGATTGGGAAATGTTGCCCCAAATACACCAAGGAGTGATGAACTCCTGGCAAATCCTCAAAAGGTTCCTCATGGAGGAGAAAATAGTGAAATACTCCAATGGATGGAATCCACTATCATCCAAGCCTCAGGTCAAGAAGATCAAGGAGTACCATGCCAAAAAGAAAGAGGCAAGCAAGGAAGAAGCCCCAGTAGCTTCTACCAGCAAGCCTCAAGTCAACCAACCTTCCCAAGAAGGGAGGGAGAACAAGAAAAAGAATTGGAGGAAACCATATTCCCCAAGCTGCAGGATCCCAAAGATCCAAAAAGATGCCATGGACAATGTCTTCAACATGGCCAGAACCTTGATGGAATTCAAAGACAAAGAGGAGCAAATAATGAGACAACCCCATTTCCCAAAGAAAAAACCTTGTCTCCTGATGTTGTAAATACTTTAACAGAGCTTAAAAATAGTATTTTACCTCTTAAAGACATTAAAAATAGTTTATTATCTTTCCAAGAAATAAATAATAGCTTATCATCTTTAACGAAACTTGTTGTACAAAATAAAAAAGAAATTGATAACATAAAATTTATGATTGAAAATAATAAACCAAAAGTATTGATTGATAATACTCAGAAATTAATACAAGGACAACAAGAGTTGTACAAATACATAAGTGATATCAAAGAAAAAACTTTGACAATCAATTATGATGTGAGTATTGATAATCTTACAGAAAAAACTAAATAAATTAAGCATTTCTGTAGAAAAATTTGAAGAAAAGACTTCATCACACCAAAAATTACTTTTGGACCATGTGGAAAAGAGTGATGAAGCAAGAATGCATCTGAAAGATGACATTCAAAGTGAAATAAGGCTTATCACTGATAAAATGGATAAAATTAATGAGGCTAAATCAAATATGCCAAAGTTATCAACACCATTTTCTCACATAAGAAGCCCTGTTAAACCAAAAGAGGAATTAACAAATCCATTCATAACAGACTTAAGTCACCAAGACAATAACCAAGTCTTAATGAAGGAAGCACCTCAATTAAAAGAATGCCCAACATTCACAGGAGAAGGTGAATATGACCACATGTCATTTATCAAAACAATTGACATGCTACAAGAAGATTATGCCATACCAGATGAATTGATCACTGCAAGATTACATTCATTGTTTGAAAAATCTGCAAAAAGATGGTATTATGGCATAAGGCAAACAATTGGCAAAAATACCTGGTCTTGGTGGAAACAAGAAATAATCACCAAGTGGGCTAATGATTCCTGGAGGTACAAGATAGAAAATGAATTTGAAAATTCTTTCTTTGACCCAGACAAAGACAAACCTTTAACTTGGTTCTTAAAACAAGCTGAAAGACTCAATGCATTGTACCTAGAAATGTCACAAAAAATGGTGCACATAAAAATACTTAAGAAATGTGGAGGAGAGCTATAGCATGCCCTAAGAAGAAAGTACATAGAACCATGCTCCACAGAAGAGTATATCAATGCACTAGAAGACATAGTGACAAGAACAAAAACTGGCAGAACTTGGAAGACATTGGACATTAAAATCCCAAATAAACCATTTATCAAAAAAGATAAATCAAAACAGGCTTTCAAGCCCAATACACCCAACAACAATGAGCAAAGAAAATGCCACAAATCTGGAGTTATTGGAAACTTAGCCAATAATTGCCTCAAAAAGGCAAATATTAATGAAATTGTGGAAACAGAAAGCCACAATGACAAAGAGGAGGAATCTGACTCTGAAAAAGAAACAGAAGAGTCAGAAAGCTCTGAAAGTGATGAAATTAATATAATTAATACACAAATTAATAATATTCATATAATATATGAAGTACTGGATGTTAACTCAAACTTACCCCAAGGTGGGACATCTGACACAAACCTGACAAATATACAAGATGCCAAAATTTACAGAACTAAACCTGCAAAAGGAATGGGATATGCAGCTGGAAAATCAAGTATAAGTATTGTTATGATTGATAACCAAGAAGGAAAAGTGAACTTGTATACAGGAGCATATTGCACCTGTGTTGGTAAAAGGTATTTAAAAAACATTGTCCCAGACTGGCAAGAAAAACTTATGCAAATACAAGGTGTCAAATTTAGTAGTTCAAGTGAGAGCATGAAGCCCCTTGGAATAATTGATTTAACACTAATTTTTCCTCACCCCTAACAATGTGTCAGAATTAAAGTAGAGTTTGTAGTAATGGACAACTGTACTAGTAATCACTTCATACTTGGAAATGACTACTTATCAATTTATGGTATAGATATATCTAACCAAAAAGACAGATATGTTACCATAGGAGATAACAAAAGACAAACGTTTGGCTTCTTAAATAACAAAAAAAAATCACAGTTATTAAGAATGAAGAGAAAAGTCCAGAAAAGGACCTTTTTATTTCTGAACAACTCAAAGAGGCAGAATTCAATCAAGAATTAACAGAAAAAATGAAAGAAAAATTGATTGACCTCTTATTTAAGTACAAAAATGCCTTTGCAACTGACAAGGAGCCACTAGGTGCCATAATTGGGCATGAGGTGGATATAATTCTTAATGTGGAAAAGCCTTACCCACCCTTACTAAGGAGACCTGCTTACCCAGCTAGTCCAAGGGCTAGAGAAGCCTTGGAGGCACACATTAGAAAATTAATGGACCTTGGAGTATTAAGAAAAGTAGGACATAATTAACAGGTAGAGGTCACTAGACCTGTCATTATAACTTGGCATAATGGAAAATCAAGAATGGTAGGAGACTTCAGATCCCTGAACACCTATACCATTCCAGACAGATATCCAATACCCAGAATCCATGACACATTGACACAATTGTCACAAGCTAAGTTCCTTACAGCCATGCATGCCTCAAAGGGCTTTCATCAAAATGTCTTAACAGACAATGCCAAGAAGCTACTAAGGATAATAGTCCACTGTGGGATTTTTGAATACTTAAGATGCCATTTGGCATAAAAAATGCACCTTCCCATTATCAAAGGATGATGGCCATCATATTTCCTGAAGAATTATCAGAAGGATGGTTAATTATCTATATTGATGATATCATAGTTTGCTCAGAAACTTGGGAAAATCACCTTACAAGACTAGAAAGGGTACTACAAAAAAAGTGCAAGTGAATAAGAAGATTTCCTTGAAAAAGTGTCATTTTGCATACAGTGAACTAAAAGCACTAGGAC
Organism: Austropuccinia psidii; assembly: GCA_023105745.1. Taxonomy (NCBI): domain Eukaryota; kingdom Fungi; phylum Basidiomycota; class Pucciniomycetes; order Pucciniales; family Sphaerophragmiaceae; genus Austropuccinia; species Austropuccinia psidii. Next base: position 10,768,284 of record JALGQZ010000008.1, on the reverse strand, counting down.
ATGTTGTATCTGGACTTAGTCTAGGCAAAGACAAGAATAAAGTAGCAGCAGTACTACTTAAGCCAATTCCTCAAACCACAAAAGAAATGCAATCATTTCCAGGATTTTCTGGTTACTATAGACAGCATATAAAGGACTTTGCAAAAATTTCTAAATTCTTGTATAAGCTATGTGATCAACAAACAGTCTATGAAATGACAGAAGAAAAAGTCAAGGCATATGAAGAATTGAAAAATTCCTTAACAACTGCCCCATTTCTTCTAATGCCAGATTGGAAACTACCCTTCAATCTTTACATTGATGCTTGTGGAGAAGGACTAGGTGCTGCACTACACCAGACACAAATTATTAATGATAAACCAGTAGAAGGACCAATTTGTTTTATTTCAAGACAAATAAAGGCAACAGAAGCAAGATATGGAGCAAGCCCAATGGAATGCCTCTGCTTAATGTGGGATTTAGAAAATTACATTATTACTTGGATGGAACAGTATTTGATGTGATTACAGACTGTAATGCTGTAAAGTCTCTATTAAAATATGAAAACTCCAAATAGACATATGCTGAGATGCCAAATTGCTATCCAAGAATACAGAGGAAATATGACTATTGTTCATAAATCTGGCAATATTCATAAAAATTCAGATGGTCTTAGCAGATGGGCTCTACCAAATACCCCTGACAATCCAGCATGGGTACCACAGGAAGAGCACCATATAGAAGGAAGATGTGTTACAGACATTGGCACAGAATTCTTTAACCAAGTTAAAGAAAGCTATAAGATAGACAAGAATTGCCATATGTCAAGCCAACTTCTAATGAAAGACTGCAAAGATCCATCACTTTCATCAAAATTAGATGAAACATGGAAAAAGGCATATGATGAAGGAAGATTCCACCCCCTTGATGGAATGCTTTACCATAGAACAAAACATACATGTGTTATGGCCTTAACAGATAGAACCCTGATAAGCACTATTTTACATGAGTATCATGATAATGTTTCAGCTGGACATCTTTCAGAAGACAGAACACTAGAAAGGGTAAAAACCTGCTCTTGGTGGCCGAATTGGAAGAAAGATGTTGTAGAATACTGCCAAACCTGTGACAGATGTCAAAAAGCCAACAGAGCCACAGGAAAGAAATTTGAAATTATGATCCAAATCCAAGAACCAAAATCCCCTTGGGAAATAGTTCTCATGGATTGGGTAACCACCTCCAGGAGCAGACCAAAGCTATAATGCATGCCTAGTATTAGTTGACAGATATAGCAAAACTCCCATGTTCCTACCATGTCAAAAAGAGGACACAGCTATGGACACAGCCATAATGATATGGAATAAAGTCATCAGCCATACAGGCTTATTCCAGAATATTATAAGTGACAGCGACCCAAAATTCACTTCAGCATTATGGACAAATCTCCATAACTTGTTTGGGACAAAATTATCATTCTCAACAGCTTACCATCCTCAAACTGATGGTTTAGCAGAAAGAATGATACAAACCTTGGAGGACATTATCAGAGGATTCTGTGCTTATGGACTAGAATTCAAAGATTATTATGGTTTTACCCAGGATTGGTGTACACTAATACCAGCTCTTGAACTGCTATATAAAACATCAATCCATTCTTCCACTGGCAAAACACCAGCAATGCTAGAAAAAGGTTGGAATCCAAGACTTCCTTCTGATACCCTCAAAAAGAACTGAGTGGATATACATCCAACAGCAAGCAGTTTTAAGATAATGCTTGACAAAGCAAGACACCATGCAAACAGATGTATGCAGGATTCTTTTAAATATGCAAAGGAAAGATGGGATAAAATTCATAAACCACCTGACTTCAAAATAGGAGACTTGGTCCTAGTATCAACCCTTAATTTAAATAACATAAAAGGTCCAAAGAAATTGAAAGATCCCTTTGCAGGACCATTTATGTTAATAGCACTCCATGGACCCAATGCTGTGCAATTGGAACTGACAGGTGAATTAATGAACAAACACCCAAATTTCCCTGTAAGTCTGATAAAACCTTACAGCTCAAGTGACAAGGACCTATTTCTACTAAGAAATAAACCCCCACTTGAAATTCCCCCCTTGGAAGAATGAGAATAAAAGAAAATTGTAAAAGTCCTTAAAGAAAGAAGGACAAGAAACAAAAAAGAAAGAGAATACCTTGTAAGGTATAGAAATTCAACTCAAGAAGATGAATGGCTACTTAAGAAAGATATAACAAATGGTGATAAACTACTAAGAAGGTTCATACATGAAATAAAACCTAAAGAATAGAGAAGTTAAGCATTATTGAGCGACAAGACTAACAAATTCTATTGAAGAGGTAGGACAGTAGATGATACCCTAATTACACATATCAGATTGTGGTACAATATTTTTTGGTGGTAGGGAATGTGAAACTTTGAGATCTGACCACATACCCAAAAAGGTCACAAGAAATATTTAAAATAATTATACATTAAAAATAATTACGTTAAAACTACAAAAATGCCATAAATTGGCATAAAACTTGGTTTAACTTAAAAACCAATGAATAAACATGTGAAACAAATTACCATTGGATTCCCCATGGTAAAATACACATATACCATTTGAATGGCATATCTGTAAAGTCAATATTTAATGAGTTATAAGTAATTATACCTTATAGAAAACATAAATCCTTAATTATTTCAAATACCAATGAATCAACATGTGAGATGAATGGTACCATTGGATTCTCCATAAAAGTCCACACATAAAACAGTTAAGAAGCTAATCTCCAAAGTCAATACTTAAGGAGTTAAGCTGAATATATGCACTTTTTTGGTCAACGCATATATTCAAGGATTTAAGCTAATATCTTTTGAAATATGCATGATAGAGTGATGAACCAAAAAAAGAGTCATCACGTAATGACTGTAGGAATAAATAAATGAACTTTATTTCACAAGCTATAAACAAGGTTAAAACCTATAAGGGATTATTGATTAAAATCAATAGAGCTGTTGACCACTTTGTTGTGAAAGTGGTCCAAACTTAAAAAGAAGTAGACAGTTGCATTCTACTAGTTCATTCTTGAAGAATGATGTATTTCTTATTATAATATTCAATGTATAACCCCTTGAAATCATGGTTTGAAGTTTAAAATATTAAATTTCGACAGAAAAGATGAGTTACAAGAAAAATCATCAAAAATGGAGTTTTGATGATGTAATAAAATGCTCTTGGAAGAATAATAGGGTCATGCCAAGCTATTAGAATTCACTCTCTGAATTGCTGTAGCGTGTAAAACTTAAAGGGTCTTAAGGATCAAATTATGAGCTTAATTTGATCATTTATGATCACTCACTGTAACTTTAAATTAAGTTTAACAGTCATATGAGTGATACAATCTGTGAATACTGTTAGTTTATGATTCAAACTAATAAAATCCACGAAATTTGGGGTTCTTTCAAGCCTTGACGTCATCAAAACTTAGAGTTATAGTGATAACTTTAAATAATGGCATAATAATGAGATAAGATGGTTTGATCATGATGTAATCATCACCAAACCTTAAAATAATGATCAATTCCAGTGTATATGATCAGTGCACGTATACTAGAAGTCTGTTGGACTCTAGGAGGAAGGAATTTAATATAAATAGAGCTCTTTTTACTCTATTTCCTCCTCAGACGCTTACAAAAACATTAGATCATCAAATAAAAAGGTAATTTCTTTATTCTTTATATATAAAAATCATATATTATTAAATAACAAAGATAATCTTATAATAATCATCATCTTTGACGTGATTATTGCAATTATTTGATTGTTTTTGTTTAAGTTTCTCTTAAAAACCTCAATTCCACGTAAAACCAAGAAGATTTGTAATTTCTCTTTAATTGTATTGTAACTACAATTTAAATAAGTTGTATTTACATTTCTAGGCATAAATTTATTCAAAATTATTATATTAAGTATTAAAAGTAGGTTATTTCTCTCTATTATTACTTTTAATCATTCCATAATTAAGATAAATAGTATTTGTATTAATTTATAACTTTAATATTGTTAATATTATTGTTATTAATTGTTTTTTATTAATAAAAAACAATCTTTTACGCCTTTATTATTTGTTGGTAACAATAATAAAGTGCTTATAAATATATTAATTATCTTATATTAATATATTTATTTTATATATATTATTTTTTATAATAAAAATTATATTATTATATTTATTTAATAATATAATTATTTTACGCCATAATTATAATAATTGTTTGTTATTATAATTATTTTTATCTTAATTATTCCATCTATAAGGACATTCATAGTACAATAAGTGAAATATTAGTAATTTTTACTTATTGTTTCATAGTCAAACCTTACACTCCAGGATCAGTCTTTCAGCTTTTCACATTCACTGGCCACCTTTTCTTCCCTGGGGATTTTCTCCCCAGTTGATTGATATATTGTATTTTCTATTGTCATTCTTTTCTTTTCTTTTATTAAAGTAAATACTGATAATTTTAAGTCAGTTCTTTGCAACTTTTCTTCTTTTCCTGTGAGTGGATATTGGTGGACATATCCTTTACTAATTCCCCTGTTCTTTCTGGAAGGTTGAAAAAGTTAATTGAAGATTCATTTGGTTGGCTCTTTGGCTTTTGGATTTCTTATTATATCTGCCATTGGCTTCCTTTTCTTTCATTTTTTTGGCACACTTTTCTTTACTCTTTTTCTTCTTTAAGGAAATATATTCCTTCTTATTTCTTTCTTACTTTGGAGCCCACCAAGTGAGTTCATGATTCCTGAGTGCCAGGCCATACTTGCTTCCATAAGAGCCCCTGTGACATTATATCAATTAACTCATAATATCTTTTCATTCTGTTCATTCCTTCTCTATAATTTCATTCACTCATTCCATTGGAATTATGACTCTTTGATGCTTATGAGCTTTATGATTTATTTTCATTTATTAATTTTCTCTTATTCATTCTTCATTCTTGAAAATTGAAAGCTGACACAATTTTTATTTGTGTTTTCTCTTGTAAATTTTATATCAAATCATCAATTTCATTTCATTCATAATTCAGGTGTGATCTTAAAATTCATTTTATTTTAAAATTTCTCATCAAAATATTAAGACACATTATTCACATAAAGATTCATATTTGATTCATTCTTCAAGAATTCTGATTCTTTCAAGAAGAACTCACTTGTTTTTGATGTGATTGACTGATTTGACATAATTGATATTGACTTCAAGAAACCTGATTGACCTGAAGCTTTCATTGATTTTGCTTATTTTTCACATCAAGAATTTTTGACATAAAATTGATTTGCCTCAAGAATTAATTTAATTGATTGATCAATTTTTCAAAATTTTGATTTTGATGGATTTGACATATTTATTTATTTACTTGAAGAATTCATTTTGACATTGATTGACTGATTAACTCAACAGTTTATTTTGATTAATTGATTTTTCTTCAAGACATTGATTCTGATTTTTGATTTTGACTTAAAGTTTCCCAGTTGATTTGCCTCAAGCTTTTCATATTCAATTTTGATTTTATCCATTTATTTCAATTCTTATTCCAGAATCATGCCCATTCAAAATTCACCTCCTGAAAGACAGACCAGATCTCAGTCTAGAGCTCAAGCTGTTCTCACTCCAACTCCAAGAGCTCCTCTTGACGGCACCCCAGCAGTTCCTCAACTGAGGGCCCAATTAGACAGAAGACCCATTACAAAAAGAGAGGCACCATCCAGGAAGGAAGGAAGAGATCCCAGAAGATCAATTTCACTTTCAGGAGTAGTTGGCAGATTTCCAGGAGTTGCAAGGACCACTTTCAAGGGTCCTGGTGAAGATGGTGAAGAGGAGGAGAATTCTGTGGAAGAGGAAGAGTGTGATGGTACTTAAGATGTTCCTGCTCCTGTGGGGGCATCCCAAGGTACTGGAGGACCAAATATATCCCAGTATAATCAGCCTGTCTCTCATCAGTCTGAACCTTCATTATTTGCCATAATGCAGCAGATGACTCAAATTTTTGCCAATCTTCAAGAAGCTTCATCTTCTGATTCATCAAGAGCACTAGCCTTCATGTCAGCTGGAGTCTATGTTGAAGCAGTAATTAGGCTATTTACAACTAGAACTATGACTTTGACACGTGGAAAGAATTTTAAAATAAGAGATTTAATTTCATATAATGGTTTACAATATAATAACAGGGTTCTACTATTGAAGAATAGTGTTGGTGAGCGCTATTAAGAACCCTGGGTGCAGTCTTACCAGTTGGATTACTATAATAAGAGCTACAATAATTCAAATTATGATTATACCCTGATTATTACCCAAGAGTAAAGCTGTTTTTGACAGTTTACTACATAGGATATTCAAGAGCAGGATGAGGAGACGATTCTGGCTGTGAAAAGCCTCCTTTTTATCCTGAAATGGGGTGGAAAGGGTGCTAGACCTTTCCATGTAGAGGAATTGAAGATTTTTCACTTTCTAGTACTGTCTTGTGGTTTTTAAACAGCTTGTACAACCTGTATTAGGCTCAGATGTGGTTTTGAAACCACATCTGGGCAGTTTTCACCAATACAGGGCGAAAATTTTCATCTGGGGACCTCATAGCCTGATTCTGACGTGTATGACGCGTAGAATGCTGTACAGAAGCTGTATGGGACCCCAGTATTGACTGAAATATGAGGTATTGAAGTAAAAACAAGCTTCTTTGTCTATTGGACACCTCATATTCATGGTTATGGGATATTATCCCATGGTAAGGCTGTATTGGTCAGAGTGTGACATTTTGACCTTAAAACAGCTATACCTTTGTCAGTTCTTGGGATATCAACCTCAAAACTGAACCAGTGTGTAGCCCTTTATGTGTTCTACACAATGGTACCTTATTTGATATGGTTATCATTAAATATGGCAAAGTTATGCCATGTACAGGATTTTTGTACATATGCGTGTTTTTAGGCAAAAAGCTGTATTGTGCTTGTTTTCCCCATAGCTTCTGCTGTAGTTGAGATATGGGGAAGTGAATGACACCATCAGATAGCCCTGATTGTGCTCTTTTCAAAAAGACCCCACTTCAAGTATCTCACACCAAAACTGTAGAAGTTAGATGAGAGGTGAATGTTTTTTTCACCCTTATTTGGCCTGAAATTGACCATAACTCCAGTAATATTGGTTCCAGCTCAGTTTGGCTGGTACCATTGGATAGCCCTGGCTTAGAGCTTCATTTTGAGTACCCATTTGATGGGGTTATGCCTCTCCTCCTGGATTTTAGATGAGAGGTGAAAATTAAGGTTTATGCTCAGCAATAAGTTTGAGCAGGAATAACTTTGTTATTTCTTGTCCTATGGTGATGGGACTTATATTTTCAGAAAGGAATGAGTTTCCTCTTTCCTTTGATACCTTTTGAGCTGATTTGGCTCAGTCCCATATTTTGGTGGTATCTTGGCTATACCATTGGTTTATGGTATTTTGGCTGTCATGCTTGTGCTCTGGCTTTGAGTCACAGGCTGACATACCCTCCCTCTAAAAAAGGCTCATCAGTTATGAGACTGTTCAGTCCTCCTAGAGGCCCTGAATCTCCTTAGATGAAGGTTCTCATCTGGTATGGCATCTTCTGCCAACCATTTGTCTTTATCAGCTGTTTGGTGCTTGAATCTGAGTAAGTATTGTCTTTGATCCTTCCCATTAAGTCTGATCTTCCTGGCCCTGATGATCTTACTCACAGGTCCTGGGGAGTCCTCAACTTCCACTATATCAGGTGGTGTGGGGTTCTTCTTCCTGGAGGGGAGTTTATCCTCCTTTGTTTGGAAGTATGGTTTGACCAAACTTACTGGGAAGACTGGGTGCTTCCTGGAAAATTCCTCTGTAAGTTTTCCTTCCACTGCATTCTTTCCTGTCAACCTCATGATAGTGAAAGGCCCTACAAATGAGTCCCTCATCTTCTTGGGTCCTTTAAGATTATTAAAGTTCAGTGTAGACACTAGCACCTGGTCCCCTTCCTTAAAGTCAGGTTCCATGTGTATCTTGTCCCACCTCTGTTTATTATATTCTTTTGCCTCAGCTATGCAGTTGGCAGCTGTGTCACAAGCCCTCTTCCACATATCAAGGAAGTCTTTGGCTGTGGGGTGGATGGTCAGAAGATTTTTCTTTAAGTGATCCACAGGCAACAGGGGATTCCACCCTTTCTCTACCACTGCAGGTGTTTTTCCTGTGGTAGAGTGCTGACTTGTATTATAAGCCAGTTCAACAGCTGGTAGAAGGGTAACCCAGTCATGGGTGTATCCTTCATGGTCCTTGTATTCCATGCCATAGGCACAGAACCTTCTAAGGATGTCTTCAATAGTCTGGATCATCCTCTCAGCTAGGCCATGTGTTTGGGGATGGTAAGCTGTGGAAAAAGCAAGCTTGGTGACAAGCATGTCATACAAGTTGGTCCAAAATTCAGATGTGAATTTTGGGTCCCTATCACTAATGATGATTTTTGGGACTCCACAGGTGGATATGATGTTATTCCAAGATAACAGGGCAGTATCCATGGCTGTGTCCTCTTTGTGGAATGGTAGACACCTCATGCTCTTGCTGAACGTATCAACTATGATAAAGCAGGCATTGCAGTTTTCTTTGCCTCCTGGGACAAGTCCTGTAACCCAGTCCATGTTGATGGTTTCCCAAGGGTGTTTGGGTTCTTCTATATGTTGAATTAACCCATACTTCTTCCCATGTTTCCTATTTGCCTTTTGGCATCTTTCACAAGTGTTGATATATTCTCCTAACTCTTGTTCCCACTTAGGCCACCAAGCTGTGCTTTCTACCCTCTCCTTGGTCCTGTCTTCACTCATGTGTCCCATATAGGGGCAATCATGGCATTCCTGCAGGATCAAGGAGATGTGGTCTCTGTCTACCACTGTGAGTGCACTTGTGTGTTTTCTCTGTGGTAGAGCAGGCCATCTATAAGGAAGAACTTGTTATCCTTATAGGCTCTCAACCAGGGTTCTTCCAGCTGGGATTCCAGTTCTGGGCTCCTGTACTTTTGTTGAAGGAGTTGTAGTAGTATGCCACACTGTTTGTGTTTGGCATAAGACTTCAGTACTGCACTAAAAAATTCATTGTGCAGTTCAGAGGAGCTTATTCCCAATATGGGAGTTTCTGTCCCCTCTGAATCAGTGTTCCCACTGTCAAGGGTACTAATTTCTGGTTCCCATTCAGAAAATCTGAAGTTCTTCCTCCTATCTATTTCCATGAAATGGATAGGTATTTTGGCTGCAACTTCAGGGTCATAAGCTGGATTGCTCTTGACATTATCCAGTGGCCATCTACTAAGGCCATCTGCATTGGTATGACTTCTACCTTCTTTGTATATGATGGTCATGTTCCCTCTATAATCCTGGATGGCTTTTTGCCATCTCAGCATGTGTCTTTTTGTAGTATTCATGTTCAGTAAAGACTTCAAGGCTGTGCAGTCTGTGTAGACTTCAAAGACTGTACCCTCCAAATAATAATGGAGTTTCTCTAGAGCCCAGACTAGACATAGACATTCAGTCTGGGTGGCCCCATACCTGGCTTCTGAATCTTTCAGTTGCCTAGAGATGTAACATATTACACCCTCTCTTGGTTCACCATCCACAATTTGTCTTTGGTGAAGGGCTTCTCCTAAGCCTTGACTACATGCTGCATCTATGTATAGCTTGAATGGTAGTTCAAAGTTAGGTAAGATGAGCACAGGTACATTTGTGAGTTCATATTTGATCCTCTCATATGAATGCCTCCTCTCCTTGGTGATTTCAAAAACTACATATTTTGAACACAACTTGTACAAACTACTAGTTATGTGGGCAATGTTCTTGATGTGGTTTCTATAGTAGCTAGCAAACCCAAGGAAATATTGCATCTCTTTGATGCTCTTTGGTACTGGCTTTTGCAGTACTTCTGCTACTTTATTCTGGTCAATTGCCAGACTAAGACCTGAGACTTTATGTCCTAGAGCTAGTAACTTCTGTTGGCCAAAATTGCACTTTTTAAGTGAAATTTTCAGATTTATTGGTGTGCATTTACTTAGTACTCTGTCTATGTATTGCACATGGTCTTCCCATGTCTCTGAGTATATAATGATATCATCAATATATACCACCATCCAGCCTTCCAGTATTTCTTCTTGAAATATTGTGTCCATCATCCTTTGGAAATGGGCTGGTGCATTTTTGATGCCAAATGGCATCCTGGTATACTCATATATGCCCATATGGCATATTATTCTGAGTAATTTCATGGAGTTTCCTATAACTCCATTTTGGCGAAAGCCTTTCATAAAATCCATTTTGGTTATGTATTTGGCTTTTTCCAGTTTATTCAAGGCATGAGGTATCCTGGGTATAGGGTACCTGTCTGCTTTTGTGTAGTTATTCAGAGCTCTGAAGTCTCCACACAGTCTAGACTTGCCATCATGCCAGGTGATTAGGACAGGGGTGGTGATTTCCACTGTTTCATTATGTCCAATCTTCCTGATGACATCCATGTCCAGGAGTTCATTGATATGTTTCTCAATTTCTCTCCTGGTTTCCAGTCTTGCTGGATAAGGAGGTCTCCTAAGCATAGGTGGATAAGGTCTTTCCACATCCAGATATAGTTCTATATCATGGCCTTTGATCTTGTGTAATGGTTCTTCACCAATGGAAAATGCTGGTCTGTTCTTTCTCAGCATCTTCAGTAAACTTAGTTCCTGTTTACTGGTGCCGGTATTGCTAAACTGTCCCTCTCTGAATTCCTTCAGAAGGTCCTCTAGTGGATCTTGAGAAGATATCTGGTATATATCAAGTGAAAATTTCTTTTCCTTGTTAGTACCTATGGTGATGTGCCTATTTTTACTGTTGTAAATGTCTATGCCATACATCCTCTGGTAATCTGTTCCCAGTAAAAACCCTTGGATGTGGGCATCATCAAGCACTACAAACTCTGGGTTGAGTCTGATATTAGCCTTCCTGTGGGGTATAATTATCTCTTTGATAATTGTCCCAATGGAAGTCATCTTCCCTGATGCACTTTTAAAGTTCTTTGCCTTAGTGGGCAAGAGCTGTTTTTCCCAATTTGGGAAGTGGTTATCCAGATAATTTCTGGCCACTATGGAGCAGTGTGCTCCACTATCAATGATCAGTGGGTGCTGAGCATTTTCAATACAGACAGTCATCTTTGTGGCTGTTCCATGTATAGATTCCATTCCTTCAGTTGGTGTAACCAGGAATGTTTGGGCATCTTGTGTATGTTTGCACAAGTTTTTGTTGGCAGTATCTTGTGGCATGCCTGCTTCCAACTGTATGTCCTGAATTTCCAGTGGGGTTTCCCCTTGGTACTCCACTATAAATTCTTCTCTTTGGTCCTGTTCATCATCAGATTGTTCTCTGATGGCATCACCCATAGAGTCTGATTCAGAATCCTCTATTGGGGATTCTTCCTTTAGGACTTTCTCAATGGAATAGACTTTTTTCTTTGCCTTTGAACAGTTGTTGGCATAGTGGTCTGTTGAACCACAATTGTGACAAGAATTTCTCTTCTTTGCCACTTCTGCCACTCTTTCTCTGGGTTTGTCTTTAAGCTCTACCCTGAAAGGTTGTTTCTCTTTGAAACCACTGCTCTTATATGGAGTGAATTTCCCTATATTAGTCCTTTTCCTTATGTCTTGTAAGGTGTTGGAAATGTCATCTAGAGTGCAATTTTGGTTGCATCTGCATTTTACTGCATGCTCTACTTCTCCTCGCAGTCGTGTAAGAAGGTTGTGATTCCTCATTTGGATGTTCATCTGAGGATCAATGGCTTTAAGTCTTTTAGACTGTCTAAGACATCACTCATATGGATCTTTGTCAACTCAGTATTTGTCATTTTTGAATTACATGGTCTTCTGCCATATCCAAGTTCCATCACTGTACTTTTGGATGATTTCACTCTTCCACCATGGCCAGTTTCTTCTGCCATGGATTTCTTTCATTTCTGTGTACCATATACTAGCATGACCTTTAAATGCAGTATTCAAACTAGCAGTAATCCAGTAGTCTGGTATGCTTGGTACATCAATGAAGAGTCCATCAATATAATCTATGAGCTCCATATGATCATATTCTCCTGATTCACAGAATTTGGGCCAGCTTGAGGCCTCAGGAAGCTGTTTCAAGGCTTCTTTCTCTGAATAAGACATTCCATCTCCATCCTGGTATTTTGATGGAGATCTTTCCTTATTCATCAACATGGCATCTGGTTTGATGTCATCTTGGTGATATGGATTATCCATAACATGGCCTTGTGGTTGGGGCTTCAAGTTATGGTAGACATTAAACAATGTGTTTATGTCTTGGTCCAGACAATCCCTGTCCCTTTTGCTGTGGTGTTGTTCTTCAAAGACTAGATTCAGTCTTTTGTTAGTTTCTTCAGAGGCTTTGCTCAATTGAGCTTGTCCTTCTTGAAGATTTTTAACTATTTTTTCCATGGAGGCTTGTAATTTTTTCATCCTCTCATGGATGGCTTCAAGTTCTGCAAACTGCTTTGCAGATTGCTCAGCAAATTGGGACATTTGTAGCCACAGTGTATTACTGTTGATGTTACTCTCAGGTGTGACAATTTTATGTTCAGTATGAGTGAAGGTAATGTTTCTATTACTAGGACTACTGATTCTAGAGTGGTTTACAACTACTTCTGGTTCTTGTTCACTTCTTTTACCAAATCCAAATGCTTCTGGATCATAGGGTCTGACTCTTTCCTCCTCTGGTTGAAGGAGGTTTTGTTCTTGCCCTTGTTTCCTTGTCTTCTCCTGGAAACCTCCTGGAATTGTGAAGAATGGTGACTCTGGGCCACTGATCTGCTGCTTTCTAAATGGTGTTAAGCCACTGGAGAGCTGATTTGGCCTGCTCCTTGTGAGCCTGAAGGAATCTGAGTAGGCCCTGTCTGGGTTAACTGTTCTTCTATAGCTTGGATAGTGGCTTGATACTCCCTTATACTCTGTGCCCTTGCCTCCAGGAGCCTGAACTGCCTGGTAGTATTCCAACCTTTGATGATTACCATCAGGTCTTTGAAGTCTATCTCTCTGAGACAGATCTTCTGGCACCTTGCTCCAAGTTCTGCCAAGTGAGATGCCAGGTTGAACCTCTTGTTGTCCATGCTCCATTGGAATAAGTCCTTGAGGAGTTGGTGGAGCTGAAGAACTTGATCCATGTCCTTCCAGTCCTCTGGTTTGAGTTCTCCATTGAATTAGAGTGTGAATGGCAGGGTTTATATTATCTCCCTCATTGTTTTGCCATCCACTACTGTGTCAAAGGTGTCCTCTTTCAGGTCTTCTGGTTCTGCACAAACCTTCTCTGTCCTCTGGTTGGTTACTTTGGAAGCCAAGATCTCTGAGGTGTACAGGTGACATGTTAGTGTTTGCAAGCAGTCAAAAACTTTATGTTCTTAGGGTATTTACCTTTGACTGTGCCTTGTACAAATTTTTTGTCTGCTGATTTGGGCAATTTACCTTTAGAGGTTACAACTGGGTTAATTATAGTAATTTTCCCTGTAGAAATTATCAAGGTTGGTTTACCTTGTATTGATGCAGAATTTCGTGGTTTTCTACTCTTCTGTGTGGCAATGGGTGTCCACTTCTTTTCTGTTATCAGGCCTTCACTGTGCCTCTTTTCTTTGCCTTTGCTGCCCTCTGGCTCTGAGGGTGTCACTGGTGTGTTGGCTTGTGACTGGCTTTCAAGTGGTATGAAGTTATCTTCCACTGAATCAAAACAGGAAAAAGAGGGCTTATGTAAGTTAAGACTTCTCAAAAAATGCTGGTTTTGCACGTCTAAGAATGACCTCTGGGCTTGTATATTATTACAATGTGCCCTTGTATAATGACAGTGTGATTGAATTAACAATTCCACATCAGAAATACAGCTTACTGATATTTGGTATACTGTTTGCATACCAATATGTCACAGAATAACTTGTAATTAGAAAGTGTAAACTGTCAAAAAGTGGTGTGTAACAGGGCAATTGAGTTAACAATATGTCCAACCATGCCTCAACTGTTGGTTTATCAGTATGAGGTGTCTTATTTTAATTAAAAAATGAGACTGTATTGATGGCTTAAGTGTTTTTATATATAAAACAGGCCAAAAAAAAGAGTCTTGTGGTTATTAGCCACGTGACAGATACTCTTAAAATATGAGTATAAAGTGGTATATATACCACAAAAAGAAATATATATATATAATATATATATTTGTAAGAAATATTATGCCTAAAAAGAATAAAACAATTGTCAGAAAGTGATAAATAAGAGAAAAAACTCACTTATAAGGGTCCAAAAAGGTTTAAAACATGGCCAGGCCCCCAAAATGTCAGCTGGAGTCTATGTTGAAGCAGTAATTAGGCTATTTACAACTAGAACTATGACTGTACACGTGCAAATAATTTTAAAATAAGAGATTTAATTTCATATAATGGTTTATAATATAATAACAGGGTTCTACTATTGAAGAATAGTGGTGGTGAGTGCTATTGAGAACCCTGGGTGCAGTCTTACCAGCTGGATTACTATAATAAGAGCTACAATAATTAAAATTCTAATTATACCCTGATTATCACCCAAGAGTAAAACTTTTTTTGACAGTTTACTACGTAGGATATTCAAGAGCAGGATGAGGAGACAATTCTGGCTGTGAAAAGCCTCCTTTTTATCCTGAAATGGGGTGGAAAGGGTGCTAGACCTTTCCACGTAGAGGAAGTGAAGATTTTTCATTCTCTAGTACTGGCTTGTGGCTTGTAAACATCCTGTACAACCTGTATTGGGCTCAGATGTGGTTTTGAAACCACATCTGGGCAGTTTTCACCAATACAGGGTGAAAATTTTCATCTGGGGACCTCACAGCCTGATTCTGACGTGTATGACGCATAGAATGCTGTACAGAAGCTGTATAGAACCCCAGTATTGACTGACATATGAGGTATTGAAGTAAAAATAAGATTCTTTGCACAATGGTACCTTATTTGATATGGTTATCATTAAATATGGCAAAGTTATGCCATTTACAAGATTTTTGTACATATGCGTGTTTTTAGGCAAAAAGCTGTATTGAGCTTGTTTGCCCCATACCTTCTGCTGTAGTTGAGATATGGGGAAGTGGATGACACCATCAGATAGCCCTGATTGTGCTCTTTCCAAAAAGACCCCACTTCAAGTATCTCACACCAAAACTGTAGAAGTTAGATGAGAGGTGAATGTTTTGTTCACCCTTATTTGGCCTTAAATTGACCATAACTCCAGTAATATTGGCTGTAGCTCAGTTTGGCTGGTACCTATGGATAGCCCTGGCTTAGAGCTTCATTTTGAGTACCCATTTGATGGGGTTATGCCCCTCCTTCTGGATTTTATATGAGAGGTGAAAATTAAGGTTTATTCTCAGGAATAACTTTGAGCAGGAATAACTTTGTTATTCTTTGTCCTATGGTGATGGGACTTATATTTTCAGAAAGAGGTGAGTTTCCCCTTTCCTTTGATACCTTTTGAGCTGATTTGGCTCAGCTCCATAATTTGGTGGTATCTTGGCTATACCATTGGTTTATGGTATTTGGCTGTCATGCTTGTGCTCTGGTTTTGAGTCAAAGGCTGACACTTCAAGACTCCATCTATGAAGGCACCAGAATGCTTTGATGGCACTCAGCCCTTCAAAGTTAGAAGTTTCATCCAGTCTTTCCAATTAATTTTTCACAATGATTGGGAAAACTTCTCTCAAGACAAGAAGAAGGTCCTTTATGCCACCTAATTTCTCATTGGCAGGGCTGCAGAATGGATTGGGCCTTATCTTTCCAATATCACCAATCAAGATCCAAAATACCTTCTCAATTCAAGGAAATTATTTTAAGATAAACTATCTCCTTTATTTGGAGACCCAAATGAAGTCAGAAAAGCGGAAGCAGAATTGGATTTACTAAGAATGATAGAAGGTGGGCATGTATCATTATACATTTCTGATTTCAGAAGTTTGGTCTCAAGAATTGGGGATTGGGGTGGAAGGGCTCTAATACATCATTTCAGGAAGGGATTTCCATCCAGGAATTTGGATCAGTTGGCCTCCCATCTTTCAAGAATTGACTCTCTTCAAGACTTAATGGATGTTACCATGGAACTCAATACCAGGTACCATGAGAGGCAAAAAGAGAAGTAGCCTGAAGCCTCAAAGTCACATTTTTCCCATCCTCCAAATTCTTCAAGCTCAAGTAAAAAGAAGAAGAATTCTCAGAAGAGGGACAAGCCACATTCCTCTTTATTGAATAAAGCTTTCAAGCTGATGAATTCTGAAAAAGAAAGGAGAATCAAGGAGGGTCTATGTACCTATTTTGGTGGGAAGCATAGTCTTGAGTCCTGTTTCAAAAGGCCTCAAAACCAGCGTACCCAACCATCAGGAAAATTTCCCAGCCAGGGAAAAGCCTGAGTGAAGATCATGTTTTGTTCAATGGTATTCACTGTTTTCCATCCAGAGAAAAATTGTGAATTCTGAATACTGGTGTCAATAATTCTCTTATATTATTTGTTTTTTTCTCTTTCTGATTTTTTTTACAGTATTCTCATTGATTCTGGTGCTGCCAGCTCATTTATTGGAAAGCAGTTCATTAACAAGTATTCTTTGACTATGTCAGAGCTTCCAGAGAAGATTTGTCTTATCATTTTGAGCTCCTCTTGGTCCCCTTCCTCATTTGTGACTCACCATACTAAATATGTGGTTGAGCTTCCTTCATTCCCAAGCTTTGAATGTTCCGTTTTAGTCATTGATACTCCCAAGGGAGAAGAACTCATATTGGGTCTTGACTTTCTTACTCATTGTAATCCATTTATTGATTGGAGGAAAGGGCTGATCACCTTTAATGCTGATAATAAGGACTATCATGATCCTTTCAAATCTTTCAGTAATGGCTTTCCTTCTGCCAAATAATGTGCAGCTCTGGTTAGTGATTCTAGAACACCATCATTTCCATCCTCTGTCCCTATTCCTTCCCTTAATTCCCATATTTCATTACTATCCTCTACAGGTGAAGTCTTCAAAGAGATTCAAGATGTTGGAGAAGATAATTCTTTATCTTCACTTCATCTCTTCTTTGGGAATATGGACCTTCCTCCTTCATCTTATCATGACTCTATGGAGGAGTTGTGGGATGAAGAGGAAGATCCAGAAGAAGTAGAAACTGTGATGGAGGTTGTGCCTTCTGTTTATCACCATTACTTGGATGTATTCTCCAAGGTGAAAGCAGCAAACCTTCCTCCTCACCAGGCCTGTTATCATCATATTGAGCTGGAGGGGTCTCTACCTCCAGTTGGAGTGATCTACTCTTTATAAAACCAAGACTTAGATATACTCAGGGCCTAAATTTCAGACAATGTAGAGGAAGGTTTCATCTTGCCAAGCTCCTCTTCAACAAGAGCACCCATTCTTTTTGTCAAAAGGAAGCATGGTGCCCTCCATTTGTGTGTTGATTACCACAAACTCAATGCTGCTACTAGGAAGAAAAAATATCCTGTTCCTCCCATGAATCAGCTTTCCACTGTTCTTAATCGCTCTTCTATCTTATCCAAGATTTATTTGCATGGTTCATATAACCTGCTCAGAATCAAGGAGGGTAATGAACACTTGACAGCTTTTAGAACACAATATGGCAGTTATGAGTATTTGGGTATGCCATTTGGACTCACCAATTCCCATGCCTCTTTTCAAATTCTGGTCAATGATATTTTAAACAACCTTCTTGATATTTATGTTGTGGTTTATTTGGATGAAATTATGGTCTTTTCCAGGTCTGAGGAAGAACATGTCACTCATGTTTCTACTGTCCTTTCCAGACTCAGAGCCAATAACCTCTTTGCTAAGGCCTCCAAGTGCGTATTCCATGTTTCTAGTGTAGAATATCTGGGTTATATTGTTTCTTCTGAAGGCCTCAAGATGGACCAAGCAAAATTCCAGAAAATTCTCAATTGGCCACCTCCAAGAAATCTAAAAGCTCTCCAATCCTTCCTTGGTTTTGAAAATCTATACCGCCATTTCATCAAGAATTATTCAAAGAAAATTAGCACACTCACCAGTTTCCTCACGAAAGATTCCTGTTCCCCCCTCAATGAGGAAGCGATTAGTCAGTTTCACCAACTTGAAGAGGCCTTCACCACTGCTCCAGTCCTTTCCCACTTCAATCCTTCTCTACCCACCATTCTGGAGACCAATGCATCTGATTATGCCTTGGTTGCCATACTGAGTCAGGTTTCTTACTCAGGAAAACATCCCATTGCATTTGATATCCGCAAGCTTATTCCAGCAGAGCTCAACTATGAGATTAATGACAAGGAACTCCTTGGCATAGGCTGGGCTATCAAGCACTGGAGTTCTTTTCTTCTTTCTCTTTCTTCCCCTTTTGAAGCTCTCACCAATCAATCTTCCCTGCAATACTTCATGTCTTCAAAAGTCCTTACTCGCCGCCAAGCCTGCTGGGATGAATTCCTTTCTGAATTTCACTTTTCTAACACTTACTGCCCTGGCCGCCTAGAGACTCTTCTGGAGGCCTTATCACATTGTGAAGATGTTTATCCGGAGAAGGGGGAGGATTTCATCAGCAAGAATCCAATGAACTTTAAGCAGCTCATTAAGCAAGATGAAGTTCAACCCTCAAGAGCTTTTTCAGTCAAGGTGTAATGCTTTTCAAGTTTGATTGAATCAATTCATAATAAATTATGGCAAGATCCTCAGTGCAGAAGTATCCTTCAAGGTTTTGGTAAAGGTAAATCTGTTCAAGATTATTCTCTTGGTACTTCTTCCCAACCTCTCTTATTCAAAGATTGGGTGGTGGTCCCAAATGACCCCACAATTAAACTCAGCATTCTTCAAAAGCATCATGATTCTCCTCCATCTGGACACCCTGTCCAAGAGAAGACTCTCAAACTTGTCAAGCAGGATTTCCAATGGTCTGGAATGACTCAATTTATCAAGGATTATGTCTCATCCTGTCAACAGTGCTCAGAAAACAAAAATATTCATCACAAGACGTTTGGACTCCTCAAACCTCTTTTAATTCCAAATGGTCCTTGGATTTTTTTTTCAATGGATTTCATCACTCAATTGCCATTGTCCAATTCTTTTGACTCATTTCTTCTCATAGTGGACAGATTCTCAAAAATGGAAGTTTTTATTCCAACAATGGCTTCAATAACTTCATTGGATTTGGCCCATTTATTCATCAAGAATATTTTCTCAAAGAATGACCTGCCTTCAAGAATTGTTAGTGATAGAGGTTCTCTTTTTGTTTCTTCTTTTTGGACCAATCTTTTTCAGCAGCTTAGGATTTCAAGAGATCTATTAACTGCTCACCATCCAGAAACTGATGGACAGACAGAGAGTTTCTGTAAGGTGTGGATATGAAACTTTGATTAAAAATCAAGTACTTTTCCTGTCCTCAAAATTTGTATAAGGTAATAATCAATTAAAAATAGTAAGAAATATTATTTTTAAGAGAAAACACGCCAATTTTACTGTTTATAACTTTATTAGTATAAAACAATAATATTATAAAAATTTATTGTTTTACCAACAATAAAAATTTATCCAAAAAATACTCTACAAGAGATATTTTAAGGCTACAAAAGAAATTTCTTCAAGAGCAATTTCAATTGGAATTAATTGAGCAATGAACTGCAAGAAATTAATTAAAGAACAGAGTCTTTAAAAAGAATATTAAAGAAAAAACATGCCCAAAAGTGACCAGAGTGAATTTGGAAACAAAGTGACAAAGTTTATGGTGATGAAAGATGCTTTAATTCACTTTTGGGGTGGTTCAGGGGTAAAAATGATTATAAGAGTGACAAAAAATGATTATAATGATTTTTCCACGTGGTTAAAAGGCTTAAAATGATTTAAAAGAGGTGGTTGGAATCTTCTATTGATTGGTTTAACAGTGTTTAAACTAATTAATAAAAGGAAAAGATTCTAACATGAAGAGAAAAGTGGGGCAAAGAAGACATTCTTTTATAGCCACCAATTTTCTTACTCCAAAAGTAAAATTTACTCTTGTCAGTCGTGAAAAACAGTCTTACAACAGAAAAGCCAATTATGGCATCATTGAACCCTGGTTTGGACCAAAAAAGGGCTGGTTTAAGCCATTTTTAGCCATTTTTAGCCATTTTAGACCCTTCAATCAGCCATTACTATAGCAATACCTGGTCTAGAGCCTTCAAAACACGTCAGAATGTGTGTAAGAGGCGTAGAAACCAGTGAAAACTGTTTTTGCTAAGTTTGTTTTATCTTAAGGGTAGTTTTACCCTCTTGGCAACAGCTAAAACTACCCCAGTTGGTATCAAAACCTCATCATCAATTGAGTTCACAGACCCTGTAGCTCAATTCCAGGCCAAAAGTGATGAACTTTTTCGTGAATTTTTACATCCCACGCCTGTCAGCAAGGATTTTGGGGGTCTGGCTCCCCCTTAGAGCTAGAGCTCCTTTTCCCCCCCAATTTTAATCTTTCCAATTTATTTTTTCCTTTAATTCCTCATCATGTATTATACTTATAATTTACATATGTAATTCAATTGAATTGTACAGTACAATACAGTAATAATTGACACCTCATATGTAAATCAAAATTCACTTATGTAATACACGTGCACATTTTGACATTTCAATTGAATTCAATTGAAAATACTTCAATTCCTCATAACTTCTAAACTAAACACAACACCTCAATTTTAACACAAAAATTGATGGTTAACACCACATGTGGTGTGAATTTAATTAGAGTTTTGAGGATTTTCAACTTTTTTATTGAAAATACTAAAAACTTAATTTGAGCTTATTTAGAGTTGAGTTACAAAAATTTCACTCAGAGGTGACCCCACCTAATTTTTTATGAGGAAACAAATGGTGAAATAATTTTTATATGTTTATTTATTGGATAAAAAGTTATAATAATTTTTATTTAACTTTTTTCCAAATTTATTTAATTTTTTACAATTTTATTAAAAATTCATTTTTACTTAATTTTTTCAAGTATAAATGTAATTTTACAATTTCAAAATTTAATGTAATTTTATTGTTAAATTGTAATTAAATTTTTAATTTTATATTTATATTTTGATTTTTATTTTAATAATATAAATAAATTTCTTTTATTTATATTTATATGTTAATCTTGTATTTTTGTGGTCTTTTGGGTATATGAAATTACCTCTAAGGCTCACAGTTTCAATCAGATACTAGAACAGTACCTTTGGATGTACATTAATTATCATCAAGATGATTGGATAACCTGGCACGCTCTGGCTGAATTTTCCTACAATAACTCTGACCACTATTCAACAAAACAATCACTGTTTTTCAGTGTTTATGGAAGAGATCCACAATTTGATTCAGTTCACATCACTCAAGATACTCCTGCTGGAAAGTTATCAAAAGAAATCCAATCAGTACAGCAAGATGTCAAGAGAGAACTTGAAGTTTACATAAACAGGTTTAAGAGGTTTGCAGATAAAAGTAGATTGAGTACACCTGTTTTCAATCCTAGTGACATGGTATGTCTTTCTTCCAAGAACATCAAATCAACCAGACCCACCAAAAAACTGTCTGAAAGATGGTTGGGTACTTTTCCAATCTTGAAGAAAGTCTGTACTCATGCCTACCATCTCAATGGAAGTCCATCCACCCAGTCTTCCATATTTCCCTCCTTGAACCAGTTAAAACATCTACAATCCCAAATCGGCATCAAGAGCCTCCTCCTCCAATTCTCATTGAAGAAGAATAGGAATGGGAAGTCTCTCAAATTCTGGATTTCAAGATCAAGAGAGAAAAATTATGGTATTTGGTGGAATGGAAAGGTTTCAGTCAAGACCAAGAAAGATCCACCTGCGAACGAACTGAAAACCTCAATAATTGCCCTGAACTTCTCAAGGATTTCCATTCTTTGTATCCTGACAAGCCAGGACCCAATTCTTCAAGAGCATGATGGATTATGGTGCTTGGTGGGGAGAGGAATTACCAAAAGTAAGTCCCACTCCTGGTATGCACCTTTAGAGGTATTCTACTATTTTTGTTGTCAGAATAACCTTGGCCACTCTCCAAGAACTCTGAAGATTTTGGAAACAGATGTTGGGCCTGTATTTCAACATCAAATACAAAATTTATGGCCATTTTCACTTAGGCAAATTTACCATTCTTTTTCTCATTTTCTGGCCAATTCTTTCCAATTCAATTCATTCCTTCAGCAATTTCCTTGATTTTTATGGCACTGGCGGAAGTGGTAACTACCAAAAGTAAGGTCCTCTCCTGGTGTGCACTTCCCTGATGGGTCTACAATCTTTCAAAAACATTGCCTTGGCCACGCTGTGAGCACCTGGCATCAAATCTTGTTTTCTAGGTCCCTGGCCAATTAAAATCAGCTGTTCACTTCCATGATCAATATTGGAATCCCCCTAAAGACTTCATTTCTCTTGTTTTTTTTTCTTATTTTTCTCTCTTTATACTTCTTCAAAGATTTTCTTCCTTTATTCTTAATGCCAAACGTTTCACGTCAATTCAATTCTTCAAAGTCTCAAAAGCCAAATGTCAAAAGAAGACCAAATAATCCTCACCTCATATGCCAACCTCATACCAGTCTTGAAATTTTCTTTCAAGATGCAATACCTCTGGAAACCCTATGTAAAATCCTGCTCAACAGCCTCAAGAGGCTTTTACCTTGGTTTAGCTCTCAGGAGCTCACCATCCAAGGTGTGGGGTACTGTCACAACCACTTCAAATTACCCCCGCCAATGGGTGCTTGCGGCAATTATAGCCTGTCCTCATTTTATGGCCAATTGGTACATATTGGTGTTTTCAGGCCTTTCGTCCATATCCTGTATAATTGTCCCCTTTGGCCAATCCCCAGGCCAATTCCTTTGTTTTGGGCCTGGGGGGTCAATCTGGACTTCCAGGGGCCTTCAGCCCCTCTAGCCACCACCTCTCTTATTATGGGGTTTTTGGGCCATTTAGCCCCCCTACAGCTTCTACAATCCATGGGCCATAATCAATGGCACATGGTCTATGGGACCCTTAGGCCCCTTTTGGCCTAAATCCAATGAGACCAACCACCTACCTTCAAGGTCAGGTGGGGCCACCTGAGCCAAATTTGGCCCTCAAATGGCCAAAAGGACCCCAGAACCATGTATTGGCCACTTTCAACCCCTTGCCTCTGGCAATAAACAGAGACCACCAAATCAAGCTCAGCAAGGTTTTCCCTTCATTCAGGTGATAGACTTCTCTTCACCAATGTACTCCATACCATGGATTAAGGAATGGTGCATATATGGTATAATATACCATTATGAACCAATTTTCCTCAGCAATCCAATGGTTATGTTTTCAGGACCAAATTACTTCATTCAAGCTCCAGTCCTCAAATCCATAACCCATCTCAAAGGAAGACTTCTCAGCCATTCAGTCTTACAATCCCTGGAGGCTACCCAGATGACCATTTGAGGACCTCAACCACCTGGCCCTGCAGGAGTTGGGTTGTACGTTTCTCTCAGCATTCTTCCAAGGGAGATCCCAAGACGTTATCAAGCATTCAATTAGTTGTCAAGGAATCAAATACTTCAGTATCCCATGGAAAACTCAATTGGTCCATACAGGTTGTATTCAAGCAAGCTGTATGCCCTTGGCTGTTTTGGGCCAATTCATATTCCACTGTGGGAATTTCATCACCCAGCTCAATTATCAAGATGGCCAGATTTGTATTGATTCAAAACAGTCAATAAATCCAGGGATAATACTTCCAGGATCAGTCACTTTCCACATTTACTGGCCACCTTTTCTTCCCTGTGGACGTTTTCCCAGTCAATTAATATATTGGATTTATTATTATCCTTCTTTTATTTACTTTTATTAAAGTAAATACTGATAATCTTAATTCAGTCATTTCCACCTTTGCTTCTTTGCCTGTCAGTGGATATTGGTGGACATATCCTTTACTAATTTCATTGTTATTTCTGGAAGGTTGAAACAGTGAATTGAGGATTCATTTGGTTGGCTCTTTGGCTTTTGGATTTCTTATTATCTTGGCCATTGGCTTCCTTTTCTTTTATTTTTTTTGGCACACTTGTCTTTACAATTATTCTTCTTTAAAGAAATATACTCCTTATTATTTCTTTATTCCTTTGGAGCCCTCCAAGTGAGCTCTTGATTCCTGAGTGCCAGGCAACTCTTGCTTCCATAAGAGAACCTGTGACAGTATGACAAAACACACATGGAACAAGACTTCAAAGAAGGGGACCAAGTGTTAGTATCTACTCTTAACTTTAATAACATCAAAAGACCAAATAAAATGAGGTACTCATTTGTAGGACTTTTCACTATCATCAAGCTTATGGGGAAAGGGAAGTGGAGGTTAGACTTACAGAGGAATTCTCTAGGAAACACCAAGTATTCCCAGTACATTTGCTCAAACCCTACTTCCAGACAGGAGATGATAATTTCCCCTGCAGAAACAATACCAAAACTAAAAATGACATAGTGGAAGTAGAGGACTCCCCTCACCCTGTGACAATGCTCATCAAGGCCAGGAAGATCAGACTGAATGATAAAGACCAGATGTAATACCTGGTCATATTTAAAAACCAGACATCAGATAAGGACAAATGGCTGGCAGAAGATGCCATACCAGATGGTAAACTTCCCTTGAAAAGACTCAGACCCTCTGGGATGGCTGAGCAGTCTCATCAATGATGAGCCCTTTTTTAAGGGAGGGTATGTCAGCCTGTGACTCAAACCCAGAGCACAAGCATGACAGCCAAACACCATAAACCAACGGTAGAGCAAAGTACCACCAAAAAATGGGGCTGAGCCAAACAAGCTCAAAAGGTGTCAAGGGAAAGACAAAACTCACCTGTTTACAAATATACAAGTTCCATCACCATAGGAAAAATAAGAACAAAGTTTCTCCTGCTCAAAGAAGCTTCTGAGAATAAACATTAATTTTAACCCCCATCTGAAATCCAGAGGAAGATGCTCAACCCAGAAAATGGGTATTCCAATTAAAGCTCTGGGTTGGTGGTATCCAATGGTATTAGCCAAATTGAGCTAGCACCAAAAACTACAGGAGTTGAGGCCAAAAGAAGGTCAAATAAAGGTGAATAAAATATTCACCTCCCATCTAACTTCTACTGTTTTAGTTTGAGATATTTAAAGTGGGGTCTTTTTGGAAAGAGAATAATCAGGGCTATCTGATGGGTTCATTCATTTCCCTATATCCCATTCAAAACAAATGTGATGGGGCAAATAAGTTCTACACAGATTTTGAGAACATCATATATCTGAACCACCAAAATTGAACATGGAATAACTATGCCATATCTAATGTTAACCAGACCAAATGAGGTAACATTGTGTAGATCCCATACAGCTCTACACAATGCACCAACTTTGTGCCTAATATCTTGAATAATGACAAAGGTATAGCAGCTTTAAGGTCAAAATCCCACAGTTTGGTCAATACTCCTTTACTGTGGGATATTTTCCTACAACTATGATTATCAGGTGTCAAAGAGACAAAGCAGCTTGTTTATACTTCAATAACTTGTATTTTATTCAATACTGGCGTCCCATACGGGTTCTGTACAGCATTCTACATGTCATACACATCAGAAGAGGGATGTGTGGTCCCCAGATAAGAATGTTCACCCTGTATTGGGGAAAACTGCCCAGATCTGGTTTCCAAACCACATCTGAGCCAAATAAAGAGTATACTGGCCTTGTGAAAACCACAAGCCAGTACTCTGAAGTGAAAAATCTTTACTTCCTCTATGTGAAGTGGTTCAGAGGACCTTTACACCAAGTTTGAGGATAAAAAGGGCTCTTTATTTTCCCAAAGGAGGAATCTCCATCCTGTCATTATATTCCTACATAGTACACCTGTCAAAAACAGTTATAATCTTGGAAAATAAGTCAGGTATCATTTAAGCTTAGGTATTTTAGTTTTTATTATAGTAGCCCAACTGATGAAACTGTACCCAGGGCTTTCAGCAGTGCAAACCACCACTATTCTAATAATAGTAAAGGCCTTATAATTTATTTAAAAACCCTTTTTATCATCATTATCCATGTCAAATTCATAGTTTAGGTTTTAAACACTATTATTATCACCTCTTTGTAGACTCAGCCTGACAGTGGCCAAATAGATGATGGTCAATCAATTGCTGTAAATACTTCTGGAAGACGTTTTGGTGGATTATTAAAAGGTATTGTTAAATGAGTTGGAGAAGTTGGAAAAACCTTTTTGAGATTTTTTTTGAAAGATTTATTTCCTTTATATTAAGTTATTCTCAGATTAGCTCAGCTACCTATCAAGAAAAAGGGAATAAATAATCAAGTTCTTATCTGACTGATTTGACAATATATCCTATGTTCAACTGGAAAGGAACAGAAATCTGTTTCAGTACCTTTCATAATCTTGTTAATTTTTTCCAGATGAAGCATATTTCACTTTGATTCTCTTCACAAAAAAATTATTACCAAGAATAAAACAATCTATCCATGAAATATATAAGTAATGTGACAAATAGAGGTGATAGCTGTACAGAATCCAATCAAATGATAAATTATGAAAATCGAGTAAAGCGTAGAGATATCTTTATTATAAATGTCTTAGATCATGTCGATCATATTTCATTAATTTCTGTTTTCACAATTACTCTCATTTCCTCCTTTTATACATCATAAGCCTTCTCTACCCATAATTTCATGAACAGAAATCAATTATCCACTTTCACATATATTATGAAAGAATATCTCAGATAGTTTAATTTGAATGTGCTTTCTTACTTCAAAATTATAGTTTTTTCATGTATAGCTCCCTTCCTGAACATTTAAAGACCTGGTAGAATCAGTGAAAAATGAAAGAGTGGGTTAATTATTATCTTTAAGAAGATCACTGTATCATTGGGGTTTGGCTAGCACCCTATTATACAAAGCAAATAAAATTTATTTAAGAAGTCATTAAGAAGAATATGTAATTTTTGTGGTAACAAAAACTCTCCAGTTTACATATTCTCTGAATTTATGTACAGTTTTACTCATTTATTACTCAACTTAGCAAAAATCATATTTCTTCCAATTGAATTCTCCTAGTTTTTAATAATCAAGAAAAAGTTTTACATTTCATTTATCTATGATACTTAGAAAAAATAGAATATTTCTGTTCATTTCTTCAGTTCCTCAAGCTTCTTTTATAGGCTGGTATTTCTGTATTTGACATATAGGACAGGCTAGGAGCTACTAATTGCGCAAGCTATATTATGATGAAACCTATAATTAATAGAAGGAATGCTTAGTTAAAATTGAAGACCCAGAAAAGGAGATTGGATTGTCACCTTTCCCCATATTCATTTTCTTCTAAATGAAACCTCAATACATGTATCCCTATGTTCCCACGATCGTATTTTTTCACTTTTTTGGGGAGAACTGAGTTATAGGGAAATTGATGCTGAGTTTTTAAAAGAACTGTTTGATAATTCATTTAAGGGATTCCTTAACATTCACATATTGAAATGTAAGATTTCATAGTTTCTTTATGTGAAAAAACTTTACACAAAAAGCTTTGTCCTAATGAAGATCCTTAATGATTGTGAGAACTACAATCAATTCGAGATTCCATGTGAATTGGGCTTGAGAATATTTACATCCCTTCTGTATCAATAGTTCTTTTTACAAAGGCACATAGAACATGATCTTAAAAAGAGGCATTGGTGATGCTCTACTTAAGTATAAATACAAAAACAGAACACTCATGAAATCAATTTCATTATTTTTTCCCAAAGATATGTTTGAGGTTCAAGGAGGTCTTATTGAGGAAAACCTCAAGATTTTCAAGGGTGTGGCCCGGATATGGTGCCGCGACTAGTGAAGCGCCTAACTTGGCCAAAACGTCTGAGGAAAATGGTCTAATTTATCAATTTGGAATGAGGATAACCAACAGAAACCGAGTTAGTTTAACGGTAGAATGCCTGCCTCATAAACTTGAATGAACACACGAAAACATTCAAGAGCCGAAAGAGCTGTGGATGGGGGTTCGACTCCCTCACTCGGTGACTTTTTTCTATGACATACTTCTCTGTTTAGTCGGGCATGCGTCATAGTTGGCTGATGTCATGTTTCAATTTTTCTCAAATTTTTTCAATTATTTTACTTTTTACAATAAGATTATTTATCAGAGATTCTTTGGATGGCGTATTGCAATTCATGCTCTTCAAATATTCACCTAATTTGTTTTTATTTATATAAGCTTGAATTTTCTTTCTGAATTTTTCAATTTTAAGCTTAGAAATCGTTAAAAAACACAATCCTAAAATTTATCTTCATAGTATAGATACAGGTATTGAATTCAAAGATACAGGGTTGGAAACTTGACAACATTTTCTCTTAAAACTGCGACCTTATGAGATAAGAGTTTTTCCTTTTTTGAAAAGATTTTTTCTCTAAAAGAACCCACACCTTTTTTGAAAGAAATATCTGATTTTATTTCATAGACATAAGGCTATATGAATTATATTAGGTTTTTTTGATTATATCCTTCTATATATATGATTAGAATATAAAGAGTTATTATCTGGATTCAACTTTCTCAAAAGACCTCCTTAATTATTTTTTAATTCAGTTCAAAATCAGATGCAGAACACCGATAAAATAGATATGAGTATTAACTCCGCATTAAATGCTTTCTCAGTTTGGATTTTCCTTCTACGGTAGCGAGATGATGATTAAATCTAATAATAACTGATTTCTTAGAGATCATTTGAGATCCCCCTTCCAGAATATAATCATTGAGTAATAGTAAATATATTTCAGCCTCAATCAGTAGTACGTTGTGAATTCTTGTATTAGTGGTTTTGAGTTGTAAGTCAATTCTACCTTCTCATAATTATATTTTAAGCATAGATTATATGAACTTATCATTTTACCCATCAAGAATATTTAACATATATGAATCCAGAACAAAATATTCTTTTGGAAAACAATTTGCATAAAGTGAAAATATCCTATCATCAAATAAAGAATGATCCTTAAATAAATTTGTATTCTTTTTCATTGAACGTTTCAGCTATTCCCCACATTAGAAAAAGCAAAATACAAAATAAATAGAAAAGAATCATGTTTCCCTCTTACTTATGTTTAAATATCCAGGATTTTCTAATCAACTGAGCAGGGGGTAGATATCTTTCTTTCTAAACTGATCTTTGGCGCATTGACTATTACAGGATATTAAGCCATTTTATTAGAGCTTTCTAAGCTTATATTATATACATGAGAGCTTCATATGGCTCATCCTAAAAACTTCAATCCTCTTTTAATATTTTTAGATCACCTTCTACACTGTATGATTATCTGTACTTCTGTGCCTATGAGTTATTTTAAATTAACTCCGTTTTTTAAATTGCCTATATATTTGAAACTACATTAATAAATTACAAACCTCATTTTTCAAAGTACAATACTTAAATATCTGATAAGATCAATTATTATAGCCACAAAATGAGATTATTAGTTTCTTATCATCTTATTATAAAAATATTTCATAAAGTAAGGCCACTATAAGATTGATCAATAAAAAGCAATTTATCATACTCATTATTTAGATTAATACTTATTATATAATTGATATGAGATATTTCAAAGTACAAAAATTAGAAAACATAATTATGGCTCTTATTAGTTCCTCAATCAAAATATATAATTCAATAAAATTCAAAGCTTTAATGACTCAAAAATAAACAACTTGTTGCTGTTAACTAGCCATATTGTATTGAAAATGATTCAAGGGAATGGATTTAACATTAAGCTTATTCCCGGAATATCTGAATATAAGAATCTTAGAATACAAAATTGCTTTGTGGGTGATCGTTTGAGTTTATTTCAAACTTAAAAAATGATATACATAATGAAATAAGAGTATCAAATGATATATTTAGTAGAAGGAAGTACTAATAATTGAAGTTTAATTGTGATGATTTAGAATAATAAAGTAAATGGGAATATTTAATCATGATTTTTAATATTCATTTATGAACTATATATAAGCTAAATTAGTTTGATATTGATACTTATGGATGGGACAGTGAAGATGAGGCTTCTTAAATTCAAAATCCTCAGGTTTCTTTCAGATATCCAAAAAACTGTGAATGAGGTGTCTGAAACTACAAAATGTTTGATTAAAAACACTGATTTTTCTCCCAGAATCCTGAATATGTGTTTTCATTTTGTTAAGCTCTATAGCACGAAAGGTTTTTATAATTTGAAGCAATAGGTATAATCAAAGTAACTTCAAATATTTAGAGCTTTTGAAGCCTTTTTTACAAGTGATAATAAGGAAACTAACCTCTTTCAATCCTTTTAATACTCTTCATTCCTTGATATTGAGAATTATCCATATAATTGGAAAAATTAAGATTCATTTTTAATCATAAGTTGATTCTCAAGTAAATCTTAGAGGTCTGTGCAGATGAGAATTTTTTTGATATTCCCAATACGAGATTTGGAACACCCTTCCCCTTTTTCATTTTTCTTCCCCCTCACTTCTTGGGGCTCTTAAACCTTTCTCTTTATTAGATGTCATATTATGGATTCGAACAAACCTTAAAATGTGGAAGGAAGGGTCTATCACCAATGAAAAAACCTCATGTATATCTAAAACCAAACTCATTGAATTAATTTCAAAATGAAGTTAGAGACCTGAAATATATTTAAAAGAGTTTGAAAATATGATAAAATTGTCACTTTTCAAAATTTCTTATATTTCTTCAATATTTCTGAATTTTCTAATATTCTTAAATCTCCCGAAGAAACCATTTTTAATTAGAACCCCCCATGTTTTGCCACTTTGGTGTTTCAGGTGAGAATCCAAATATGAAAATTTCTTCCATTTCTTCATTCTAAAGAGATACTTCTTGTGGGAAACAATGATTAATTCAACTGATATTATAAATATTTGGACAAACTCCTTTTCATACTCATATTCTGTGATTTTATGGTCTTACTTATTTTTATGTGAAGGAAAAAGGACAGATATTGGTTAATTTAATTGAAAATTCATAAACCATTCATAAACCAAAGGAATTCTAATTTATGGAGTTTTCTTGATCAAATTTCTATATTAAATTAGCAATTGAAATACTCAAGAAAGAAATTCACTTTTTGATACATGGCACTTTAATGAGTAATTACATTAAATGCTCATTAAATGATTCCTAAGGAGAAGGTTCAACATTTGATGACTTTTTGACTCAATCGTTTCATTAAAGCGTTATTTAAATTATTCAAAGCTTTCTGGAGATTGAAGTATCTATTTTTGGCAATCATTCAAGAAGAAATTTCTATTATTTCCAGTGGGTAACCCTTCATACCTGTGGAAATATTTAGATTTTACAGACAAGTGCTGTTAATTTTGCTCTGATTTCAATCTTGAATTATATTTAAATTAACTTTCCTTATGTTGCAGAATTTTCCTGGAATATAAATTAATTTCAGTTTTACTAAGTCCAAATTTAGCTTGTAAAAATTCTGTCAGCCTGTGACTCAAAACCAGACTACAAGCATGACAGCAAAATACCATAAACCAATGGTAGAGCAAAGTACCATCAAAAAATGGAGCTGAGCCAAAGAAGCTAGAAATATATCAAAGGAAAGAGTAAACTCACCTGTTTCCAAATATACAAGTCCCATCACCATAGGACAAAGAATAACAAAGTTATTCCTGCTCAAAGAAGTTTCTGAGCATAAACCTTAATTTTCACCTCTCATCCAAAATCCAGAGGAAGAGGATTAACCCCAGCAAATGGGAATTAAAATTTAAGCTTTAGGTCAAGGATATTCAATGGTACTAGGCAAATTGAGCTAGCACCAAAACTACAGAAGGTATGGCTAAAATAAGGTCAAATAAGGATGCATGGAATATTTTCCTCTCATCTAAGTTGTATATTTTCAGTGTGAGATACCTAAAGTGGGGTCATTTTGGAAAGGACACAATCATAACTACCCTATGGTGCCATCAATTCCCCCATATCTCATCTAGAACAAACATTCTGGGGCAAACAAGTTCCATACAGATTTTTAGAAAACCATATACCTGGATAACAAAGATTGAACATGGCATAACCTTGCCATATTCAACTTTACCCATAGAAAATGAGGTAAAAATGTGTATATCCCATCCAGGGCTATAAAATGAACCAACTTTGAGATGAATATCTCAAAAACTGACAAAGGTATAGCAGTGTTAAGGTTAAGATCCCACAGTTGGGACAATACACCTTTAATTTGGGATATTATCCCATAACTATGATTATGAGTTGTCAAATATATGAAGAATATTGCTTATCCTTTGATACCTAATTTCATTCAAAACTGGGGTACCATACAGGTTCTGTAGAGATTTCTACATGTCATACATGACAGAAGAGGGCTGTGTGGTCCCCAGATGAGCCTTTTCACCCTGTATTGGGGAAAACTTCCCAGATGTGGTTCCAAAACCACATCTAAGCCCAATACAGAGAATACAGGCCTTGTGCAAACCATAATTAAGCACTCTGAAGTGAAAAATCTTCACTTCTATGTGGATGGTCTAGAGGACCTTTCCACCACAATTCAGGATAAAAGGAGTCCTTTTCTCTGTCAGAAAAAGAATCCCCATCCTGATCTGGAATACCTATTTAGTACAACTGTGAGAAAAAGTTATATTCTTGGAAAATAATCAGGTATACTTTAACTCTTAATTATTTCCGCTCTTATTATAGTAATCCAACTGATAAGACTGCACCCAGGGCTTCCAGCAGCGCTCACCACCACTATTCCTCATAGTAAAGCCCTTTTACTATCAATTAAAACCTTTTTTAATCTTAATAATTCGTGTCACAGTCAGAGGTAGAGTTGTAAGCACATCTATTACCACTCCATCATAGACTCAGCCTGACAAATTTCATCAAAGGCTAGTGTAAGATCCCCTCAAACATCGAAGGAAATTTATAAAATTAAAGGCTTGGAAAAAAACTTTATCAACATATAGGACCATTGATATCTTTTGATAAGAAATAATCAGTTTTTTAATTCTTTTCATTCTGTTCATCTTTCACAGATTTGATAGAAAACACTTGTGGTAGAGTATTTTTACAAAAATTAGAAATTTCACCATAGATTTTTGATAACATAATTCTTTAACTAACAAGTATTGTCATTCCTTTCATATATCTTGAAGAGAAATGGAGATCTTGTTCAAGTTCTTCTAGCTTCAAAAATTGATAAATTTTAAATATTCAACAAAAAAAGTGGCATGGAGTAACTATTTGAAGCCCACTGAGAGATGAAACACTTCCCTTTTTTAACCTTAATAGCTATGAAATTCCTCATGTATTGGGAAATTCAGCTCTTAAAGTTTGCAAGGCTGATATCTATTCAGTTTTTGTAATTTTATCCATTACTATTAGAACTTTCAAGAATATAAAGCTTATAACAATATTCAGCCTTTGCTCTGGCTAAAAGGCCTTTTTATATCTATGAAAGTTTGAGAGCTGAAATTGGAATAATATGTAAAGCTTTATTAATGGTTTCCAACCTTTGATGAGCTCTTTGAAATAAAGCTTTCAATATGAAGGGCCTTAATGAGAGATATTAGGTTAGTTTATCACAAAAGGTGATTAAAGCAGTTCTTTTTATACGTTGATTAAATATAATATCCATCTCATTATTAATTGGTAATAGTCAATACTTCATGATAATAAGAAGTAATTCAGTTAAGATCTTTAATCCATTTTTGGAAATATTTTCTGAATAATAAATCTCACTTAAGATAAACAATCATTCATTTACTAACTCTTAAGATCAGAACTCTAAGTATCCTCATGCTTATTTTCAAATTTTAGGAGTGGCAATATCTGAATAAATATAAAACATTAAAATATCAACCTCATTTTTTCAGATCCTTCTTTTCATATTACCAAGATATCAAAACACAATTCAAAGTGATTTTTAGGATTCATTACTTTTTTTCATACTTTTTGAGATTTTTCATGTGATTGGTTTTTTGGATGGACTTGGACAAAAATTTTGAATTTTTTGACTTTGGACCTTATTCAGATATGAAAATGGAAAACCTTCTAAATTTTACTTCCATAAGAGCTCTCAAGAGATAGATTTTTCAGATCTTATGAATTCCTTCCTTCAGGTTGTTTGATAGTAGTTCCTGTTGTATCATTGGTTTAATAATTATTCCTCATTCAAGTAGCTTTTTTGGGACTGTTAAGTATGTTTTTCAATAAAAATTTGGTTTGAAAAATAAAAGAAGTGATTTTTTGAGCTCATAGAATTTTTTACTTGTTATGAAATCAATTTTTCTAATAATTTATAAATTAAATTAAATTCAAATGAATTTCTTGATCTTAACGCTTATAGATGAGACCACTTTCAATGTCAATTCATTCAGGCCCAGGTGTTTGGTGATGTCCTTAATCTGAAAATTCTGCTTTTCATATATGATTCAGTCATATGGTATTTTATAAGCTGAATACAGCCAAAAAAAGTCAGGAGATTTTATGAATTATTCTTACGCTAGGTAGAATAAATTTCTGTAAGGTGTGGACGTAAATATTTTTTCCAAAATAAATTAATTCTCCTTTACTCATAGTTCTCCAATAATGAAATGGTTTAAACCAAATTCAAGACTTTTAGTAGATGAAAATGGTAAATTGTTATTTCAGTTTTCCCTTTTTAAAACAATAATAATATGAATTATTTTTCTTTCACAAATGAATATTAATCCAAAAATAGATTGTAAGCAATATTCAAGGATATAAAAGAGTAATTAAAAGAGCAATTATGTTGAATTAATTGAGAAAATTGTTACAGGAAATTAATATAGGAAAATAGTCTCTAAAAGAATTTTTAAGAATAAAAAATTCTCACAAAATACCATAGTGAAGAAAAGTAAAATTACAGAAGTTATAGTGATAAAAGCTTCTTTAATTTAATTTTGGTTTGTGTGAGACTTACTTTGTATAAAAGCTTTAATAGTATACTAATAAGCTAAAAATTATGATTGTGAAATGTCACAATTAAAGAATTCAAGTAACTAAATAGGCTCTAATATTAGTATTTTTTGATTAATCTTCTGAGAGAAAGAGTTTTAATAGCTATCATTTGGATATATATAGTAATTATTACAATAGTTGAAGTCATAATTCTATCATTTCTATTATAGGGGTGCCACTTAAGTGATTTAAAGCTCTCAATGTATGAAAATATGGCTGGTATCATTTTTACAGACTATAGGATTTCATTCGCAACTCAGAGGTCCTTGCAAGTAAACAATCTCACTCTTGGAGAGCCACTTGTGGTCTCCAAAGCCCATAAAGACTTGGGTGTGAGGCACTGTGAGCACAAGTAGGTCATTTGTGCCTCTAAGGATATAATGGCCATAGCCATAGGCCAAGTAGCTGTTTTTTCATCGCTATTATGTGTCCAAATCAGTAAGTGAAAATACATCTGGTTGAATATTAGCTGCTATAGAGGAATCATTAGTCATTTTGACTAATATAGGAAGAAGGCCACTAGCACAGACCATGTCATAAGTATTGGAAGAGGTATGATATGTCTTAATATGTGTAAAACATGCTATTTGAGTTATTATTGATCATTATATCAATATATTAGTCATTTGGGGCCTCTAGCTCAATTATAATTGGAATCAAAATTGGTAAAGGCTATGTATACCCATTCTCAGCTTGGAAATCCTAGAGCCCAGATATATAATCCAGTGTTTGGGATAAAGCAAGAACAAGAATATAGAGTCATACTTATTAATTATCTCTTTAATTATTTATTTCTTCTTTCTTTCATTTGCTTTTCATAAAGAAGTCCTTGGGGATGGAAGTTCTATTGTTCTTCATAGTTTCTGTATTGAGGATGGAATCTCTTTCACAAAGTATATCCCAGTCAGTTTTTATTATATAAGATTTCCAATGTGAAAAGAAAAAGTTTTTGGATACCCCCTTCAATTTTCTAACACTCAATAAATTCTGTGTACTACTTATGCAAAATTTACAGGGGCTTTTATATTTTCAAAGCTGTATTTTGAGCTTGTCTAACTTGAATCCAGTATATACCATTCAGTTTTTGAGATGAAGGGATTGCCAGTAGCTAGATTTGAAGGAATATTTAAGCTCTTTGAGATTGAAGGAAATTTGGCAGTTCTTCTCAAGATCCTTTCAGCTTTGAAGGGTTTTTATTCTCAAAATACCTAGGTGGTTTTAAATGCTTTAATTTTAAGCTTCATTTTTACAATCCATATGAGGATGATCTATGTTCAAAATTGAGGTTTTCCAATTTTGTTCCAACACTATATGAGCTTCATTTCCTCATATTCTCCTAGTGTTATTTTTCATTTTATGATATATTTACATCATTCTTATTCTGTTGGTTTGAGTCAGAGGCTGACATGCCCTTCCTTCCTAAAAGGCTAATCATAGATGAAAGAATTATATCCTTCTGGAGACTATATATATTCTTAGATTCATTTGGCCATCTGGAATTTCCTTTTTGATGGCAATCTGTCTTTTGAATCTGGTATGTGTTTGTAATTTATCAGATATTTTATAGTCTCTTTCCCATGAGTTCTTAATTTCCTAGATTTCTTGATCTTCTTCACCGGCCCTGATGAATTCTCTTATTTCAATATCTTGTTAGTGGGTACTTTTGTTTTCTTTCTTGTGGAATTCATTTTCCACTTTTTAATAAAAGCAACAAAGAAATCCCACTGGAAGTAATACGTGTTTCCTGGAGTATTATTTGGCTAGCTTGACTTATAAAATATTGTTGTAAGCATTGAGGTATATTTTACTTTCTCAAATGGGACACCATTCATATCAAAATAAATCCTGAACTATGAATAACCCATAAGTCATGCATATATCAGAAATTTATAATGTTTTATTCAACAAAAAATGAGTAACTTTTTTTGAGGAAGATTACCATGAATTTAAGGCCAGATTTGTATTTTACCCCAAAATTCACCTTGGGTAGCTTCATAGAGTGAATAATCTTAAATTAATACTATGAGGTGGTAATATAGAAAATACTTCAATACCACATAAAAATTGTGAATTATTTTTCTCAATTTCACGTGTAAATAATTGGAATGTGAGAAATACCATGTTATATATACACTAAGGATAGTGTTATGTATGCTTGTGGCACTTGATATTACAGTATTCCTCCATACAGTTTTGATGAACTCATAGTGAACATCAGAATTGAATCCTGAATTACTATTTTTGATGTGAAAATAGCTAAGGGGATGAAAGACATCGAAGAGAGCCAGGGAACACAACTTCTGAGGCCTGGATATCTCCAAAGCTTTTATTAAAGGCAGATCATGACCAAATCAATATAGCAAAACATTTTGGGAACTTGGTTAGTAAGTTAAAGTCCCATTAAATCATAAGAAAATAGAAAATAGGCTACTATTTGGACATGAAAAGCTGGAAATGAGAAGCTCTGGCTTGTGTAAACATGTCAATTACTAATGATATACATGGCTTAAAAGAGTAATCAAAACCCCTTTGGACTAGTATTAATGCATTTACCTCATGGCAACCAGCTATTTTTCACAGGGGCTCTTGGGGAAACCAAGAGTGGCCTGGAGCTCAGTAATCAGGGAACTCACTTAGAAGACTACAAAAGAATAAAGAAAACAAAATAAAAGAAAAAATTTCTCTAAGAAGATTTTCAAGTACAAGATGGGATGCAATAAGAGAAAAGAAGCCAAATGGCCAAAGAGACATCCAAGAAAGTCCTCACCCACTGTTTCAACCTGCCAGAAAGAGTAATGGAATTAGTAAAGGAGATGACCACCAATATTTACTGTCAGTGAAAGAAATAAAAGGATCTGAATGACAGAATTGATGATATCAGTATTCACTTAACAAAATGAAAGAAAATAAACATAATGTAAAATCAACATAAAATAATTAGCTGGTGGAAAATGCCCTGAGGTTAAAAGAGGGCTGGTATATGCCAAAGGTTGTGAGCTTGAGTTATTCAGGCTTAAAGCTGATTGGTATTGAACATTGAGGCTGTCTTGAATGTTTTGGAAATAATATGGCTTTCCATAAGTGAGAATGAACTGGGTTGAATGACTTTACCAGTAACTTAAAATGAAATAAAGGCCTCCATGGAAGGAGAATGTATTGATATGGTTTGGTTGCCAAGGTGGATTGTTGGAGCATTAACACTTGACAACTTTATTGGGGACTACCTCTTGGATTGCCCCTTGGGCATGACATAAACTGTACATATGAGATTATTCAATGACTCCTTGATTATGTGATTGGTATTTTGAGAATCAAACACTTGCACCTGAGCCTTTATTTACCCTCTGGATGACTTTATGTCTTGATGGTGTGATGAGATGTTGAAATGATTCAATACCTT